>JAUTXW010003868.1:155000-642318 GCA_030620095.1 Kuschelorhynchus macadamiae | reverse complement strand
ATATATATATATATATATATATATATATATATATATATATATATATATATATATATATATATATATATATATATATATATATATACATATATATATATATATATATATATATATATATATATATATATATATATATATATATATATATATATATATATATATATATATATATATATATATATATATATATATATATATATATATATATATATATATATATATATATATATATATATATATTTATATATATATATGTATATATATATATATATATATATATATATATATATATATATATATATATATATATATATATATATATATATATATATATATATATATATATATATACATATATATATATATATATATATGTATATATATATATATATATATATATATATATATATATATATATATATATACATATATATATATATATATATATGTATATATATATATATATATATATATATATATATATATATATATATATATATATATATATATATATATAAATATTTATATATATATATATATATATATATATATATATATATATATATATATATATATATATATTTATATATATATATATATATATATATATATATATATATATATATATATATATATATATATATATATATATATATATATATATATATATATATATATATATATATATATATATATATATATATATATATATATATATATATATATATATATATATATATTTATATATATATATATATATATATATTTATATATATATATATATATATATATATATTTATATATATATATATATATATATATATATATATATATATATATATATATATATATATATATACATATATATATATATATATTTATATATATATATATATATATATATATATATATATATATATTATATATATATATATATATATATATATATATATATATATATATATATATATATATATATATATATATATATATATATATATATATATATATATATATATATATATATATATATATATATATATATATATATATATATATATATATATATATATATATATATATATATATATATATATATATATATATATATATATATATATATATATATATATATATATATATATATATATATATTTATATATATATATATATATATATATATATATATATATATATATATATATATATATATATATATATATATATATATATATATATATATAAATATATATATATATATATATATATATATATATATATTTATATATATATATATATATATATATTATATATATATATATATATATATATATATATATATATATATATATATATATATATATATATATATATATATATATATATATATATATATATATATATATATATATATATATATATATATATATATATATATATATATATATATATATATATATATATATATATATATATATATATATATATATATAATATATAAATATATATATATATATATATATATATATATATATATATATATATATATATATATATATATATATATATATATATATATATATATATATATATATATATATATATATATATATATATATATATATATATATATATATATATATATATATATATATATATATATATATATATATATATATATATATATATATATATATATATATATATATATATATATATATATATATATATATATATATATATATATATATATATATATATATATATATATATATATATATATATATATATATATATATATATATATATATATATATATATATATATATATATATATATATATATATATATATATATATATATATATATATATATATATATATATATATATATATATATATATATATATTTATATATATATATATATATATATATATATATATATATATATATATATATATATATATATATATATATTATATATATATATATATATATATAAATATATATATATATATATATATAAATATATATAAATGTATATATATATATATATATATATATATATATATATATTATTAGAGGCCCATGGACCTTTAGATCCGCCACTGTTTAAAAAATATAATTATAGTACTCTTTAAATATGTGATGATTGACTGATTGAATAGAGTTGTGAGAAATAGGTACTACGTATTAAAAATTGATTGAACATCACCAGAATCCTAAATACAGTTTCTTACAACATTTGTTTTTTAAAACGCAAAGTATTAATTTTCAAGCTGGTAGCCCTACATTACATAGATTCCGCCGTAGGCTTACTTACATATGTGGTAGAACAAAATGTATATTTTATTATGGAAAAACTTCGAACTCGAATTAAAGATGTGGGCATAGTGTGTTCATGCCAGTCCAATCGCGACAACAGGAACGTTGTCTGTCTCGTAAAAGAGAAGTATTGTAATCGTAAGAAAATCACTCTCCGAGACTTTTTCAGATATTTACGGTCCAGGGTCCCTAGATGACGAAAAGCATGTTTTCATGATTCCGACAGACAGACCTTTTTATTCGCGGCATAGCTAAAAAGTACTTACCCGATTAACCTCAAATTTTGGCCAAAAATTAAGGGTCATTTGGGGATGACCTGGTAATATTTTGGTGAAAATCCAATATTATCCAATTTATATCAAATTTTGCACAAAAATGAAGTATTAAGTAGGAATCAACTGGTAACATTTTGGTATCAAAGATGGTGAAATAAAATGGCGGCTTAATATAAAATATTTAAAAATTCATCCTGAAAAATTACTTAATAAACTGATTTCAAACTGTGTGCTATAACTTGTGGTATAGAGATAAACTAGTAAAACTGTGACACTAATTCAAAATCACCCTCTCAGATTTTACATATTTTCATGTTTAAGCGTCCCTAGATGCCAAAAATTATTTTTAGTTAGTTAGTTCGCGGATAGCTTAAAAATCACTCATCAGATGGACTAATTGAATTTTAGTCAAAAATTAAAGGTCATATGGGGATGTCCTGGTAATATTTTGGTAAAACTCCAATTTTGGTATGAATATAAGACAACAAAACAAAATGGCGGCCTAATAAAATATTTAAAAAAGCAGCCTAAAAACTACTTATTAGATTATTTTCAAATTTTGTGCAAGCATTAAGTGTGATATAAGGATAAATTTCTAAAGATGTGATACGAGGGGATAAACTGGTAGGAAGTCAACATTTAACAAAATCTCAGTGTGAGTGAATGTAAAAATTACTTATTGAATTTATTGTAAATTATGCCCAAAAATCAAGTGTGGGATAGATAGAATCTGGTAACATAACAGTAGGAATCTAATATGACGGAACAGAATGGCGCACTATGGCGATTTTTTAAATTTTAGAGGGCAAAATTATTTTGTATTCAAAAATGTATTTCTGATATATCAAAATATTTGATTTGATAAAATTAATGTGGTTAAATGAAAAGAATCTCCAATATTTTAATTATTTAATTGTAATTTTACATAATTTAATATTCTAACAATACATCGTAGGTTTAAATTAATTTAAAGAATAAAGTATCTAAAAACAAAAATGCATTTACAATAACAAAAGGCAATTCATATATTAGTATTATATTAATCGCTATCGCTATCTTCTCAATCAGGAATGTTATCGTCGATATTCAAATCACTTACAGATTGAGAAATATCTGGCTGTTTCAAGAGAACTAACACATCGGAAGAGAGAATATTTTCAATGGTTTTACACTTTTTTCCCTAAAACTATTTATCAAACTTGTTAAAAGGTTATGTATTACAGCCTCCATGGTAGCTTTTCTCAAACATTTTCTACTGTTAGTTTCCCTAAACTTTTTTATTTCTTTATGCCTGCATTCCTGCGCATCTTCTGATAATTGTCCAATGGGAAATAATGCATGCTTTATAATATGTATAAGAACTGTATGCATTGTAACGGACATAAAATACCATGAATAATTGTTTAAATAATTATCTAATGTCTCACTAGCATACATCTGAAATGCATCTAGGTATATTAATTTCATGTCCAGATGAAATAACACAGAAAATTGACGTATTAAACATTCATCTATTCCTGTAATAGAACTTGATACTTCTGGATTATCAAAAAATCTCCTAGCAGTGTTTCCATCATTCGTTGCTCCATATCATTGTTTAACAACGACCACTAGGAGGCCCATTTCTTTTCTAAATCTCTTTTGTATTTCATGTTTTGTCCTATTAGCCATTTCTTTGTCAGCCCCTCTTGCCTGAAATTTTTCAAATTCTGGTCTTTATGAGATTTTTAAAAAGACATTCGAATATTCTTATTCTAGCATAAAGTGGCGATGTACCAAACGTAAAGGATGCAGGGTTATCACTTTCCAATGAAAATGTTTTCTTATGATTGATGTCGTTTGGAGAACATCCGCAAATGTAGCATTCCTGAGAAGAAATATCCAAGAGGGTATTGCAAATTTTGCTGTTAACCATTGTTAAAAGCAACTTTGACATTATCTGAATTTGTTTGTTTTTTAAAGTAATGTTTGTTGTATGCAATTTTGAAATTTGTTCCTCGATCATTTTTGTTTCAGTTTTAATTAAATCAGCAGACTCCTTTTTTTGAATTAACTTAGTTGGTCGGCAATATCGTGTGCTCGAAGAAGTAGTGTTTTGCCAAAGGATAGCTTTTTATTCCCGCTAAAATAATACAATTGTACAGGGAAAATCGAAATTACAAACATGGTACTATCATCTCCTTCTTCACTTTCAAAATACAAATATTTCTGTTTGTATTGACTGTAGCCGGAGGTTCAACACACAATCACAGCCCCATTTAAACAAAAATTCAACACGATCTAGATCTACGTGTTCTAAGATATCACCCCGAACTGTACGAAGCCGACTAATGGTGAACTTAGTTTGTGATTGTAGTAATATTTTCTGAATAGCATTTTTATTTTGCGTTAAGAATTAGGTTGCAGCAAGGGAAAAATTTAGACCCTACACTATTCAATCGCTGTTACATTGCAATATAAGACCGTTTAGTCATTTTACCATCGAGAAAAGTTCCAAGTGCATCCTCTTTTGTTAGCTTCCTATATGGACTACCAGAAGCTTCAGTTGCGACCAGTTTGCTCTGAAGATATTGAAAATTTTTCTTTCAGTGATGCAAATGTACATTTTCCTTCATTATGAAGACTTACTTGCGCGGCGTAAACCAATGCTGCCGTAGAACTCTACGTCTTTTCATCCTCTCGCATAGTTCCGTAAATGGCTTCTTTGGCCTACCTGATGTTGGAGACATTGAGAGCTGAGCCAACGACTATTTAGAGGCATCGTCAAGTCCAGAACAAAAAATGTCTGTGTCTAGCCATGATCTGTTTTTAATTAAAAATTTATTTTTAATTCTACAAGATTTTACCCATCTTCTCGCAAGTTCATAATACAGTTTCTTAATTTTAGTGTTGATTGATACGTTTAATGAGTCTACAGTATGTTCTTTTCGAAAACGATTAAGCACATACATAACCATCCGCTTCGATTTTTCATTATTATTTTTTTCACTATACCATATATCGAAAAGGCTCCTGCGGATTACGGCATACCTGCCTAACAATGGTTTAAAAAAAACCAAAGTTGTAAAAACTAGCAAGCAATTTTTTGCTTGTTATTAGAAATATAATGTTGGATGAATAAAAGAGTTTAAAAAAGGACGCACGACTCTAAAAGATTCAAGCTTTAGATATCCTTTCTATTTGAGAATTCAATATAAATTGTTTGTCTTGAATGTATATTTAAAATATTTCATTATTTTGTATATATATATATATATAAATCATAATATATATATATATATATATATATATATATATATATATATATATATATATATATATATATATATATATATATATATATATATATATATATATATATATATATATATATATATATATATAGATTTATTATGTTCTTTTTAAGGTCAGGTTTAGCCAACTCCCACAAAATATCAAACTAGTTAGGAAGATAATTACTTAGCACAATTCACATTTCTGTAAAGTTACTTCAGTTGTAATTTAGGAATAAATTTTGAGGTTCTAAGAATAATTAATTATTTTTGTATAGAAAGCCTTTCTTTCAGTACATTGCAAATAATATTGGCTTTAAAATAATTATCTCTATTTTTAAACTGAAAGTCTAAGCAAAAGTAAAAAGCTTGGTAAACTGTTATAACCCTCCACTTAAAAAAAAGTTTTTTTTCGAACATAATCTAAAATTGTTGCTGCTTCAACTAAATCTATATTAATTTCTTTTAAACTATTTGAACCGAAGTTTAATTAACTTAGACTTTTAAACATAAACAGTGTATTAAAAAATTCTCAATTTTTTTTAAAACTGAAGCTTCTAGAATTTCTTCCTTTTTAGACGATTTCAATTCATTTTCTGTGAGGGCCTTTAAAATATCAAATTTTTATAGCTGCAATTGATTGTATCCTTCCTGACAAACAAGTGGTGTTAAAATTCTCAAGAGTTATATCTGATTCACCTGTAATTGAAAACAAGAGGTCCCACCTTTCAATACTACGTCCAAAGAAACTATAAATGATTTGCAGTGTAGAAAAATATGCTTCTCACTACTGCATAATTTAAATTAACGTTATGACCGGCTCACTGCATATATGTTTGAACGTGCTTCATTATTGCTTGAACGAATAGCACAGCCATACTCGAGGAACGGTACCATACTGTATAGCAGAAAACTAGTAGATTTCACTGAAGCTTATATTTTCTTGTTTTAGGTCTTATGAGCAGGAACTTTGGATTATTGAAAGTTTTTCATAATTGGAAGTTCCTTTATTTCGGCCAATTCTTCGGTCTACTAAATGATTTGAGTATGACAGATTGCAGCCCTATTATTCCAGGAATAAGTGAGTAGAAATTTATAGAAAATTAAGGAATTTTTCTCCTTTTTTTAATAGTATTTGTGATCCAATTTAGACTTTATTTGGTTAAGGGCCCCCGGGCATACTGCGTCAAACTGCCAGGTGATATGTGCGCCACTGTTTTTGAAAAATGCAGTGATAATAATCATTTATGTAACAAGTGCATTAAGTAGTAATTTTTTTTCTATAAAGTTTAACTTGTAAAACACAAAACAGTTTCTGCGACCCCCAATAAAATGTTAGATTTAACGTTTACTAACTTTTGCGTATATAGAGAGTATATCCAATGAATCCGGCAACCTTTCGACAGCGAGAAATCGTTAAATATTGATTTTATTTTACATTTTTACTAGAGGGATTTTACGGTCAAGGATAGAGTGACATAAAGTGTACTATATGTAACAATCGCAGAAAAAAGACAATGTTGTAACAGTAATAACTGAACTGATTTGTATCGCAAACATGGTAGCAGCTTTATAAACAATTTAGTCAACTCATGTCTTGTGTAATCATTTTTTTTACGAAGCAAAAAATTACACGCGCCAGCCGGAGACGAGTGCCGTAATTCTATGAATAAAAACACAATTACTTAATGCATGAGTTACGTACAATATTTTCCCTATGATCGCTCTGTAGGTGCAGAGTAGACGTTTAAACAATGATACGTCAACAATACTTTATTTAATCATTTTGGTTTTATTTCACACTTTTCATAAAGAGTGATTTTAGGTTCAAAGATATAGTGAAATAATGTGTACTTTATACAACGGTCATGGAAAAGAGATTTTAATAAAAACTACAAGGAAATATGTATGTTATGAATAAATGCTATACCCATCTGTTCGATTTCCTAATAGCATTTCCATTATATTAGTACAATTCGAAACAAAAATATTTTCTTTTATGTCTAAGTGTAAGGTTTTTAGTACAGGGGTTTATACTGGAAACGGTTTAAACGGGAAGTCTGAAATCCATTGCCATTTCTTTACAGGATGGCGAACGTCAAAATATTTAATTATTTAGCAAACACCATTAAATCAGGAAGCTATAAAATAGATAATTTGTTATTATACAGGTTGTTTCAAAAGTACTTTGACAAACTTCGGGAGATGATTCCTTACAATATTTCAGGATCGGAAGTTCTAGTTAACTACGGGCCTTGGTCGCTTCCTTACCGAGATAGGATGTTGAAATTTAGTTAAAAAGATAATAATTTTTAAGTAATTCTTGAACGCGTTAAAATTTTTCAAGAAATTTGGTACTTGAAATAAGCATCCTCAAGGACACTTATTTTAAAAATATACCGATATTTTGCTATAATTTGTTTTTGTGAAAACTATGCTACGCCACTGACATTCTATTTTACCTTTTTTTTTATTAATCCTTATTTTATTTAGAACAAAAAAGGTCTTTCGTGTTTTGTGATACGAAAAACGGTTTCGCAGTAAATAGTTATTTTGTTTGCAACATACAAATTATTTGATAAAAGGTTCAAATAAATTAAACAATAATAAGTACTAATATAAGAAAATCAACAGCAGGAATGAAATTGTCTTTAAATAAACTGTTGAAAATGTCCACCCTCTACTAGGATGAAGGAATTCAATAATCTTTGCATGGATTCTCGTACACACGCTATGATATCTGGTCTGTTATTGATTCAAAATTGTGGATAATCCGGTTTCTAATCAAGGGGTTTTAAATCTGGAGACCTTAGTGGCCACGGTTGATTCCCTTCTTTAACTCCCCTACCGATCCATCTATTTGGATAAGTTTGATATAGGTATTCTCTGGTAATTGCGGTGAAATGAGCGGGAGTTGCGTCGTGCATAAACCACATGCCCCCATGGGCGTAGATAGGGGGGGGGGGCAGGGGGGCCATTGTAGGTTTTCTATGTCACAAAACCTAGCCTTTATTTGATTCGCTATAATATCAAGAATTTCAAAACAAATTTGCGTTAACTGTTAAGTTTTATCTGACATTTCAAATCCTTTACGACGTTTCGAGTGTAATGCGCCGACAACCAGTTTTTCATAAATTGAATCAAAATAAGTACTGTTACTCCTAAACTCACGAATTTTAGAGTAGTCTGTAGTAAATTTCTTGTTTTAACAACATCTGGATTTTTATTTTGTAAAATAAAAAAAACGATATCGGTTTGGTGAAACATTAATTCCAATGTTTCTAAAAAAAATATGTTCTGAGGATCCCCTAAGAAAGTTTTTAAACCTACTGCTTCTCTAATTGATTTTTGATCGAAATCGCGACTATTAATAATAAAATTAAGTCTCAAGTAATTTGTCCTTATTGTTATTAACTGTCAAAACTGCGTGTGAAGTAAAATTCCAACGAGTTGCTACACTAGTAGGTATACGATTTCCTCCAATTTGTTCTAACACTTGGGTCCGCTTTGTAGATTTAGAAAAATATGATGAAAAACCTGATAGGGTTGAGAAAAATAAATTAACCTGATGAATTGAACTGCACGCATTACTTAAAACCATATTAAATACATGTGCGTAGCAATTAGTAAACAATGCTTGTGATACTATAGATTTAATTTTCGGCTATAAACCGTTTATTTCTTCCGACATTACAAATGCAAGTCAAATTTTTCGAATTTGATGGATAAAAATTGAAATAAATCTTACGCAGAACGCCCAGAACTTACATCATAAAATCCCATGAATTGCTCAACAGGTTGACCATTAAACGTAACGAAAAATGACGGATAATTGTGAATGGCAGCTTATGTCAGTGGTTTCATCAACTTGCCAGGAAAAAAACAAAGAATTTGAAATTTCGTCCTCAATTTTTTTATTTACAACATAAGCAACTGAATCAATTAATTGATTTTAAATTGTTTTGGATGTCCCAGAAAAAACTGATCTATTATCATTATCATGTTCTAAAAATGTATTTAAATTTGTGTGATATTTACTAACAAGAATAACTAGTTCTTCGAAATTACCGCGATTTAAAGATTCATTTGATTCATCATGCCCTGAAGCTAACTCTTGCATACAGAGGTGTAATGTAGTATCAATGAGACTTTTTAAAATTTGTCGGTTCTCTTTAACCCTAGCATTAAAATTTTCAATTTCTGTTTTACGCAGATTGTCTATTGCTGTGGCGATATTTTGCTTTTGTTTTCTCATGAGAGTAAGCTTGCAATTTGAAGAAATATGTTGAGTACTCTTATCGTGTAGTAACAGACCCCGAGACAACTTTTTTAAATCACTATAACCACTTTTTGCCCAAACTTTGTCGCTAGTTATTTGTTGCAAATAAAATACATGGCCAACAAAATAATTTACTAAATGTTACACTACCAGTGAGCGAGTCGTACTTTTCATACCAAGTGTTATGAAAGCCCCGATTTGGTCTTCCTACCCCACCTATAGCAACAAGACGTTTACTTAAATCTGGAACAGGTCGCTTTACTTCTTTAACTATGTATAATTTATCTTCATATGAGTGACTTGAAAAATTCTGCTGATTTATTAAAAAATTTAAAGGTTACATGCATTGTGAATATTTACATTTACCTGGGGAAGTTGTAACGCTGCGCTAGGTCCCGCTAAATCTATTTTTCTATAACGGGTAACTGGAAAATTTAAATCAAATTAAATCCGAAAATTCAGACACCGCTATTGAAACCGAAAATCACTGACCACTCCACTGTTTACACTTTACTTAGTTAATAGCTAATAAAAATACGCAATCCACATTAATAAATTAAAATTAAAAGAACACTGCAACCTACAACCGAATCAAAACAATGCGGAAAACGGCAAACGTAATGTACCTATTCCTATTAACTACTTAAAACTAGCCCGAACCATCAACCTGTTAACGACTGTTTGTCCAATCGGCCAATCGGAAATCTGCCGCTTATTCCCTTTGAATTTACATTAGAGGCATGCCTCAAAAGAATCTTTTTATGCGCTAACCCTACTTAAAGCTTAACTCGGTTGGATTACTGCGCGCCAGCCGCTTACACACATATTAGTAATACCCTAGACAAGGAAGCGCGAGGCATGCCTCTAACAATAACTCTTCTAAAGAAAAAATGAGATGGAGTCACAGAAGCCGTCCGATATGACGATTGACGATGCGCGTTTGAATTGGAGTAAGGTAAAAGGCAGGGCCGTATTGTATGGTTTTTTTGTGAAGCTAAATTATGCTGCAAATGCTTATGGATGCAAATAGTAAAAATGTAAAAAGTGAATAAGAAGTAATATAAATGATATAATGGATTAAACGTATAATTTTCCATATTTATTGGTAAGGCACTGCCTCATCTGCCTATGGGACAAGCCGCCCCTGCTGTCTTTTTAGCATGGCCCTGTTTATTCTGCTGGTTTGCAGTCATGTTCTTGGCGGCGGAATCTGTCACTACCGGTAACAATATGTTGTTATTAAATATAATGTTAATATTGGATTTAAAATTTGCATATCGAGCTTACGTATACTGAGTTGTAACCAGAAGTGTAATTATTTTTTTTATATTACAGGGGCAATTAAAAATGGATATAAGGAAATACCTCTCAACTTCACCTCACTCATCTAAGAAGTTAAAAATTATTTCTAATTCGCAGCATGAACCAGCGAAAGCAGGTACAAGTCAAAATGTCGCACAGGCATCCTGCTCATCAGAAAATAATAACGCACAAAGGACTAAACAGAATTTGAATTTAAAGACTAAAAGTTGTGATGCTGCTAAAGATAAAGAAGTTGCACAAACATCTTTTAGTGACGAGCGTAATACCCTACGGGAGCTTATAGAAATTCTGAAGGAATTTGTTATTAAGTCAGATAACATTGGTCATTACATTTTAATTTCTTACTCCCTTGCGGTTGAAAGTAGAAGTAAATTATTACTTAGTCCTTGGGTGCCAGACCAAAATTACAATTTTAAAAATGATGTAAGTGAAGATAAGCGACCGTTTTTATTTAATTGGCTTTCAATGCATTCCACATGGTTGACTTATTCCGCCTTGTTACAAGGAGCAGTTTGTCGAATTTGTGTAGCATTCACACCCGTTATTAAAAGAGGCAGCACTTCTGAAGCGTTTATAAGGACACCATTTACACGATTTAAACATTTTTCTGAGCAGGCTAAAAATCACATCGACTCTAGTTGGCACAAAGAAGCTGTGGTAAAATCGCAAAATTTTTAAGCGTTATAAAAAATTAAAGAAAAAATATTTTGCAACAGCTTGATCGAAAAATGAATAACGAAATTGAAGGTAACAAAACAAAGTTGTCGTCAATTATTTCTTGTTTAGTATTTTGTGGTGTCGACTTGATAAATTTTAGAATAGAAAGTGGTGATAATATTCTTAAAGAACATTTTAATACATGTGCGGGTAAAGCAAAATTTATGTCTCCATAGATTCAAAATGAACGTATCAATATTTGTGGAAATGTGCCTCGGGAAGATACAGTGAAAGAAGAAACGAAAGTGAATATTTTAGTGTGTAAATCGCAAATAAAAGAGGAATTTTTAGGATTTGTTCCTTTGTCAAAATTTCATGCTTTCTCAATCTCCGAAACTATTATTGAAACTCTTGAGAGTTTTGGACTTAACATGAGCCACTTAATTGGTCAAGGCTATGACGGATGTGCAGCAATGGCTGGAAAGTATAACGGGGTTCAGACACGAATTTTAAACAAATATAAAAAAGCTTTATATTTTCACTGTGCATCGCACAGATTAAATTTTGTTCTTCACGATCTTAACAATAACGTTGATGTTAGAAACGTTGTGGATACAATAAAAAATATCATCATGTTTTTTCGGGAAAACAGCTTGCGACGCGTTTTAATAACTAAAATTCCTTTTTTGTGTGAAACACGTTGGTCGGAGAAGCACAAAGCAATTAGACTTTTTTTTTAATCATTTTGAAGAAATTGCTAATGCTCTATCTGATTTGTAACTAAATGGTCATAGAAATAATACACGTAATACCGCATTTCAATTACATGCTTCATGCACTACTTCAGTTTTTGTTTTAACTCTTATAATTATAGCTAAGTACTCATCAATTTTAGAACCGAAAACAAATATATTGCAGGGCAAAAATATTAATATGTCTGACGTTTTCAAATATGGTAAACATCTTATAGACATGTTTCATGATCATTGGAATAACGCTGAAACAATTTTTAAAGCTATTTTTGACGAAGTACAAATTTTATGTAGTAAATTAAACATACAAATATCAGTCCCCCGAGTAACTAGTAGGCAGATTTATAGGACAAATTATTCTACTAACGATGCACAAACGTATTAGAGACAAAGACTTTTTGTTCCATATCTGGATTCATTAGTGACATCTTTAAAAATAAGATTTTCTGAAAATCATAAAATTGTTACCGATTTTTTAAAATTGCACCCGACTTCAATTCCTAATTTATCTCTTACATATTTAAATGAGATAGCTAGACGTATTGTAAATTTCTATGAATCACAAGACACAACTTTAGAAACTGAACTACACTCTTGGAAGTTTTATTGGAAATCAAAAGAAAATTACACTGAATCAAAGACTTAAAAATTCTGGGCTTCCGGAATGAGTGTGATAAGTATATTCCGAGCGTAAAAAGTGTTTTTCATATATTTTTAACTTTTCCCTCAACGACGTATACAGTTGAAAGGAGTTTTAGCACACTTGCGAAAAAGGCGTGTGAAAATTTGGCTCAGATCCACGATAAGCGAAAGACGATTAAGTGCCTTATGCATGTTAAGCGTACATAAAAATCGTGGTATTATTAAACACAAAACTATTTTACATTTAGTTATACGAAAATTCTGTCAGAAGCAAAGAAGGGTTCAATTTTTGCACAGAGATTTGGAAAGCAACGTGTAATTTTTGTTGTTCACCGTATTTCAACAGTTTAGTTTTTTTTATGAACAGAAGCGTAATACAGTGAGAACTTCTAATAGTCAGGGTTAAGTCAATTCAAGTAAGTTGGCCAAATCGGTAGGTCTTTACCCATAGCGGATGGCATCGGCACGTCCCTACGAGTGGCCCCCCTGGGAAAAGTTTTTGTCTACGCTTATGCATTCCCCTTTGAATTGTTATTGGTATATTGCGCAATAAAAGAGGAAGTTCATTTGCCAAAAAGTTTCGGTAATTTTCGCCATTCAGTCGAACTGGAAAAATAAAATGCCTATCAAGTAATCACCCAATATTCCTCCCACACGTTTAATGAAAATTGGTATTGAAAATGTCTTTCTGAAACTGCGTGTGGATTTTCCAAAGACCAAATATGGTTATTGTGGAAGCTTGTGATAGCATTAATACGCTGGGGAAACTTTCTTGGTAGACGGAAATTGAATTGGGCAACCGCCATATACATTACACTTTCGTATTTTACACACAGAAATGTTAGGTTCAAAGCTTGATTATGTTCATATTTTTGGCAGTACCCTTTATATATTTCATAGAAAAATATTTACTATTATAATTAATAATAACACCAGGTAATTAATAAAAATATCAAAGGTTTGTATGCAATTTGTATGTACTCACAGTTCATATATATTTTTTTACCTTGTATGCCACTGGCTATCTGATAAAAGTAAATTAAATAAATGTCATTAACCTTTAAACTTAAAGTACAAATGCAATGTAAAATTTGTTAAAAGTAAAAATGGCACACCAAATCAGGTTTCATCATCAAGTAAACCTTGAAAATCCATATAGCTTTATCATTGCAAAGAGAGAGAGAGTCTAGAGATATGGCTCACAGTAATTCAATGGTATGACCTAAAAATCATAAATGATAAAACATTTCATTATACCACAGCCGTGAGTTAAATTTATCCTTTTTACACACGTCTTTACTAAGCCATGTATAACTGGCTAAACCATTCTGTAATATCAGCAGCAATTACTTAGAGAGTTCATCTTCGACATATCTAAAATCGAAATCAAATTATAAAGAAATATGAAAGTTATAGATATTTGAAAATTGACAAAAAATTAGTCGTTCTGCTTATAAGTCTGAGTATTGTATTTAAGCTCTGCTTATATAGCCTCCTTTTTTAATTTTTCAATTCAACTTCTATAGTTACTTGTTTCATGAATTAAACCAATGTTTTAAAAATGCTGTGAATAATTGTACACGTGCCAGCTAACTGTCTTTTCGTGCCCCCTCTGGTAAAGGTCATCCACCACTAGCGTAGAATGATGAGTTAAACTCTTGTCAGGGAGTTATCGTTCACCTACAAAGCCCAAGGTCCAAGTTGCCTGCTTCTTTTTACTTCCCTCATAAAAAATTAATCCCCGAGATTTTTTTTCAGATCTTCAAGTTTCAGGATCCCTAAATGCCGAAAAACATGTTTTCTTATTTCGGTCGGTCTGTCCGTCTGTGTGTTCGCGGTATATCTAAAAACTACTTACCTGATTGACTTCAAATTTTGGCTAAAAATTAAGGGTTATATGAGAATGACCCAAATAACTCTTAATTTTTACATATCTTCACGTTTTAGCGTCCCTAGATGTTAAAAAAATATGTTTTATCAGTTCCGTCGGTCCGCCTGTCGGTCTGTCTGTCTATCATTTCGCGGCATAGCTTAAAGACTTCTTATCCGATTGACTTCAAATTTTGAGCTAAAAGTTTGGTAAAAATCCAATATGGCGAAACAAAATGGCGGCCTAGTGAAATGTTAAAAGAAAATATTATTAAAAATCTACTTATCCAATTTATCTCACAGTTATAACAAACATCAAAGTATTATGTTGGAATCAACTTGTAAAATTTTTGGTACGAATCCAATATGGTTGAACAAAATGGCGGTTTAGTAAAATATTTAAAAATTCAGCCTGAAAAAAGCTACTTAATGAATTGATTTCAAATTGGGTGCCATTACTAATTGTAGTATAGAGGTCAACTAGTAAAATGGTGGTACTACTACTAACAAAATGGCGGCCAAATAAAATGTTTGTAATCGTAAAAATATCACCCCCTCAGGTTTTACATATCTTTACGTTTTAGCGTCCCTAGATGCCAAAAAATATGTTTTATCAGTTCCGTCGGTCTGCGTGTCTGTCATTTCGCGGCATATTTTAGAAACTACTTACCAGATTTAATTCAAATTTTGATTAAAACTAAGAGTTATATGAGGATGACCTGGTAAAATTTTTGTAAAAATCCAAATGGTAAAAAAATTATTATTAAGAAACTACTTATTCAACTTATCCCAATTTTTGAGCAAACATCAAAGTATTATCTAGGAGTCAACTGGTAAAATTTTGGAGCGAATCCAAGATGATGGAACAAAATGGCGACATAATAAAATATTTAAAAATTCAGCTTGAAAAATTTAATGGATTGATTTAAAATCGTGTGCTATAACTAATTGTGGTATAGGGATCAACTAGTAAAACTGTGTTACTAATTTAAGATGGGGGAATAAAAAAAAACTATGTTACTAATCTAAGATGGCCAAATAAAATGTTTGTAATCGTGATAAAATCACCCTTTCAAGTTTTACATATCTTTATATTTTAGTTAGTTAGTTAAACTTTCCATCTTTTTATATAAGTCAACCGGCATTTATTACATAGGTTTGCAGGCTTTGGTCTGCCATGAAGGCAAAAAAGCTGCGCCCATCCCCTCGCCCCCCTGCTGATGCATAGCGAAATAAGTAATTTTAAACTTCCTTTATTGTATGTTATGAAAAATAAAAATATTGCTAAAACTAACATTTTGCTTTTATAATAAGACAATCAATTAGGTTAATTAATATTGGATGAAGAACTGTTGTGCACTAAATAACAGTTCATAACATTAACTTCCGCTGTACATGCTACACTGCGATAATTGATTCAACACACATCGTATCTTGTTCTTTTGTTGGAAGATATTAGTATTCATTTCTTAATCACATACCAATAACTGTTCAATATTTTTTAAGCTTTTATTATACACAGTAATTACAAATGGGTAGTTCTACAATATTTGGGTACCTGCATATCAGACCAATATTTACTATTGATACTTAGAAACAGTATTAGGAGGTATAATTATGTGATAAAAGAAATTTATTAAAAAAAAATTAAACCGACTTCATAAATACACTAAAATGTGAAAAATAATATTTTATTCTATCTTGAAAATTTGACTCAGTAATATCGGCGCCAAACTTATTCTTAATTAATTAAATCACAAATATATATTTATGTATTGATTATTTTGATGTCTAACACCATTACCTTACTGATTTATTAGTTTGACGCCGAGTTCATACAGTGAAATTTTCAAGGTGGAATAAAATATTATTTTTCACTTTTTACTGCATTTTTTTTTAAGTCGGTTTTCTTCTTTACCCTTGTGGTAATAGGACTTTTTTTGTCGTCGGTCTAAAGACTCTAAAGTGTGGCCGAGCTGAATTATTTTAACCATGGACCCGCAAAACCTCGCGGCCATGGCTGCATGTCTTCTGCTTTGTCCAACACATCTATAAAATGTGGGACATATGTCTCTGTATTTCAGATCAGACAATACCAGAGATTCTGCTCTGATGAGTCATCATTCAATATGTCATGCCTCCCAGGATGATGCAAGCATCTCTTCTGAAGAAAATAATAACTGGAAATGGAAACAGTATTAATCTACTATTACTGGTACAGAAAATATCAAGCAATAAAATGTAGTTGTAACATTTAAATGCAAACAAACCACCTCTATAATGAGACTGCCCAAGTTATTCCTGAAAAAAAAAGACAAGTCGCCCTTAAAAATCAACTAATATAATCATTCTTATTTGTCCATAGAACTTCTGTATTAAGGATATAGTCATTATACTATACCTATATGTTGGGAATTGTATTTTGTTGTGTATATATATATATATATATATATATATATATATATATATATATATAATTAAAAGTTTCAGTCTGATCTGGCGTTCGCCCGTTACTAACGCTGCTACTTCAAGTTAGTCGCAGTTTTGAACACATATTTCTATACGACCCAGTTTCACCACCTGTCTGATGCGTTCCGAAAAAACGAAACGCTATTGGAACCTTGTTTGTACTAAATTTTTGCCGTCATATTTCACTATTGCTATCACACTCACAACTGATGAGATTGTGCGTGAAGTTACCGTCTGGCGTGACGATGCCTAAGCTTACTGCAAGGCTAACCAGAGGCAATAGTTTGATGAAGAAATATCGACTCATGCTTTGCTGGTGATCTGTTAGGTATAGTTTTCGCAAATTAGGTTTTAGGTACATATTATCGTACAAACTATAGAACCAATCTGCTTCCTTTTGCCACTGGCTTGACAATTCTCGACTGATGAGATCGATGTCGCCAGCCCTGTGTTACATTTAACTGTATGGTCGCTGTTTGGGTGAAGTTTCGCCTTTGAGTAGGTACTTAAGATGCGGCAAAATCACCGGACTTGCTTTCTTGACTAAAAGTGTGGGATCCGAGTAAGATGAAATCTTCTTGTCCTCGATGTTTGTTAAGAAACATGTCATGTTTCTCGGCTTGACGCCTTGCAATACAACTCAAATACGCGGCTCACGCCTCACCTTTCACATGCGACTTTACGGTGTATTAGCACTGTCTGCACTGTACTTGTGTCTGTGGAGGGCTTCAATGGTAGCAAGTGCGAGTGTCTCTTTGATATAGTTTCAGAGAAAAAAGGCCGAGAGGTGTAAGGCCTGGCTGGCCACTCTATAGGGCCTTGTCGACATCGACTTGCATATTTAATTTTATCTAAAAAATTTCTGACAATCCGGGAGCAGGAGGGGTGCTCCGCCTTGTTGTAAGGTAATATCTATTTAGAATTCACGCAGATTTGCGGAAACACTTTAGTAATAAGTAGATTGATTGTATTTTGCAGCTTAATTCTCAACTTAAAAAGGAACAACATCGTTCAACATCGTCCACTAAATTTTTTTTCAAAATAAACAAATTCTATAGCAACAAATTTCAAATGGTACATGATTTACTTGTTGATGATCCAAAGAAACGACTGGATTTTGACTGATGTCAAACAGATTGATAGCAACACCAAATTATGTACACCATATTTGCTTCAGTGACTGAATGGGCGTATCAATATTAAAAACTGCAGGTATTGGAGCTAATGCTTGAACAGGCATTTTAGGAGACCATATCATAGGTTCTACATTTTTTGGAAAGAATATTGAATGACTCTGTTTACCTTCAGATGTTACAAAATGCAGTCAGTCTACTTATTATAAATATTACTAGGTCATTCCCATATGATCCTTAAGTTTTGATCAAAATTTGAAGTCAATCAGGTAAATAGTTTTTTAGCTACGATGCGAACTGGCAGATAGACAGATGGATGGAGTTGGAAAATTTTTGGCACCTAGGGGCGCTAAAACGTGAAGTTATGTAAAACTTGGAAGATGGTTTTTTCACGATTACAAACATTATATTTGAGCACCATCTGGTTTCACCACTTTCAATTAGTACTAAAATTTAGTCGGTTCATCTCTACATCACAATTAATTCTTTCAGAAAATTTGAAGGTAATCTATTAAGTAGTTTTTTCAAGCTGACTTGAATTTGTAGCATAATTACTACGTATTACTTTTTTGTGCAAAATTTGAAGTAAATTGAATAAATAGTTTTTAACAATATTTTTTAAGATTTCAATAGGCCGCGATTTTCTTTTGTCAGACAGAAAGACCGATAGGCCGACGAAATAAAGAAAAGATGGTTTTCGACATTGAAAGGAAAAATATGAACAAATCTCGGAGGATGATTTTTTCACCAATACAATACTTCCCTTTACGAGGGAAGTAAAAAAAAGTACCACACCTATAAAAGGAAGAAAAGAGTCAACGAAAATGTATAAAAGAGATAAGGCTTTATAATCTTACCAGTAATGTTCTTCTCGTATATCTCCTTTAAACCACTACTACATGCTTAGGCCATTTGCTGTGATACTGGAAACTTAATAAGATAGTCTCCACTTCTCAACAATATTAAACTTTGACATCTATGTAAAATTTATATTTTTTACGGCTTCTACTTTTCAAATAGTTAGTACATTTTGTCCTAATTCGTGTTCATTTATATAAAGAAGGATTCATTATGAAGCAGTTACTGGATAAATTAATTCTATTTTTTTATATTCGTGCTCGTTTAATAATCTGGTCAATTGTTTGAACGAAAAAAACTAGCTGAAAAACTGATTATATATTGTCTTTCTTCAAACTTTTGGGCATGGATTATCAGTTTTTTTTTCAACCGAAATAATTCCGTAGTGACTGGTTTGCCTAGCGTTCACAAAATCAACGCAGGTTTTTCACAGGGTTCAATGTTGCCGCCTATCCTATTCCTCCCATAATCACTTCCCTCGACATAAAATTTCCCAAATATGTTACAAAGCCTGTAATGTATCATAGGTGAATCTAAGAAAATTGTAGAGTGGAGAGCACAGAACCTTGTCCAGTTTGGCGGCACTAATACACAATCATGTCCACTATCCCTCAAGTTATCCACCACAATCAAATAAATTACCAAATCTTGAAACCATCTTTATAAACTTCTCTTTTACTGATTTATATAATTTGTAAAAATCAGAAAGCAACCTTTGAGTAATGTTCTCATATATGGCGGCAGGATTTTTTACAATCGCCAATATTCTTGACTCCAGGGCCGGAGCGAGGCATAATCAGATGGGGTAAAAAACACGGCCCTGGGCTTAGACCGGCCCACAGTTGAACGAGCAGGATATTTACTTTTATGTTTATAATTTTTGTTACACTTGTGTAATTAAAATTATTTTTGACCAGTTGTTATATAAATAAGTAAGGAAAAGAAAAGCAGTATTATTTTTCGATTGTAAATTTTACAAAATACAAATTAGGTTTTAAAAATTTGACACATTAAGCAGTATTCAGTTATTTTAGGCTATGTTAATTATGTCATTTTGTCTAAGAAGTGTGCAACATATAGGAAACTTTTTTATTTTTGATATATCAAAAAATTTTATCCATGATAAAAATTATGTATCAAAAGAGACTATACCTAGGTTTAGTTATGAAATAATTGCCGCTTATTTATAA
Source organism: Kuschelorhynchus macadamiae (assembly GCA_030620095.1). Taxonomy (NCBI): domain Eukaryota; kingdom Metazoa; phylum Arthropoda; class Insecta; order Coleoptera; family Curculionidae; genus Kuschelorhynchus; species Kuschelorhynchus macadamiae. The sequence continues at coordinate 621,274 of JAUTXW010003868.1, read as the reverse complement.
AAAATTTTTCCATTAAATTTTGAGCGTTGAAATAAAAACATTAGAATACTAATATTTTGGAACAATTTTTTCTATAAAAATTACAATAAAAATCGAATGATTCTTAAAAATATATAATATCTAAATAAGTTACATTAATTTAATCTATTTTCATTTACAGACAGGTTATTTGATTAGATTTAATGCATGTTTACGTTTATTGAAAAAAAAAATACAATAATACAATATTCAATATTTACTGTTTCTTACACTATATACAGGGTATTTTAAAAAGTAGTAAATGGGAAACTTTAGCAAAAGAACGTTATTAAAACATTTATGAAAAGTCATATGGGTAGATAAAAAAACACTATTGAGGTGTGGTTATTAAAGATAATTGGAGTTTACAAATGCGAAAGGCAGAAGAACCGAAAAACAGAATATTAAAAACAGTATCCTGAGGAGCATTTAAAATTTATTGCCAAGAAGAACAATAAATCTATAGATGCTCGATTTGTTTTTGCTTTTATTAAAGCGCATACAGAACGTGCCCAAAAAGTACGAGAATATTGTGAAGAACTTATTTCACCATCAGAAGAAGTAATGTCAAAAAGTAAGCTTTAAATGTGAATGTGACTGCCCAAAAAGTACCTGGGTATTTACCTCACGTATACCTATTATTATTACTGTTAAGATAGTGAAGCAACATTTAAAACACCCAAATGTAAAAAAATGTATTTTTTGAGTTGCCTATTATAAACCCATTGCCTGATAAATGTCGATATAGATATATCTTAATTTTTCTTACACAGTGGCACTTTAGGGCAGCTTTTCCCTTAAAATTCCATAAAAGGATATAAACCTTTACCATAAAATGTATTTATGTATGTATGTATCTTTTATTTCAATTTAAATTAAGGGCTAACTAACTTATTATCTAAAAAAATACTTTCATAAAAGAAAGTATTTTAAATCACTAAAAAACTATAAGAAAAACCATTAAAGTATTGAAATATATTTAATAGTTCTTTCAAAATGTCAGTAATACTATTCCGATAAACTCGCAAAATTACTATAAAAACTCATTTTTTTGATCGACTCGATACAGCCAACTTCGATGGCTCATATTAAAACGAATGGTAGAATAATCTTATTTATCATATATATGTAAAATGTATAGTCAATTTTAAAAAAAAATTACGAAATTTCTCTTGTGTCACTTTTCATTTTGGGCCAAATGTCTACACCTTAGCCAAGGCTCGTCTCATTGTGCGACCCCGTGATTCAATCCGCAAAGATACACTATTGTAATAGCAAAGACATGAATTTCTTTTTAGTAATCCGTTTATACTTGTGGTAATAGAAGTACAAAACAAAAGAAAATACGGACTTTTTTGCCGCCAGTCTAAAGGGTGGCCCCGCTAAATTATTTCGATCACGGCCCCGCAAAACCTCCGGGCAGTAGCTGCATAGCTCTGTCCAAAGCATCTATAAAATGTGGGCCATATATATCTGTGTCAGATAATACCATAGATTCTGTTCTGACGAGTCATCATCCAATAACCCATGCCTCTCAGAAAGATGCAAACATCTCTTCTGAAGAAAATAATAACAGAAAATGGAAACAGTATTAATAGACTATTACTGCTACAGGAAATAGCAAGCAATAAAATGCAGTTCTAACATCCAAATGCAAAAAAAAATCTCTATAATGAGACTGGTCAAGTTAATCCTGAAAAAAAACAGACATGAAAAAATGAGATCTAGGCATCTGAGAAGCACAAAAAGGGGTCAAAGATTAGGCAAAATAGGCTTAAACAACTAAAGAAACAAAAATATCCCAGATTGGAAAATAAGATGGAAGTAAAAAAGTGGAAAATAAAAAGTAAGCAAAAAGAATCTTGATCGAGACCTGCAAAACGTTATTCAAAAGTTTAAATTTTAAGCTGATCATTAGTTCAAGATACTCAAATCACTTAAAATGACTTTCGCTAAAAAATGTTTGGATTGATTTTTCTTCAAAATACAAATAAGAGATTCAAGCTTTTTATTTTGTTGTGTGGTACACCAATGGCATCCAAATTACCATGCGCACTGTGGACATATGCCTTAAGGACAACGTGTTACAATGTTGGGACAATTTGAGTGCACCTAAAATGTGTTAAGATCTTTACTATCCAACTTCTCACATGCGCAGTGAGTGGCAGCTTCGCATTTTGTCCAAAATTATAAGACACCTAAAATTACAATAAATTAGGGCATAACAAAAATGTCAGTTGTAAAAGAACGGCGAAAAGACTAATTGCTACAGGTTGTGATATTACTACCGTTAAAAAATTTTTAGAAGATTTTCGTCAAAAAGTACTACAATTAAAATGAGCGTTATTGATGAGAATTATTTCAAGTAAAAAAAAAATTAATTGCTTGGAACTTATTAATCTTATTATTGAAGTTAAGTTGATTTTCCAGTCAGTAACATTGCTGATACAATATTTAATTTTTTAGAACTTACAGAATAGCCTGCTGTCTATAATTACCTCGTAAAGTAAATATTTGACTAAATCTGTTGAACGACGTATACTAAAAATACTTGCTGAATATCCGAATCATTGGAAATATGATTATTTTGATGTATTAGTTCTTTAAAAAATGATACATTGCCTATTTATTTATTCTTACCGGATTCCGTATGCAAAGGAAAGTAATATGAGTGATCGATTTTCAGGAGTGACGCATCAAAACATTTCTTTGTATTCTGCGAGTATTGATAGATAGGTTTACTAAAAGAATACGCCATTTTGTCCCACAAAAAAATAAATATTTTTAGAATACATTGTATATAAATATATATATATATATATATATATATATATATATATATATATATATATATATATATATATATATAATATATATATATATATATATATATATATATATATATATATATATATATATAGGGTGTACCAAATTAAGTGCGCAGTATTGCTAACTTGTGTATTGCGGAAGCTACAAAGTCGGTTAAATTAGCAAAGTAGTGGTATTTTTATTGCGATTAAAATAGTAAAAAAAGAAAAACAATGGAACATGGCTTTTCTGTTTAAATTTAAAAAAATAGTGGCTTTTCAATGGGACTTCCTGAATATTTTGTACTATTCCGATTGCAAATCTTCTGCTGAACAAAAAAGTTTATATGAATTACTGGCCTAAAGTTAAAGATAACCTAGTTATTTATATATTACGCTTTTAGATAAAGAAGGCTATGTATTTTATAAAATAAATTCTTTTTTACTTAATTTTTATTTAAATTAGAAATAGGAACAATTTAAATTTATGACAAGTCGGCAAATATATCTCAATTTTCTTCAATACATTTTTCAGCATTTTTTAACACAGTTTTTGTTGCCCCTCAAAACTGTTCTGCCATCGATAGATGTTACAACGCGCCTAAAATTAAGTTGAAGTTCGTCTAATGTCAAATATATCTTTATATATAAAAGTAAAAGTCGGATGGAGTTATGTCAGAGAATCTCGGTGGCCAACGAATCGGACCATTTGTTGTTATACATCCATTTTGAAAAAGTCTGTCAAGCAATATTGCGACTTCACGAACCATAGCTCCATCTTGTTGGAAATATATTTCATTGCCTGATTCTAGATTAACAACGTCCAAAAAGTCTTTCGGTATTTCTGACAACATATCAACATATCTTCTGCCATGTGTCAAAGTACCCTTGTAGAATATTAGCCCAATTATTTTACTGCCTATTAGACCACACCAAACATTATTCCTGAATTGTATTTGCGGATTTCGGGAATGGGCTGTCAATAAATTTTCTCTTAACAAATAGTGCATATTTTTATGATTAAACATACCACTCTTTGAAAAGTTGGCTCATCACTCTAGGGAATGTGCTTTAAAATGTTGATTATTTCGTCTGAAAGCATTTACTAACAAATGTCAAAAAATAAGTCGTCTTTCGGCATCGCCAGGTAATAATGTTTGAACTGGTCGATGTTTGTAGGGTACACATTTATGTTTTTTTAAAATTCTCCCAAATTGTGAACAAACTGAAACCCCTTTCCTTATCTAAATCTCTACGTAGAATTTTCTTAGAAAAAAACTTCAAAGAACGCCATACGTTTACTTCTGTTTGTTCGTTTATTATAACTGTTTTTTACTCCTCACCTTTCGAAAAACCCCTTCATTACTTCTAAATTTCTGTCTGGCAAATCACGTCTTGGAAACCTTTGTCTATACTGTTCCAGTGGCCTGAAACTGTTTTTCCTACAAACAAGGTACGTCTTCAACATATCACATTTTTCTGTATGCGCGAACGGCATTTTGTATTTAAACACAATGCGTAGACTAATACGTACAGCTACATACATTCTTGATATAACTATGTTAATGGCAGCTGCCTCAGTACAAAGTCAACTTGTTCTAAAGGAGATTTTATCCAAGGAAACTTGATACTTTGCCGTGTTTCAAATTATAAGAAAAAAGTGAAAATTACTGGGTGTCCCGAAATTAAGGGTCAATGTTTTTACAAAGTAATCTATGACATAAGAAAGAACTAAAATGGCATATAAACATACAGGGTGGCCATCGGCCATACCTCGGAAATTACTGAACATAGAAATTGAGGGAAACAAATCATTATTAAAGTGGCCATGAGAAAATAAGATTTTTAATTTCCGGATTTGGCTTCAAGGGGGCGCAATCGAAAAGTAAATATTAGAATTCTAAATTTCTAAAATTCCCTAGTTAAGATGTAACTTTATTAATATCATTAGAAAGCTTGAACCATTTTGCAGCATTTTGGATTTAGGCTCATTGACGTACCGGCCTTGATAAGAGTCGGAGAAGCTATTGAAAGTGTAATCATTTAAATCAGTGTAACTTCTAAACCACTTATCCGCTTTTAGTGAACTTAAGCTTATTTGGAAGAGAAATGTAAGTACCTTTAAACGTCGTTTCCAGTAGTACACGATAGTTTCGAATAATGTTGCTAGTTTTAATAGTTTTTTTTTAATTTGTCATGAGCACTTAAATCATATCATATAATTCTAATATCATAGTCAGAAAATACAGCAAATTTGCAAGGAATAACATAAAAATCATAGTTCCGTAGCTTCGTATGTTTCAGTGTATTGCCAAAAGAATCATACGAAGATATCGAACTGCGTTCAGAAATACTGTAAGACCTTTTGGGCGATGTTAATCTAGAAGCACGCAATTAAATATATTTTCAACAAGATGGAGCTATGGTTCGTGAAGTCACAATATTGCTTGACAGACTTTTACAAAATAGATGTATCATATTCGTGGGCCACCAAGATCTCCTGACATAACTCCATTAGACTTTTACTTTTGGGGTTATGTCAAAGAAGAGGTATGTGAAAAGAGATATTTGAAATTAGACGAACTTCAACATAATATTAGGCGGATTGTAACATCTATCGGTGGCAGAACAGTTTTGAAGGCATCAAAAGCTGTGTTAAAAATGCTGAAAAATATATTTAAGAAAATGAATATATATTTGTCCACTTGTTATAAATTTAAATTGTTATTATTTCTAACTAAAAAAAAACGTAAAATAAAATTTCATTTTAAAAATACACTTACTTATTTATCTAAAAGCGCTATATATGAATATACATATAGGTTATCTTTAACTTTAAGCCCGTAGTGCATATTAACATTTTTGTTCACCAGAAGATTTGCAATCGAAATAGTAAAAAATATAGAGGGTGTTCCATTTAAAAAAATAATATTATAAAATAGGTTGGTGGTGCAAACATGACATCGGAGTAGATGGTTTCTTCGGAATATGGGTGGGGGGTCCAAGGTTAATTAGTTTTATTTTTATACTGAATTCCGCGTATTTATATAAAGTGTCGCTTATTTAAGTATACTCTATATTAATATACAAGTTCTAAGCTGCCAGGTTTTTTAAATATTTTATACTTTTCGCTAGCTAATATCTTTAATAGGTCCTCAGAGCTAAACTTATAAAACATTCTGCTTGTTATTTTAAATCTGTTACTTTCTTACTAGTTATATTGTTTGTTTTCTTAAATAAACATAACTGATGAGGATGTCTTTTAATGAAATGTTAGTTACACTCGTTATTAACACTGAAACATGCATTAACAATATAATCGATATTGCTACGACCAAAAGTATATCGACGTTGTTACGCAGTCAAGATTCTCGATCCCCGCCTCATTCCGACTTTCCGCGACTTCAACTCGCGGTCAGACAGGCAACGCAAACAATCGAACATTTATCCGCGGCGCACCAAGACCTGAAATGCTTCGTATACGGTAATTCTTTTGATTTCAAAACTGTGTGACATGTGATTTGTTTTTCACTGGTGCATTTAATTTTGTTATTTGTTTATTGTGCAATTGACAATATGGGTCGACGTTTTGACAATTATAGTTGGATATCGTCATGCATAATTTATTTTTTGATTGGATTAATCCCATTGGTAAGTAAAACAATGATAATACGGTTCGATGTGCTACTGTATATAAACAAATTCATATAACTTTCACTTATTTTGCCTTATGAACTATTATTTGCGGTGTATTGTTATTTATTATGACATTTGCGGTGCAAATTTTAATGATGGGTTTAAGTCACGTTGACATTCATAAGGAAACGCAGGCGTGATAAGGCCTTTAGCTACAGGTTTGTGTCATCCGGTCCAAAAATTGTGTTTCTTTGAATTAATTTAAGCTATTAAATTTGCAATTTGGGTGTGAAATTAATTTGCCTAATAATTATGGTCTTGTTAAACTAGAAAATCGGTTAAAAATCTTTTTTTAACAGGAATAATAATTAAACCATGTATTTTCTGTTATTATTTAATATCAGTGCACAGAATAAAAGCCCGCAATTAATGTTCCACATAGAATAGTGATTTTTTTTCTTTATTAAGGTTCGGATTTCATCTAACTCTAGAACGGAAATACTCGATTTTCAAAAAAAAAACAAGTATTATTATCATATAATAATATAGTACAAAAAAATTTGATCCAAAAATTAATTTTCATAAAACATACAGCAAAATACGGTTTTAAAATGTTTGGCTATTTTATTTACTTTGTCATGAAGTGCTCATGGCAGCCACTTTCACCGTTTTCTTATTTTTTGAAATTTAATTTGAATGTAAAAAATAGACCGAAAAGGAAAAACAAAATAATTTTTCTAACCTCACTGAAAAGATAAAAATTAATTAGCACTAACAAAAAATATTAACTTGATGTAAAAACGAAATTAAGAAAAATAAATTCCACTAGCTATATAAAACATATCCCAAAATTGCCCCATTTCAAAATTGAAAACTAATAGAATTTAGATTTATTTCGGTAATTTATATTATTTGAAATTAAAGAGCACCGCCATTTTTTAATAGAAATAGAAATCAAGAAATTAACCACCCAGCGGCTATCTAAAAAAGTTAAGTACTTTTTTTACTTTTTCGCTTCTCCTTTCATGATTTGTTTTGATTATGAATCTAAAGCTAGCACAGGCAAGTAGATCAGGGTAAGGGTAATGGTAAAATGATCAAACTTAAAAAATATTGTCAAAAGCGCTATATAAAATGGTTGATTCTAAATTGGTTAAAGTTGATTACAAACCCATTCTAAATAATAATAATTAACCAAATTAAATTAAAAATGTAACATTATTATATATATATTATTCATAGCATGTAGGAGATGGGTTGATGTGTGATTTTTTTAAGGAAGCAAGATAAGCCTAACTACCAAATGAAGGATTTTTGCAGAACATTATGTTATCATATTGAATTTCTATTACCGTCAGCTTGATAGATCTGGGCTTGCTAAATACACTTAGTTCCAAAAAAAGTCACGCACTTGATTTTTGGCCAATTAACAATGTCTTATACTTTTTAAACCAGTGGACCGATTTTAAAAAAAATTATTTCGTACGTACTTGTGTCTTCCAGTAGAAATGAAAATGTTCTCAAAGATTTTTGGATAATAATGAAAAAGCTCGAACCATACTTTTTTGCTATTTTTTGAGTTGCCCTGTGTATTAGTTGAGGATTCGTATAGAAACTTTTTACACCTTATATGAAAGACCCTTCTCTTGTGAGCATTTTGTTTTTTTATTCATCGACAAAAATTGACCGATTTACAGCTTTTTTGCTGAAACTTTGCCAAGCTAGTGAATGTTAATGGAAAAACTTAGACATTGCGTTTTTTCCTGTTTAGTTTTTCCTGTTTTTTTACTCATCATGTGTATTATTCGAACATTTCTCACACACTCTAAATGAAAGATCCTTCTTCTAAGACAAATTTGTTATTCTGTTCATTAATTTGTCTTGAGAATGTCTCAATAACAGCCTTTTTATTGTAACCTTGCATTTTGCCAAGGTACCTAATTGATCTTTCAGAAATGATATTCTAATAAAATGAAAATGATACGAATTTTATAAAACTTTTTTATTAACGCAAAATAACAATAACTGGATAAAAAAACTTGAAAAATGTGCTTGGTACCGAGTATTGCCTCCTCTAGCCACTCTGAGAGCTTCTAATCTGAGTGGCATACTTGAAATTAGGTTTCTTATTCTTTCCATAGGTATACGGTCCTATACTTCTGATAACGCATCTGCTAATTCTGCTAGGCTTTCAAGAGGCCTTTCGCGTGAATGCACCCTTCTTCTTAATTCATCCCACAAATGTTCTATTGCATTCATATCGGGGCTTCTCGCAGGCCACTGTAATGTGGTGATACACGCAGTTTCTAGGATGTTCTGCACTATTGCTGCGGTATGCGGTCGGGCATTATCCTGCATCAGAATAAAATTGTTACCAACCAAATCAGCAAAAGGTAACACATGCTGCTCTAAAATGTGATTGATGTAAAATTGGACTGTTATTGACTGTCTAATGTGAAAAACATGGTCTATTCATGGAAATTCCACCCCACACCATAACTGAACCACCATTAAAATTAGCGCATTCTGTTATCAAAGATGGCAGATACAACATCAAAAGAATGGGTCAGTATACTAATGGAAAGAATTAAAAACTTTATTTCGAGTATGCTACAAGATAAGAAGCTCTTAGAGTTGCTATAGAGAAGTCAATATTCGGTACTAAGCACATTTTTCAAATTCTTGTCCAGTTATTGTTATTTTAAGTTAAAATAAAACATTGTCTAAATAATTGTTGCAACTTGGTAAGGTTTCAGCAAAAAAGCCGTGATTCGGTCAATAATTGGTGAATAAAAAAATAAAATGCTCTTTCGTATAGGGTGTATACGAATTCTTAACTAATAGGTAGACAAAGCAAGTCAAAAAATAGCAAAAAAGCGTAGTTCTAGTTTTTACATTTTTATCCAAGTATCTATAAAACATTTTTAATTTGTTTCATTTGTGCTGAAAGGCAAAAGTATTACCTACCTACGAAAAAGTTATTGTTTAAAATCGATCCACTGGTTAAGAAGATATAAGACGTTGCGTCACTTTTTTTGGAACTGAGTGTATTATAACGGAAGTTATAAAAAAATGTGATATAGGTGCTTTAATCTCAGGTTGAGTATATCCATATCCTGGTTCCTGAACTAAATGAAAAAGACCGCTCTAAAACATGTACAAAAAACTAGTTGGGCGGCTTTACCATATTTTTTTTACATAGTTTATCAATATAAACAATAGCTTTTGTTATTGTGGGGAATTGCAGAAGTTCCAGTATTCCACGAAGCAAACACTAAGTCAAAGATTTATTAACTTTGGAGACTATGTTCACTTTTTATACTTACAATTCTAAAAATGTCTGTAATAGTTATTGTAATAGGGAAAGGTGGCTAGCTTTAACCACAGTACCAAGCCCCAATTGGAACTAGATTGTATGTATTAACGCATTTCAGTTTTACGTCCAGCAAATAATCTCTAGGTTCCCCTGGGGACCAATCCAAATACATTTTGTGCTTCCTCTTTTATAACCTCTATTTTGGCATTAGACCTTTCTTAAATTGGTCAAATAAAACATAAAGGTTGGATGTAATAAGGAATAGTTCTTGCAAGGCTATCCATACCTCTTCCAAATCATGAGCCTGCATTTTTAACGTCAGGCTTTAAAAAACTTATTAAGTAGCTTTTCCTTAAAAATTTAAAATGCTTATTTGCTATGAGATTTCCGTAATCGCTAAAATTTAAGTTGACTGGATAATTTTAATGTGTTTTTCCCAATTATAACTCCAAAAAGTTATTTCCTCTGTTTTATTTTACCTTAAACAATTTTGTTTCCCAGTTTCAATATCAGGTCTGTTAAGCTTCTTTAAAGTGTTTAACATACCACTTCATTGGCGTAGCCAAAAAAATTGATTAGGTGCGGGGGCAGAGGTATAAATTATAATATTCATTCAATCAGGGTACTTTGTTGGATAGATATTTAGGCTTGTTTGTATTTGGCTACTCGGGCAAGATAAAAAATTGCATCTCTAGTAGTAAAACAAGCTACTGAAAAATGAAACTGAGAATCTAAACACAGCATCACTTTATAACACGCCAAGTAGAGCCCTTCGGCACCTTCACTGATATGTTGGCCCTTCGTCCACCCCTAAAAACTGGAGATAAACATAAACTCGAAAAATTCAAATTAATACAATTTTAAACGGTTTTACAGAGTAAAATTATAATGTAGAACATAGTTTTATAGACATAATACTGAAAAATAAAAAACGCATCTAATATAAGGTTATTTAACTTCTTATGTAATTCACCTAAAAGACCCTTATAGATTCTGATCGTCTCTGTCAAAAAGCTGGCAAGCTCTTGCGTAGTATGGCGTGATCTTACTAATATGAGTAAGAGTGAATATAGTGTTTGCACTATAAAGTACATTTTTAATACAAATTTAAAAAGCGTCTGGGAGCAGCTACCCCTCCTCCATTGGGTACACCAGTGCATCACTGTACACAATTCTCTTGGTAAAAAACAACAACGCAACGCCCAACGCTGAAAATTGAAGTGTACTTATATATATATATATATATATATATATATATATATATATATATATATATATATATATATATATATATATATATATATATATATATATATATATATATATATATATATATATATATATATATATATATATATATATATATATATATATATATATATATATATAAATATATATATATATATATATATATATATATATATATATATATATAAATATATATATATATATATATATATATATATATATATATATATTTATATATATATATATATATATATATATATATATATATATATATATATATATATATATATATATATATATATATATATATATATATATATATATATATATATATATATATATATATATATATATATATATATATATATATATATATATATACATATATATATATATATATATATATATATATATATATATATATATATATATATATATATATATATATATATATATATATATATATATATATATATATATATATATATATATATATATATATAGGGAGATCCATTAAGAATGAACTCGGTAACCGCTGATTGACACAATTATTGTGTGAGGTAAATTGGCTAAGAGAAATGACTGGAAATGAATCTCAAGTTCGAAAAATGGGGCGTAACAGCAACTCATAAATGGAAATTCTGAATTTCTCTTGAATTTTCGTCGGTTTGTCGAAAATATAAGCATTGTATTCTTCAGGGAATTATGAAACTTTTTGTTATTTATCATTTTTTTTCTATTTTCAATAATATAGGGGTGAGGGAAGGTCAAACTTTTTCCCTTTGAAACGTTTATATCTCTGTTTTGGATAAATCGATTGCATGAACTTGGTGTCAGAAAAAAACGCTTTTTTTTGCTCTTCACGTAGAGCTATTAACTGTACAGTAATGATTCTATTAGTTGTCACTAGATGGCATTTTCTAGTAATTCTTCAAATAATACGGATTTTCTCAAAAAAATCAAATGGTATAATATGACTTTATGGTCATAATAAAATTTAAGGTTATAGAAGGTATCGAATAATGAAATAAACAATCTAGGTCCGTATTCAAATTAAAAAAGTTGTCGTCCGAATCCGAAACGTCGGACTGAAAAACTAACCTCACCAATTTGTAGAGGAGAAAAAGTGACAACAATATAGTGAAAATTATTTTCATCTGGCATTTCAACTAAGCCTACAATTCTAGAAAAACTAAAAATAAAACAAAAAATAACTTTTATGGGTTTTCTATAATTGTAGGCTTAGTTGAAATGGCAGATGAAAATAATTTTACTTCATCATTGTCACTTTTGCTCCTCTACAAATTGGTGAGGTTAGTTTTCCGACGTTTCGGATTCGGGCGACCATCATCAACTTTTTTAATTTAAATATGGACCTAGATACCGTTTGCTTTTTTGACAAAATCCGTATTATTTGAAGAATTAGGAAAAAAACGCCATGTAGTGACCACTAATACAATTATAACCGTACAGTTAATAGTTCTACGTGAAAAAGAGCTTTTTTCTCACACCAAGTTCAAAGTAATCGGTTCATCCAAAATAGAGATATAAAAGTTTTAAAGCAAAAAAGTTTGACCTTCCCCCACAACAAAAATGATTAATAACAAAAAGTTGCGTAATTGACTGAAGAATACAATGTTTATATTTTCAACAAATCTTAATTAGGAAAATTCAAGAGAAAATCGGCATTTTTATTTTTAAGTCGCAGTAACGCCCACTAGCGGCCTTTTTTCGAACTTGAGAATATTTTTCAGTAATTTCTCTTAGCCGATTTATTCATAAATATTTTTTTCTCATAATTGTATGATCAGCGGTTACCGAGTTATGGCCGGAGACCATTCTTAATGGACCAACCTATAGTATTGATTTTGATAGGTTTGTCAATGTGTGCAAGCCACTGATTTATGCAAGAATTTTAACATATATGGCAATCTTAAATCTCTTTTTGCCCCTCTTTCCTTCAGCACGTCAATTTTAAATTAATAATTCAGATTAAGGCCAGTTAGCATTAAGACTGAACTTGTGTTTCACATACTGAAAGGATTTATCAGAAATCTGCTGTCTTTAGTAAAACTCAAAATCTTGTCTATCTGTAGGTACTTCATGGTCACGAATTGCTTTTATACCAAGAATATTAATAAATCACATATTAACTTATTTCATACTTTTAAAGCGGTAATAATTATTAATTTTTCTCATTACACGGCCAGTTGCATAAACAATAATATTCATTTTAGATGAAATTTCAGTACTACCAAAATTCTGCGCTAACATTCCAATTTCTGGTTAGTTGCTCAACCTGGCCTTTAATCTTCAAAACACGGTGGTTATGTGCTATTGCTTTTCATGCTTGCGGTAATCTTTTATTGGAACGCAATTCTATCTCTAGCAGACACTACAGAATATATTTGAAACAACCTTTAACTGCAGTAATAGAGCACATTTTTCATAAGTAATGTAATGTAATGTATTCCATATATTTTTTGGAAATTAGTTCTGAATTAATGGTAACTATTATAAAGACAAAAATGCTAAAGACAAAAATTAAACCTATCTTTTGCGAGTAAAAATTTGGATTACTGCAATATAAAAAAATAGTACGGTTAAATAAATATATTTTTTATAATACTAGCTGTTATTTTTTTATGAGACATATTTTTATCATTTCCACCGCCCCGGTTTGCTTTACCACAGTTACGCCTTTGGAAGCTTGAATAGGAAAACAAACGGCAATATTTTATAAATATGAATGGAAAAAGAAGATCTAAGTTTTACCCACTGATTCTCTTTGAATCCTTAATTTAGCACCATTTCATATCACTATCATAAAAGGTTGCTAAGATCTTTTCGGCAGAGGTTTCATTTTATATGGAGTCCTGTATATTAATTGAGCACATGATTAAACGCATCAGTTGTAGGATTTAATTGCTTTAGGAAAAATTGGGAAATAATTTACATTGAATTTCAATAGTTTTAAAATTTTACCCAGAATAAAATAAATATGACACTAAACAATCACTGAGCATGACTAACGTCCCAATAATGTTTATTCTGGCGTGTTGTGACGCAATTTTCACGCTTGGTATGCGATGAGACACAACACATCGCCGTTTGTATGTATGGTGCGGAATTTTATTTTACCAGTATGTATCTACAAAGTATTATAAATTTATATTCTAGTATTAAGGAACAGAACGTCTACAATGCCTGTTATGTTAATTTTAAGATATCGAAATTTCCAATAAAAACAATAAGAACATGTACCGTTGTAAGGTTATTTGAAACATTGTCTTTCTTAAATTATTAAGTCAAAATAGTTAAGTAGGTCAAAGAGCCTACTTAGTGAACATCAACTAGATAACGTCAAAACCAGCCTAGAAGTTCTTTAAAAATAGCACCAAATCTCTTTTGTTAGAATGTTAAAGAACAAAAAGGGATATCTAGAAGCCAGTAATTTGGTATATTTTGTCATTTATACAGCTTTTAATAATTCCTGTTGAATTAAATGGACATCAAAGAACAGAGACTGGTGCATTTAAAGTCAAGGCTTATTGAACATGCAAGTAAAAAGAAGGAACTTAATTTACCTTAGCTTTGCTGCGTAATACAGAATTAAAGGTAACCTCTAGAAATATTAACATGACAACAATTAAAGATAGTAAAAAGTATTTGCACGGTATTAATCAATAGCTAACAAGCAAAATAATAATATTGGTGTTAATGATGATCCGCTTGATTGGAAAAACAATAATAAAGAAATTTAAAAATAAATCTAAATATCGATTGTGCGCAGTTTAAAAGTAACCGAGATACCAGATAAGAGTTAAGCGAGGTATAATTACGTATAATGAGAAAGCAGAAAAGGTTATTTTATACATAACCGGCTTACGATAGTAAGAAAAGTATTTTTTATATATTATCACACAGTTCATTAAAAAGCGTTGTAAATGAAAGCGATAATCATTTTAAGTGCAAATTTGTGTTAAACAATTTTCTATAAGTTATAAACAATATATTAAAATAGAAGCTATTGCTTGATTAATGGTTTCTTGGGTCCGCCTTCTTGATGTCCGAAATTTTACACTTTCATTTTCATATTTGAAATTCTTGATAATCTTATTTTGAATTGAATAATAGTTTATACAGGGACTACCTTTATAATAATGAAGAATGCGATAAATCAGTATTCAATTTAGAGTTGTATTTAACCAGTGAAGATCTAATCAAGTCAGTTTTATACAAAAATCTAGTTTTCTCATTTATAAGACACTTTGGTTCCAAAAATGAACTATATTTAACACATCCACTCATAATAATATATCAGTTAGGTGCTATGCGAGTAATAAAATACAAGATTTTTACTCTCTATTACGTAGAATCAGTGATATTTACAAATGGCCGGCATTTTGAAAACAGCAATTTTAATGTCCTTGTAAGTTATGCATGAAGTGAGTTTATATATATATATATATATTATATATATATATATATATATATATATATATATATATATATATATATATATATATATATATATATATATATATATATATATATATATATATATGTGATTTTTAGTGCAAAGTATGACAAAGTCATAAGAATACTCAGAAATACATTTCAAAGAAAGAACGGATCATTTTCATAGAGTGGGTTTCTAGTTTAAGAAAAATCTGTCTATGAGAATAGCACTAACAACTCTAGCATTTTCGTTTTGGTAATTTTTTTTTGCTTAATACTGAAAAAGTATTAAATATCTACCATACCATTAAGGTGTAGAGTGACCGCTACAATACTTATTTGAAGTGTGTATGTTTCTTATACTTAGGTATATTTTAAGAATAGTGTTGTGGTTGAGTCTTTAACTTAAATAAAAAAAAATCTGTATAGACGTAATATTTCAATATTTCAAAATATTTTTAATTGTTATGGGACCTCATTTTAAAAAACAAAGTTAGCTTGTTTGTAGCTCATCATAAATTCAATATAGCATCTACCCAGATATAGCAGGTTTCATTTAAACATATTTAAAATGAAGTTTTTACTGACTTTTCTAGCCCTATGTATGTGAGTCGGTGAGACCCATACTTCTTTTCCCAAATATGAGTAAGGCAATGCAGAGGTATATCAAAAATGATCCTTTAAATTACCTTGAAAAGTCTAAACTTATACTCAACAGGCAATACGGCTTCCGCCACCAAAGATCCACAGCAAATCTTCTTACCTTTGTAACCTACAACTGGAATAAATTCATCGAGTTTCATGGAGAAGCCCAAATTATTGAACTCGACATATCCAAAGCATTTGATTAAATCTGGCATGATGCACTTCTTAACAAAATGTATGCCTATGGTCTCTACAAAACTTTGTACTTGCATTGCCAGTTTTCTTTCCCACAGATCTATTTCTGTAGTGGTTGACGGCCATTCATTAAACTTTCCCCAAACCAACGCAAGAGTTCAAGAGGGGTCAATGTTGGCACCTACCCTATTCTTCATACATATAAACGATCTACTGTCTTCTACCACCGATCCTATCTACAGATATGCTGACGATAGCACACTCCATTCCTATATCCAATTTCCCAAACGAGTCTCCAAGACGAAAATTAATGATAGGCGAAGAGCAATGACTTTAGTCCTAACCGGGAACCTCATTAAAATCGTAGAATGAGGAGCAAAGAACCTTGTCCAGTTTAACGCCACTAAGATATAATCTTGTTTACTATCTCATAAAATATTTCCCAGTAGCCACACCATTCAAATGAATAATCAAATGCTTGAAGCCAAGTTTGCAGTGAAGAAACTCTCCTGAGTATTGCTGGCACATATGGGAAGTAATCCTTAATATCCTTGATTCTGAAAGAAGAGCTATTCGCCTGATTAATGATTCAAACATCAGAAGGAAGCTTGCATCACTAGAGCATTATCGAATTATGAGCGATCTGTCGACCCCACATGTATCCCTTCACCGTCCAATTGCAAAAACCAAGGACCTCCCACTTTGTTCAGTCCTTTTTTTCCAGAGTATCTCTATTATGGAATATGGTACGAGCAAAAGCCTTTTCTTTTTCTCCTAATTATAGGAGACATCGCATCAATAAACTGTCTTAATTTAAAGTAACCACGGTACCTAGTACTTAGGCCTTCGGCCTTCGTTGTCTGCTCATAAAAAGAATAACGTACTATTAGACCTGGAGTAACTAAATACTTCTGGTGAGTCCTTGGTGGTTATAAATAATTTCCTACTTTATGTCATATGCAAAAATTTCCATGGGATTAATAATAGTGTATTACCATAGTTGTTTCAAAGAACACTAGCTGTAGGTTAGAAAACAAGCTAGTTTTCTAAAGGGCGGGTAAGATTGAATGTCTTATGAAACGAGTATTTTATATTATTTTTCTATTTTGGGTACTATTTTAAAAAAACATCTTATATAAATATTTACTGTTGGTAAGTAACAATGCATCCAAAAGTAACAATTACATGCAAAATAGAAAGAAAAGATTATATAATTAATGTAATAAAGTAATGTGTCTGTAGCTTTTAGAAAAATAATGTTTTGCATTTGTTACTTTATGTAACTAACCTTGTGCGTAAGATCAACATTACTATTGTTTATACAGGCACAGACACAAAACAGAAATGACGAATACTTTCATTCATTACAAAATAATCCTAATCCTTATTCAAGGAATAATTCGTCTGCTATTTTAATATTCTAGTTATTAAAATTGAGTTAGTGAAATAATACTGATCGAAACGCTAGTAATCTTGCAGTCGTTTTTAGATATTGTATGTTTTTAGATGCAATCAAGTTATTCGCAATTATTGGTTAATACATATTTAAGGATCCGTCAACCATGAAGCTACATTTGGTAGTGCTCTTGTATAATTTTAGTTTCTAAACTCTCTTAAATCCTTTACTAAAAATTTGTCTTAAGATAAGCAAATTTCCAATATCCAGACAAAAAAGTAAAAGGTGGTCTATCGAAAGCGTATGCCAGTCTTTTAATATTTTCCAGGTGTTTTTGAAATATTGCCCAGACACGGAAATCACACGATTGTTAAGATCCGAGAAATTAACACTATAGTCAAAGTTGCACTTTGTATTGTGTGTAATATTTTTCCTTGTTTCTTTTCTATGTCTGTTCGGCATAAGGTCTAGAATATTCTGAACAATTTTAGTGTGTCGTCCAAGCCTATTTTTTTGTTTTAAGGTAACTTAATTATTCTGTTAGCTAATTGGTGTTTCCTCTTCTAACTTTTTCTTCCAAAAGCATTCTACGAATATTAAGGGTACATCATTCGCCTTAATTTATCTATGTATTAGTATTTGCCTAAACAGGCTGAGTATAATTATTATTGGGGTAAATAATGTTAGCAGCCATTTAATGTACTAACTCTATAGACATTTTTGTTAAATACCTTTGTGCGCTATTATTTGCCTTCTAAAGAAAAACCTTCTTGATGCCTCAATTTATTGCTTTTCACAGAATAACCGATCCACTGTCAAAATTACAAACAATATTTCTTGTATATACAAATACAATCTCACTAGTAGTGAGATTTTTATGTTTAACAACCATTTCTGTATATACAAATACAAGATTCGTTGGCAAAAAGCAGATGGGCCGTTCACGTATTTAGAAAAGGGAGATTCTTTTACAAAAAGCAATTAAGAATGGGAAGACTTCATAATATGACAATACGTTACAGAACCAAATATTGACGATTATTTCTTATTAAACTTATTGAAGACTATTTGTTGAGAGTGCTCTGCTCGTAAGGTATTGATTGCTCTGTTAAATATAGCCTTAAACATTAAAAGGTATTTTGTGAAAAAAGCAATAAATGTCGGCAAGTAACGAAAAAAGCAGCAACTATCGCAGCAATTTAAAATAACGATTCTACATACCGCACAGACCCAAAAATCAATAATTCTAATAAAGATGTTGAAATTAAATCATTTTATTTCACAACACTTGGATTACAAGTATTGTGAAAAACTAACACATTTAATTTTAGAATATATTTGAAAAGAAAAATAAGGACAAATTCCAAGACAACAGGAAAGACCTTAACAAAAAACAGCATAACACTCGAAGAATATTTTAAAAAAATGTGCATAAAAATCCTGATAACGAATAGAATACATAAGTTTAAAGTAATGTTTTAAAATTACATTTAAATTTTAAAATGCTTCTATGATGCTTTATGTCACTCGGCACGTGATTATAAACCCTAAGAGACGTAAATATTCACCCTCGATTTATCAGTAACATATTAAATTAAGGTATGTACAGCTTATTATCATTTCGAGTTTCATATCTGTTTTCGTCACATACTTTCTGAAACTTGTATATTTTTGTGTATATAAATACCGGCTTCTAAAATATAGATGTTAAATACTGTTAATATTTTATTGCACAAATTAACTGACTACATGAGGCAGTTTTTTTAGCCCAACATACTTCTTAATATTCGCTTTTGCAATATAACTATATGATTGACGCCTGATTGACCAAAGCAAAGGTTCAGTGAAAAAAAGCAATCTTAAAATTGTACTTAAATTTCTGGTATAACCTGACGCTAATTAAAAAAAAAGGTATGGACAATATTTTAGTCTTTATAAGTCTGTTGTTGCACATCCTGTAGAATCATATTACCACACCCTTCGGGGGATGCTGTGGGTCACTAATAATCATATATAATCGACCATAAAATACCATATAACGTATAATTATATTGTCCAGTGTGGCAAAACCTTGCTGTTTCTTAACTACTCCTGAGTGGTATATACTACCTTGAATATTTAATATCCGATATAGGTATTGTTAGGTATACCGCTATTAGATGTGTTACGGCTCATTGGCAATGCAAAATAAGTAGAAAAGGACTTCACCGTAATATAACTCATTTTTATTCAGGCACGTCAACTCTGCATATTTGTTAAGTGTCATTATTCATTTAAATAAAGGGATTGGGTTAAATACTGCAACCTACATTCCTTTCAGTTACTGTTAGAATCATTAATATGTTTTTATTCTTTTAGTATAAGCTACTTTTTAATCGAATATATGTTATGCATTTCTTTATGTATGTACATCTATTTAAGTTAATGCCATAGCGATCATATTCAAATATAATACGGACTAAGGTCATTTTTAAATGATTTTGTGAAAAAGTTTTGGTGATAACTTTTAAATCAAAGTATTATTAAATTGCCTTGGTCATTTGAAATATGAATTATATTTTACTAAAAAAATATTTGGGAATGCTTTAAATGTGTACAAAACATTTTTTGTGTTTTTAAGAGGAGGGAGTGATCTGAAAATATTACATGTTTTATGCGGCTGCCCGAGTTTTTAATTTAAATTTTATTATTTATTTTACATTTTGACATTTTGTTCTGGTGATTTTTTGTGTTTGTGTCTAATTGGCATTTATATATAATTCTGGTACTTGTTTAATAAGGAGAAGAATAAGAGAAAAATATAAGAATATAAGTCTGTGCTAGTAAAAAAAGACACTCTTGTTTTTTTGTCAACCAAAAGCCGAATTAAAAAAATCCTGTTGTTTGTATGTTTAAGCGTATTGAGAACACCATAGCTGCAACACTATCTATACAAAACGTCTTCAAATTGGACGCGACACTGTATATCATACGAAGCTGAATTGAATAAATTTTGGTGTCATTCCAATTGCAATAAGAGTATTATACAGAGTCATCCATTAAGAATGGTTTCAGGCCATAAATCAATAACCGTTGATCATAAAATTAAGGGGAAAAAATATTTTTAGGTAATCTGCCAAAGGAAATGACCGAAAATTATTTTAAAGTTCGAAAAATGGCCGCTAGGGGGCGTAACAGCAACTCAAAAATGGAAATGCTGATTTTCTCTTTAATTTTCCGAATGAAGGTTTGTCGAATATATATGCATTGTATTCTTTAGGCAATTGTGCAACTTTTTGCTATTTATCATTTTTTTTATTTTCAATAATAAAGTAGTGGGTGAAAGTTAAACTTTTTTCTTTCAAACGTTTATATCTCTATTTTGGATGAACCGTTTACATTGAACTTGGTGTTAGACATAGACATAGACATAGATGGGGAGCCCGACAAGGGCAGCACTTAGGCTCACTGGGGCCCATTATGCTATCCCCCCAAGTAGGCGTGTCAGGCCAAGAGCCTACTCCTTTTTAGAAAGGAAAGGACCCTTTCAGGTCGCGCACGTCCCACAAGCTCGGGTTCCACATAGGTGTCACCCAAGCAAAGCAGTCTGGCGTTGACTAAACCGTCACATCGACAGACTAGATGCCTAGATGAATGTATCTACCTCCGCACAAAACCTGCAGTATGGATCGTTGGCGATTCCAGTCTTATGCAGGTAATATTTCACTAGCCAGTGTCCAGTTAGGACCCCGGTAATAGTTCTAAGTTGACTTTTGTTTAGATTTAGAAGTCTATTAGACTCAGAATGGCTGTAAGGGCCTGATATGAAGACCTTAGACTGTCTGAGTCCTGCTAGCTCGTGCCATTCAGCACGGAATTCCGCGACAGTGCGATTCTTAATTCTAGCGTCGACAGCTGAAGGAGCAATTCCCAGAGCAGGTTCCGGCCCAGTGAAAGCAGTGTTGCTACCTTCCCGAGTCAACTGATCCGCCCCTTTATTACCCCCAATGCCCTGATGGTCAGACATCCAAATGAGGCTGACCTTATTAGACTCACACATTCTCTCTAAGGCTCTCCTGTATTCAAGTGTTAGCAGCGAATCGACCCTGTTCTAGTACGGAGCTTTAATGGCGGCTTGACTATCACAGCATATATAAATATGCTTATCGTGATATCCTCTGGAAAGGTTTTCCTGTACGCAGTCCAAAATTGCTGTAATCTCAATCTGATATACAGTCGCATACCGTCCAAGATCAAGACTAATTCTTGCTCTGGGACTCTCCCCATAAATTCCCGCCCCAGATCCCTCCTTCATTAGAGAGCCATCTGTAAACCAGACAAGGCCCTCCAGTTTGAGGAAGGATGGGGAGGAATCCCTCCATTGTTCTCTCTCAGGAACAATTACACAAAACCTTTTAGAGGTAACTGAGACCGGAATAATGGCATCTCTCCTTGCTAGGAGAGGATCTGATCTGAACAGTTCAGTCCAAATTCGCGTATGCCCAAAATTCCAGTCTCTGTGTATCCAACGACCCCAGTCGTTTAAACGAACAGAAGCCTTCCGAGCCTCTTACTCTACAAGCAAGTGCAGAGGACTTAGTTCCAGAATAGCCTCCATAGATCGGGTCGGAGTGGTTCTTATGGCTCCAGTTATGCCCAAACACGCAAGTCTCTGGAGCTTGTCAAGCATCCTCCTGTATGTGATCTTGCGAGTGGCGGGCCACCACACAAGAGCGCCATAAGTGATCATTGGCCTTATCACTGACGTGTAAAGCCAATGCACAATACGAGGTTTTAAACCCCAAATTAACCCGAAGGACCGTCTGCACGCCCATAGACACGCTGTGGTTCTTTTTGTGATCCTTTCAATATGATCCCTCCAGGTCAGTCGGGAGTCTATTAAGACACCCAGATATTTTACCGATCCGGAAGGTCTCAACTCTTTCCCAAAGAGGGTGAGCTTCTCAAGGTCCACTTTTCACTTATGGGTAAATGGTACCATTTCGGTCTTATTACTATAATGGCAAGATCATCAGCGTAGCTTTGATCATAAACTCCGCTCTCATTGAGAGTATGAAGCAGCCCATCCACAACCAGACACCACAAGAGCGGAGAAAGAACTCCGCCCTGCGGACATCCT
Source organism: Kuschelorhynchus macadamiae (assembly GCA_030620095.1). Taxonomy (NCBI): domain Eukaryota; kingdom Metazoa; phylum Arthropoda; class Insecta; order Coleoptera; family Curculionidae; genus Kuschelorhynchus; species Kuschelorhynchus macadamiae. Next base: position 598,433 of record JAUTXW010003868.1, on the reverse strand, counting down.
TTGACAACGGACGAGCATACTGTCAAGCTCCCAAGAGAAGATGTTCTGATTCTGCTTTCAAGCATGACGCGAACCCATCTAATTACAGGCCTATCCACGCCAAAACTCTCAGCAGCCTCACTAATGGAGTCAAAGGTGGTATTGTTAAATGCTCCTCGATATCCAAGAACACACCCAGAGTCATCTCCTTGGAGTAGACCTCCACCTCCAGTCTACTGACTAGACTATGAAGCGCCGTCTCCGTCGACATGGTCGTCCTGTAAGCGTGCTGGAATGGGTGCATAGGATTTCTACCCAGTGCGCCGTTTCTTATATAAGCATCCACGATCTTCTCCATGGTTTTCAAAAGAAAAGAGGATAGACTGATGGGCCTAAAGTTCTTAGCAGTTTCGTAGCAATTACGACCCGGTTTAGGAATAAACGCTACCCGAACCCTGCGCCAGCGTTCGGGAATATATCCCAAAGCCACGCAGGCCCGAAAAAGGCGCAAAAGATGTGGGATCAGTAGTTCCAGACTCCACATAGTGAGCCCAGTTAGTTGTCCTCGGGTTTCGAAAACTACTGAGCTCCATGTCATGCTCAAGGTTTAGCTTAAAGAGGATGTGTCTGTGATCCGATAAAGATGGCTCATCAGACACCCTCCATTCCCTAACAACCGGAACCAGCAAAAATGATCCCAGAGTTAGGTCAATAACCTTCGGCGTTTGTGACGTACCAAAGTTGGAATGTTTCTCCGATTTAAAATTTCTAAATCAGTTGTACTGAGGTACTCTAAAAGACTTGCGCCCCTCGAGTTGGTGTCAGTGCTGCCACACACAACGTTGTGTGCGTTGGCGTCACATCCAACAACAAGAGGAAGCCCGTTGTCCCTACAGTATCTTAATAAGTCAATGAGTTCCCTGGTAGGTGGGTCCTCTTTTGAGTCATAGGGAAGATAGTCTGTGCATACTACAATGGGTTTGCGATGCCCTGCCTTATCCTTAAGAATCAGTTTCAGAGCCATTAGGTCCCTGGAACAAAATTCCGGTAGTGACAAGGACTCAATACATCTTTCAACGTAGAGGCATGTCCTTGGTTTCAGGTGGATGTCCCTTTTACAATGTAGAGAACTTTCTATCTGCCCAAGACCTCGCACATGCCCCTTGTAAACACAAGGTTCCTGTAGGAGGTAGATGTGTGTTTGCTCCAGAGCTATTTGACGGCCTATTAATGAGGTCTCACCTCTGCTGTGCTGCAAGTTACTTTGTAGGAAGAGCACCCCTTTGCCCATTGGAACGAGCTAAGGGTGATCCTCCGTTATCCGGGAAGTTGTGTCCTCCGACCCAGATGCCGCGCTATGCACGTCTATCTGAGACAGAAGCTCAGCAACTACCTGCTTAGCGTCAGACTCGGAGTCCAACCGCTGAGCTGGGTTTGACGGGGTGATAGGTCTCCCTTCTGCTCCGGCTTTGGTGTCGGTGGAGGTTTCAGTCGAAGTTGGAGCCTTTACCTTCTTCTCAAAAGTGACGTGGGAGACCCCAGCATACGCCTTAAACTTTTGACGTGACAAGGCCTCAAAGGAAGCCTCATCAATGCCAAACACAAGGATGGGTTTCTGTTTCTCCTCCTTGCGATTCTTAGTCCTAAGTTCTGTCTCTGAAGACGTTTTAAAGTCACGTCCGTACTGTCCGGTGGTCCATAGACAACGGCCATAACTTTTATTGTCCTGGGAACGTGTTTCTGAGTTCTCAGAGATGCATTATCCCATGGCTTAATGATTGGAATGGTCCCCTCCAACCAGTTCAGGGACCACTGATCTACACAGTTCACCACAATGGCTCCCTGTTCCATCAGCCGGAAACCACTGAATCTGAGGAAGGGCCCCTCCACCATGCCGTCTACGACGGTATTAAGAGATACCAAGACAGCTCCATATTGAGTCTCCTAGATGACCACATCAGGATATGCCTCCGGTATAATGGTCACCCTGAGACCTGCCGCTGCCGCCTGCCTGTATGTGAGAGTACCCGTTTTTTTGGGTCTCTTCTTAGGCTGCTTGCTTTTCTTAGTCTCTGGGGTGCTCCCTTCGGACTTGGGACGTTTAGTCCACCCTGAGCCTGAGTGCTAGGCCCTGGCTTGACTGCGCCTTGGCCCGAGGTGATACCTTCGAGCCTGAGCCGTCTAGCCCTGGCCTTCTGAGCACCACACCTGTTCTTTTACTTAGAACCGCCCGGTGTGTTGCCAGTCCACTTCATGGAGCCTTGTTGAGTCGTCTCCTTTTGCAAGGAGCCAGCTCTACTAGTCCCCTCTTCGGAGCCCGGTTTCATAGACCCTTCTTCCAAAGAGCTCTTAAAAGGTTTGCTGCTATTTTTTTTATACAGTTCCCACGAGTAACTCGGAAAGGTGGTCCACCCCAGCAGAGCCAGCTTACTGAGGTAAGGCTCTGGGAGGTCGCCTGGGTATCCCAGAGGCTCCGTTCACGACACCCGATTTGGGCTCGGGTGTCATGCAGCCCTTAGTACGGAAGCGCACACCGTGGCTTGAGCCCTGTGTCCCTCTTAGCTTCAGAGCTCCAGTCTAGGCCACCCATCGATAAGACCTCACGGTCGTAGCCATGGAGTCGTACCAATGAAAGGCCCCTGGAGTCTCTTACTGAGCCTCACCACTGCGTTTAAAGTGTGGACACGCTGGGAGGGAACTTGGTGTTAGAAAAAAGAGCCTTTTCTGCTCTTCCCTTAGAGGTATTAAATGCACCGTAATGATTCTATTAGTGGCCACTAGATGGCGTTTTTCGAAATTCTTCAAATAATGCTAATTTTCTCAAAAAAATCAAATTATATGATATAACTTTTGTCATAATTTAATTTAAAGTTATATAAGGTATCGAATAGTGAAACAGAAAAGCCAGGTCCGTATTTAAATTAAAAAAATTGTTGATTGTCGCCCGAATCTGAAACGTCGGATTGAAAAAATAGCCTCACCAATTTGTAGAGGAGTGAAAGTGACAATGATGAAGTGAAAATTATTTTTATCTGTCATTTCAACTAAGCCTGCGATTATAGAAAAACCTTAAAAGTTATTTTTTGTGTTTTTTTTTAGTTTTTCTATAATTGCAGCCATAATTGAAATGACAGATGAATTAAAATACAGGAGTTCTAACTACACTACACCACAACTTGTTACGTTCTGCACGCGCATTTCGCTAACCAAGTTAGCATCATCAGCAGAGGATATAAACTGTTTATATCATTGCTGATGATGCTAACTTGGATAGCGAAACGCGCATCCAGAACGTAACAAGTTGTGGTGTAGTGTGGTTAGAACTCCTGTATTTTGATTTATCTTCCACCACAGGTTCCAGTGTTAGGACATGAAGGACAAGACAGATGAAAATAATTTTCTCTTTATCATTCTCGCTTTCTCTCCTCTACAAATTGGTAAAGTTTTTCAATCCGAGGTTTAGGATTCGACCACCCACAACTTTTTTAATTTAAATACAGACCTGGATTTTTTATCTCACTATTCAATACCTTTTATAACTTTAAATTAAATTATTACAAAAAAGTCATATCATACCATTTGATTTTTTTGAGATAATCCGTTTCGTATTTGAAGAATTACGAAAAAACGCCATCTAGTGACTACTAATAGGATCATTACGGCACACATGTCCCGCTTGTTAATGTAAATAATAAATATATTTAATTGCAATTAATTTAGAGTACATTTCAAAACATCTATCATTATGCAAAAAGGAATTAAAAGCAATTAAACATTGTTGAAAGTTCAATCGGTTTTCCGTTTTTAAAGTAGGCGTAGATATCTTTAGAGAATCTGGAGCAATTTACTTGCATACTTCTGTGTGACGGTAACTTCCAGATGCCGTGATAAACGTTAAGGAATAAGTTATGTATCTCGTTTGTTTAAATATATTATAAATAAATGTATTTTTTAAATTTTAGATTCGATTTTTAATTTATGTAGGTATCGGGTGTCTTTTTATCTTTGATATCATTTTAATGAGCTGTAACTTTTTTGTTTTTAAAGATAACAAAATGAAACAAACATCATTTTGCAGTTATCTAGCAAGTTTTTTTCTGTTTTAAAAATAAAATAAAACACTAACGTTTTTTCGAGATATTAACCCAACTTATATTTTTTTAAAATTGAAAGCATTATATATTTTCGGATATTTTAATTCTACATGAAATTTCAAGTATATTTTATAAAACATACCCTATACCTATCTTCTGTTTGCGAGAAACAACTAAACGATATTTTTTTAAGACATGTGTTATAATGAAACAAAGTTTACATATTGATTTTGACACATTAGATTTTTAGCCGTTTATGATTTTCGGTTGCAATTATTTAGTATTCTAAAAATGATACGATTTAGTAATCGAGAAAGGAGTGATCGGCTTGCCATATACTTACTTAACCAAAAAAAGGCCAATCGCAGCGCAAAGAGAATATGCTAGACGTTATCCAGAGCGTCGAATCCCTTCAAAATAAAAATTTGCAAGATTATTAAAAAAATGCAAGAAAGAGGAAGCGTGTTTGATGTAAAAAGCCCTAGACCCTGTAGAGTTTACCAGTCCCTCGCAGTTCAGTTAAAAAACTTTTCAAAAACCAAATACAAACCTTTTAAATTTCGGAAAACCCAGAAACTTAGCGACCAGTGGTTCCAGATAAGAGTTCCATTTTGTCAGGACTTCCTAGATAGGATACCGGTGAACATTTCAGCTAGGATAATGTGGCAGCAAGATGGTGCTCCACCTCATAGTGTAGGTAAATAAAGTAAAAAACTATTTTAATTTTGAATATCCAAATGGCTGGATTGGAAAGGGGGGAACAATTGCCTTGGCCCCCAAACAGTCCGGACTTGACTCTAATAGACTTTTTCTTTTGGGGGCACATTAAAAATAGAAAAGTTTCAGATGATCAAAATGTGTCATTGTTGTATGTTTTGACGCCATTTTTTCGCAAACAGTTGAAAATAGGTATAGAGTATGCTTTATAAAATATCGTTGAAACTTCATGTAGAATCAAAATATCCGAAACTATATAGGGCTTTCCATTTTAAAAAAATATAAGTTATCTTGAAAAAACGTTAGCCTTTTGTTTTATTTTTAAAAGAAAAAACTTTCTAGAAAACTATACAAAATAATTTTTGTTTCATTTTGATATCTTGATATAGTTATAGCTCATCAAAATGTGGCGCATTTAGAAGTGGATAAAAGTTTCTCTTGACCGCAGGTAATGAAATCAAGCAATACATTATAAGATACTAGCTGGCCCGGCAGATTATGGAAGAAAAACATATTGATTTTGTAGAAAAAATACAACAATACAACAATACAAAAAATAGTGTTGAAAGTTCTCGGTATCCAGACGATCATTTAAAAAAAAATCATTTAAGTTGGTGCAGTACAGCTCTCTCACGAACTTGCTGAAAAATCTGGCTTAGTGATTTGAATATATAGATAACCACGCCAGTGGGTACCTATATTAAGCAAAATGTCCCGCTGTTTTCTTTATTGTCCCGCTTTTTTTAAGCAAATCCCCCAAACGCCGATCAGGAATTGGCAACCCTATTTCTAAGTAAAGAGCAAAAAAAGCTCTTTTTTTTAATAGCAAGTTAAAGGTAATCGGTTCATCTAAAACAGAGATATAGACGTTTGAAAGAATAAAAGTTTATCCTTCCCCCACCACTTTATTATTGAAAATCGAAAAAAAAAATAAAAAGCTGCATAATTTCCTGGAGAATATAATGCTTTTTCGATAAACCTTAATTTGGAAAATTCAGCAGAAAATCGACATTTCAATTTGAGTTGCTGTTACGCCCCCTAGTATCCATTTTCGAACTTGAAAATAATTTTCGGTTATTTCCTTTGGCCGACCTACCGCTAAATATTTTTTCCCCATAATTTTATGATCAACAGTTATCGAGTTATAGCCGGAGACCATTCTTAATGGATCACCCTGTATATAATGCCTGCATTATTAATTATACGTGATCATAAAAACGGTACTTCATGATAAACGGGCTCGTCAAAAAAAAATTACTCTGTACATCTAAAAGGCAATAAATAGTATTTTGCTTCTCAAATTATTTAGAAGTTTAACCAAATTCATCGTATTACTCAAGATTTGTGTCATCATTTTTGGAGAAAATCATACACATTTCAATTAACCTACTGAAATTAATAAAAATCCGTCAAAGTATTAATTATATATGTTCGTGACTAAGTGCTCTAATAAATGCAATTAGTTTGCCGACAGAAAAATGGTGAAACTCTTCAGTTATAATTATGGTCTGTTAATCTTGTTATTTTTTATCCTAATCAACTCGCAACCATCGATGGACCATAAACAACTCGCATAGATTTAAAGCCTCTCATGACTGCTGCACGACTGAACTCGCATTGTACCGTGGTGAAATACCGCTAGTAGAGCAGGATGTTCATGATTTAATTTAAAAATAACAAATTTTATTTACCATTTTCTTTAGGTAGGGCCTTAGAAAATACATTTGATTTACTCTTAATTTATCCGACTACTCATGCAAGAAAGGATACGTCTTCATCTTATGAGTTTTGTTAAGTGCTTGCTTGTAAAATATACAATATATATTAACATAATGATAACTGGTAAATTAAAAAAAAATAGAAATAGAATTTTTGCATCCTAAAAACAATACAATTGTTGATGTAAACCTGAAAAATATATTATAATTAAAAATAAAAAATACCTATTTTTGATAACAACTACCTTATTGAAGATACAACATTTGTGTGCCTATAAAAATATTGGCAACTATATCTTAAGCATTAATTTAAATTCCTCACAAATGTATTAAAATGAATCGAATAATATATGTATAAATATATATATATATATATATATATATATATATATATATATATATATGCATACAATATATATTAACATAATGATAACTGGTAAATTTAAAAATATAGAAATAGAATTTTTGCATCCTAAAAACAATAGAATTGTTGATGTAAACCTGAAAAATATATATATATATATATATATATATATATATATTTCTATATATTATAAATCAGGGCTCATAGCTTTTAAGTAATGGGCTAGAACCGACATAGGTTATAAATATGTTTTATACTAAAGTACAAAATATTGCTGTTGTTTAACTGTTTAAATATTCTTCTATACTATAACAAACAGGATTTATCAAATATTCATGAACTGTTTAAATATTTTAAAATTTGACAAAGTTTTGAATCTCTTTGGTAGTTTGTTATACATTTTAGCTCCTATACAATATATGTTATTTTCTACTACCTTTAGTGAGTGAATCGGATATACAAGATCTACAGAGCCACGTGTGCCATAATTGTGAAAATAATTATTTTTCTGAAACTTTTCGAAGTTTCTTTTGACAAACAAAAGTACTTCCAATATATACGATGGCACCGTTAGTAACCCGTATCTTTTAAAGAAGGACCTACAGAGGCTAGTCGGAATGTTCCAGCAAATGTTCTAAGTATATGGTTTTGCAACTTAAATATCCGTACTAATAAAAACACACTCACGGCGTTTTTGCGCCTCGAAAAAAAACTCTAATAAACTAAAATACAATACAATACAATTAATTCAATGGGTTTTAGTTTAAAACAAAAACGTTTATTTAAAAAATTCAAGAAAGTTAAAATTTAACAGTTAAGTAGTACAAAATTAAAACATTTTTAATTATATCAGAAAAATATATTGCAATTTACTACTAGTACTACTAAAATTACAGGAAATATTTTTTTCGCTTTTAGTTCTACAATTTTTTTGTTATAGTCCAATGCGGTCTTATCGTGAGGGTCCAAAGGTCACCAACATTATGAATCAAATCAGAAAACACAGTGAATACCAAAATGTTGTGTGATTATTTTATCGAGCTATTAAATCTCGATGGGCTATTTACAAATGTACAGGGAGAAAGAAAATAGTTTTTTTAATTATATTACGCAATATTATTAAGATTGCCACTTAATATTATTTTATATATTAAATGCCTGGGCACTAAATAAGAAAATTCGCTAAATATGTATTTGGTTAAAATTTTTTGGTTGGCAAAAACATAAATATACAAAATGGCAAGCGCCTTAATAAAGTCGGAAGGCGGTTCGAATCAGTGGAACAATCAGGATATGTTCTGATTATACAGCCACTTAATGAAAGTGAAATTTTTTTATCAATCCCCAAAAATTATGAGCCCCGCTTGACCTAAAAATTTAACCACTTATACAGTGTCATTTATTTAAATACGGGCCACCCCTATGTAAAGAAAACTTGTTTTTTTTTTGTATTGTGATAACAAAAAAAATTTATTTTGCAAAAATATTATACACTTTTGTTAAAAACACAAGATAATTAGTTATTACTTCCTTCTTGAGATTTTTTCAGATCTTTACGTTTAAGGGTCCCTAGATGCCGGAAAACATGTTTTCTTCTTCTTCTCTTCGTCTGTCTGTAGGTATGTCTGTCCGTCAGTCCGTCCGTCGCGGCATAGCTAAAAAACTATTTATCCGATTTCTTCAAATTTCAGTCTAAAATTCACCATGCATGCGAAAAATTGAGGCTATATATATATATATATATATATATATATATATATATATATATATATATATATATATATATATATATATATATATATATATATATATATATATATATATATATATATATATATATATATATATATATATATATATATATATATATAGCCTGTGTTTTTCGTTAGCCCCTAGTTTCTGGTAAAGCGATTTTACCGATTTTTATATATCAAATTTTGTCTTATAATTAATAAAAAAATTTACTTATTTTAAACACGCTTTAAAATTGGAATAAGTATTCTATAATTATTTTTTTATTGCCTACAAAATTACAAATGTACTAGAAAAGTAAGCAAAAAATGGTGTCAAATCTAATAAAAAGAATTCTTAAATTAAAATTCACCTGCTAATATCCAGGAGCCAGTGTCAAAAGCTCTGAGAATCGGTATAAGGAATGTACAGAAACTTCTGCATGAAAAAAAAAACATAATTTACTTCCGAAGAAGATTAAGAAATGTACACAAAAAAATCCGAAGGCAAAAGACTTAAGTTACAATGCAAAAATGAATATTCATAACGCAATTTATGATTTATACACGTCAAAGACTAATATAATCCTTCAGAAACTCTTTAATATTATAGACTAAAAAATATCATCATCACTTAAAAGTCCTCATCTTCTTTTGATTTTCTTCTCAAATGGCGCAATGATCATTGGTGCTATTTCGACATCTAGAACTCGTTCTCGATTCCACCAATCCCATATTAATTTCTCTGTATTTTCCACAAATTCCACTCCGGCGTAATATAATTTAATGAATCTTGCCAAACAATTTGCACTTCATTTGATGTATGACCATCGTTAACGTGTTTTTCGTAATATGATTTTGCCCCAGCCCATATTAATTCTATTGCGTTAAACTGGCAATGGTATGGCGGCAGACGTAAAACTTCATGTCCATTTTCCCGTAATATTTCATCTACGGCATATATTGTTGGTTTTTTTAATAGATTTTGCCATTAAAAGAAGTTTTAGTTTCAGCATATTGGGTAAAGGATTTTATTAGCCAGTCATAAATATCACTTTTCTTCCAGGATTAAGTAGGTTGTTTATTTAAGATTCTTGAATGATAAGATGCATTGTCCAGAATGATTAAAGATGGAGCATATAAATTTGGAATCAGTTGTTCTTTTAACCACTTTTCAAATAGTTCACAGTTCATATTATCATGGTAGTCCTTTGGATGTTGAAGAAAACAGTAAACTTGCATCTGGGAGAAATCCTGTTGAAGAACCTGCATGCAAAATGATGAACCGTTTTTCCGTCCCACATCCCTTTTTTCTCTTGACACTTTTTACAGACTCGTCCTGCCAAGATTTCGAATCACTTCCATTAGAAAATATCCAAGTCTCGTCTAAAAATACCTGTTTTCTATTATTTGAATTAACATTTTCCGTGTATTTCTTTAAAAACTGGATACGCTGACTTGCTATATGTGGCAACTCGCATAAAAATCTTCGATTATAGTCCTTTTTATATCGAAAACCCAACATTTTTATTAATTTTGGATTTTAGTCCAATTTCCAATATGCCTCGATTTTTTACAGCTTCTTTTAAAACTTGAAGTGTTATATTAGTTTTTGATGTGTATAAATCGTAAATTGCATTACGACCATCCATTTTTACATTGTCACTTAAGTCTTCTGTCTTTGGCTTTTTTCGTGTACATTTCTTAATCTTCTTCGGTAGTAAATTATGCTTTTTTCATGCACAATTGTCTGCACAGTCTTTATACTGATTCCCAGAGCTTTTGCTACTGTCTCCTGGAAATTGGCCGGTGAATTTTCATTTCCGTAATATTTTATTAGATTTAATACCGTTTTTATCGCTTGTGGATGCAAAAAACCCGAAAATTGTTTTCTATTACTCATTTTGTCACTGACTTGTCAATCTGACTTTGAAGTGACATCGCTCAAATATTTTTGCAACTGCTGGTGTTTATAAGTTTATCCTCTTTTTTCATATGAAAATATCATAGGTCTATCTAATTCATCTTCCGGATTTTATACGGAGGATATGATTACACGTAATAAAAGAAAAACAAACTTAAAAAGTTTGTCGTTGATAAATCGTATGGTCCGCACTATAACACTGCTTTTGACTATACCTCTTTTAATTCTACATGGTCGCAAATTTTATGCTCAATAGCCAAAATGGCCAAAAAATTAAGACGATTTTACGTGGAAATCGACCGTAAAGAGTTCTTAATTAAGTTTAATTTGGAGAAACTTCTTTCTCCACTTGCTACAGTTACTGGTATAGTTATCAATATTCTTATAGCAACACTACGGTTAGGGACAAAATTTAATATAGTTAAGAAATCATAGTTCTTGTGACTAGACCGTGTCAAAATAAAATCACTTTCAGGAAAGTGATTCCTTTTTGACACGGTCTAATCTCAAGAACCATCATGTCGTAATTGACCACAGCCGTGAAAGCTGTTTAACGTAGTTATTCACTTGCTCAAAAGTGTAAATACGGCAGAAATTTTATTTGTAAATTCTACCCCATTTATGTCAACAGAGTCACTATCAGTTAAAATACTTTCCAAATCCTCGCCGTGTTTTAGTGGTGTTCCTCTAGGCATGATTTTTAAATCGGATATATTATATAGAAATTGAAAAAGAATGTTGTATCCACTTATAATTAGATTAATGCAATTTATACCAATGAAACACAAAAACTTAAACTGTTTAAGACAATTTAATTAACCCGAGGCTTCATCTCTTATTAAATTATCAAGTTTTTTATTTGCATAAATATTGCGTACAATCTTAAACGCTTTAAGGTTTCTGTCCTACTCTCCCATCTAGCGTCATTCAATAGTTTTAAAGTTAATCCTTGAACTTGTATAGTCAAAAGCAGTGTTATCGTGCGGGTCATACGATTTACCAACGATAAACTTTTTTGTTTTTCTTTTAATACGTGTAATCATATCCTTTGCATATAATCCGGAAGATGAATTAGATAGACCTATGATATTTTCATATGAAAAAAGAGGATAAACATATAAATACCAGAATTTGCAAAAATGTTTGAGCGATGTCACTTCAAAGTCAGATTGACAAGTCAGTGACAAAATGAGTAATAGAAAACAATTTTCGGGTTTTTTGGGGTATTAAATCGAATAAAATATTACGAAAATTAAAATTCACCCGCCAATATCCAGGAGACAGTAGCAAAAGCTCTGGGAATCGGTATAAGTACTGTGCAGAAAATTGTGCATGAAAAAAAGCATAATTTACTACCGAAGAAGATTAAGAAATGTACACGAAAAAAGCCAAAGACAGAAGACTTAAGTGACAATGTAAAAATGGATGTTCGTAATGCAATTTACGATTTATGCACATTAAATAACCCTTCGAGGCCTATTGGAAATTGGACTAAAATCCAAAATTAATAAAAATGTTGGGTTTTCGATATAAAAAGGACTATAATCGAAGATTTTTATGCGAGTTGCCACATATAGCAAGTCAGCGTATCCAGTTTTTAAAGAAATACACGGAAAATTTTAATTCAATATTTAGAAAAGTGGTATTTTTAGACGAGACTTGGATATTTTCTAATGGAAGTGGTTCGAAATCTTGGTAGGACGAGTCTGTAAAAAGTGTCAAGGGAAAAAAGGGATGTGGGACGGGAAAACGGTTCATCATTTTGCATGCAGGTTCTTCAACAGGATTTCTCCAGGTGCAAGTTTACTGTTTTCTTCAACATCCAAAAGTATGGACTACCATGATAATATGAACTGTGAGCTGTTTGAAAACTGGTTAAAACAACAACTGATTCCAAATTTAGATGCTCCATCTTTATTCATTCTGGACAATGCATCTTATCATTCAAGAATCTTAAACAAACAACCTGCTTCATCCTGGAAGAAAAGTGATATTTATGACTGGCTAATAAAACAAAAACAAAATCCTTTACCCAATATGCTAAAACTAGAACTTATTTTAATGGCAAAATCTACTAAAAAACCAACAATATATGCCGTAAATGAAATAGTACGGGAAAACGGACATGAGGTTTTACGACTGCCGCCATACCATTGCCAGTTTAACGCAATAGAATTAATACGGGCTGGGGCAAAATCATATTACGAAAAACACGTGAACGATGGTCTTACATCAGTTAAAGTACAAATTGTTTGGCAAGATTTATTAAATTATATTACGCCGGAGTACTGGAAGAAATCTGTGGAACATACGGAGAAATTAATATGGGATTGTTGAATCGAGAACGAGTTCTAGATGTCGAAATAGCACCAATGATCATTACGGCATTTAAGGACGACTCAGAAGATGAGGAGTTTTTAAGTGATGATGATATTTTTTAGTCTATAATATTAAAAAGTTTCTGAAGGATTATATTAGTCTTTGACGTGTATAAATCATAAATTGCATTATGAATATCCATTTTTTGCATCGTAACTTAAGTCTTTTGCCTTTGGATTTTTTCGTGTACATTTCTTAATCTTCTTCGGAAGTAAATTATGTTTTTTTTTCATGCACAAGTTTCTGTACATTCCTTATACCGATTTTCAGAGCTTTTGACACTGGCTCCTGGATATTAGCCAGTAAATTTTAATTTAAATTTTTTTTATTACATTTGACACCATTTTTTGCTTATTTTTTAGTACATTTGTAATTTTGTAGGCAATAAATAAATAATTATAGAATACTTGTTCCAATTTTAAAGCGTGTTTAAAATAAGTAAATTTTTTTATTAATTATAAGACAAATTTTGATTTATAAAAATCGGTAACGAAAAATACAGGCTCTATATATATATACATATATATATATATATATATATATATATATATATATATATATATATATATATATATATATATATATATATATATATATATATATATATATATATATATATATATATATATATATATATATATATATATATATATATATATATATATATATATATATATATATATATATATATATATATATATAAATTTTTTTTGTTTTTTGATAACATTTGAAGAAATCGGATAAGTAGTTTTTTAGCTATGCCTCCGCAAACAGACAGACTGACGGACAGACTTACCTGCAGACTGACGGAATTGAGAAAACATGTTTTCCGGCATCTAGGGACCCTTAAGCGTAAAGATCTGAAAAAATCTCACGACGGAAGTGTTAACTAATTATCTTGTGTTTTTAACAAAAATGTATAATATTTTTGCAAAATAAATTTTTTTTGTGAATCTTTTATTTGGAAGAAAGTCCAGAAAGCTTCCAATAATTTTTATTTCAACCTCATTGTAACCGGATTTTTTAAATGAAACATATTTGATTCCATGATTGGAAATTTTTTAAAAGTTGCCTTTATTGTGCTTAAACAACTTATCCTTTGTTCCTTGAAATCCAATCCAACTTTTACCAAGCATCTATGCGCAAAAAAAACGAACGAATATTTTTTTCTACGACCGCAATTTAACTTAAAAAATCATGCTGGCTTTACTTTTTAATCTTGTACCACAACATAAGTAGAAAATCTAATGTATACTCTTTATTATAAACTTAAGACATAAATCTAATTTCTCCGACTGGTGTCCAAAAATTGAAAGCGTGAACTGGCTAACTATGAATTTTTATTGGTTTCATTCCGCCGATGCGTGAAAAAATCATTAAAGAAATTTATTGAATGAAATGATATGCTGTAAACGCCCACTTTATAAATTGTGTACATGGTGTCCAATTTATACTTTGTTTGTGTTTTAAAAGGGTTTTTGTAAAAATCGGTCAGATCTATTTTCTCACATAACAAAAATTTGTAATTTCGTAAAAAAAGTCTAATTCAAAAATGTGTCGATATTTTCTTCGCTACAGATGACAAACTCGGATTATGAATACGAAGTTCTGGGGCACCACCATTAACGTTTCATTAAATACGGACCCAGATTTTGTATTTCATTTTTTTTAAGATTCTAATCTCCTAAATACAATGATGTATTATTCCCAAAAAATATATAATAAAGAAAATTCCCATAAGGAGTAATGTGTTAGAGAGAGATGGGTATATGGGTCTCTTTAAGTATGTGTAAAAACAACATGTTTTGGGCAAGTGTGATATAACTTTGTATTTGTGAGGTTCATTTTTCTCCCAACGAAAATAAGGAATCAAGAGTGTAATTCAATGCAGGTCGTGGTATTAGCCAGTGGAGTAGTTGTTTCTGTGATTCCATTTTGTGCCTTTGCCCTACACCAGGCTCGCCAGTCAATGACGGCCTGATGAGGTTTATAAAAAATGAAATTGCGATCGTCGTTTGGCGGAATGGATCATTGCGCCTGCGGCATTGCAGGACATGTTCCAGACAGAGATCTTGGTATCCTTGTTGTGACGTTAGTGTAACGTGAAACAAAAATACATTAATTTTCGATATACTCTCCATTACTGGAATTGATTTCCAGCCACCAAATTTTTTTAATATTAGGGTTTTCTACCTGTATCCGTAAAAAATAATAGCACTCGAGCGATAATATGCAATCCAGGGATTATTGCCATTCTGGAAGTTTAAGCTGCATATATTTTTTGAAAGCTCGTAAAAAGTTCCAGCGATTACAAAGGAATGGCACATTTTTGTATCAACAATGTTCACTTGGAATTAATTATCTTACTCTGTTATATGCGATACCCTTAATTCTTGTCCACTGCATACCGGGGAAATTCCAAAAATTGATATTACTTAAAATATTAATAAAAAACATTGGAATTTGAAACTGAATTGAAATATACATTTTTTTACATGGGGTTAATCTAGCAAGAGGTTTAATCTGTTACCCACCCGCTTTTCGAATTCTCAAAAATAGTTTTTTTTCTAATTCAAATTCAAAAAGTACTTTATTATCAAAAAATATAAAATTCTTGTTGACAAGCAGATTAAAATTATACAATTTACCACTTAAAACAATGAGATGAGAATAACGAAAATTGGAATATATAAATAAAGATGGAATATATAAATATTAAATATTAATATGAAAGAAAGTCAAAAACTAGTGAATATAAAAAAACAATGTACTTTCATATGTATAAACATACTACAAAAATAAAAATGGTGCCATAATCTATCTCATAAAGGAAGACGTCACAGTGTGTTAGCAGAAAACTTGCTAAGATTATAATATGTTTTTCTAAGTAAAAGCTTTTTAAGAGATCTTTTAAAGTTTTAAACCGAGCTAGAATTTTTTATTCTAGTTGGCAAGTGATTAAGCCTTTATAAATCAAGGATATCTTTATTAAAGTAGAGGCAGGTGTTAATAGAGATAAACCCAGGGCCTGCTGCGTTTCACGCTGGGGTGTTAGATTTCTAGTAACGTTCTATTTTTTAAAAAAAGGGATGTGGTTTATAGAATAAATAATGACGTTATTGTGAGATTCTTCTGAGACAAAAAAAATGTCTGCAGGATTCTCTTGGAGTAATGCCAAGAATGGCTCGGACGAGCCTTTCCTTTTTTTTGCTTGGACATGCCAAGAAGGCCTGAGGCCTAAAAATAATGCACTCTTACATTAAACCATAATTGCCATTATTGGTGCCCCATGCCCTGCTGTGAAGTCGGAATTTCAGTCGACGTGTGTATGTCAGAATGCGGTAGTACTGTCACGGTCGTTTTTGTGTCTACAACAACTACTACTTATTGTTAGCAGCCCGTTTCTAAACGGAGCACGGTCTTCCCCGGGTGGTTACCCACTCAAGTACTAGCCGCGCACGGTGGTGCTTTACTTTAATTATCGTCCGAGATCGGACCAACGCCAACTCAGTTCACCACCGAACTACTCCAGGCAGAATACATAAAATATTCAGTTATTATTGGCTGGAAACACCCAAAATGGAATGCTATACCTGAGATGAGGTTCGAATAGTGCAAAGTAAATCTAATTGCAAAACAACCTGACGAGACTTTCTTGCTTAATCCCAATGCTTATGTGATCCACCAAGCGAAGTTCACTATCAATTAGAACTCTCAAGAATTTGGTATTTGGCTGTTCATGGAGAGGACTACCAGCCAACTGCAAACCCTGAATATCACATTTAAAGGCAATCATATTAGTTTTACTTATATTAAATGAAAACTTATTAGAGCTGCAGTAATCGTGAATATAATATTTGAGGTCATTTGTGATATTTTCCTTCAGTTGATCGCATCCTGTAATGCCACAACAACCGACGTATCATGAGCAAAAAGGGTAAAAATTAAACGTTAACATTGGGTTAAATAAAAGTACATTACTTGTTTTACCGTATTAAAATATATTTTTAATTCCCCTTAAATTAATTTTTAAATACATATCTGATCGTAAAGTCGGTACAGAAAGTGTTCTGTAGTCTTACAATTTCGACTACTCAATATTATATTTTTGCTACTAGGGAATGTATATAATGAACCATCTAATTGCCTCTAGCTTTGTAGGAATTATTATTACAAATTATATTGTATTCTTTGTGTTGCAACTAATAATCGTAATATGCAATATAATAATTTATCGCAAATTTGAAACACAATTTACAAATGTTGGTCATTGCTCAATGCTACCCGCAATGCCTTTTAACTGGTTTTATCAAAGCTAATTTAGTAAATTTTCTAGTGCCCTGGTAGCGTTAAACCAATTTCTGCTGGTAATTAGCTTATTCTTCCGTAGCGTGTGTTGCTTAACCTCATAGGAAACGCTCATTTTCTATGCTATTAAATTGGGAATTCCGTTATATCGTACCTAATTTATACTATAAGTAAAACGCTTTTCGGTTAAGCTTGCGTAAATCTTTTTTTGCATGGTTTCACATATGGGTGCGATATGTATTGATAACAATACTCAGTAGGTTATAATCATTTTACCCGGCGATACATAATATGATTTGGTTCCCATTTGTTTCAGAAGATCAAGAGTATGGACAAATCAGATTAACTTTAGTTTAGCAAAAAAGCCATATAATGAAAAAATACATTTTTTTATTTTTTTATTTATTTACCTGCTTTTCAACTATGTTTACAGATATTTCATATATTATTGACAAAATGTTTTTTACTTCTCTCGTAAAGGAACTAGTTTACCTCAAATTTTCCACAAACATCAAGTATTATGTTGGAATCAACTGGTAACTTTTTGTCAGAACAAAATGGCGTCTTAATAATATATTTAAAAATTCAGCCTGAAAAAACTACTTAACGGATTGATTTGTGGTAGTACAGGGGTCAACTAGTAGATTTGTGATACTAATTCAAGATGTCCGAACAAAATGGCGGCCAAATAAAATGTTTATAATCGTGAAAAAAGTCACCCTCTCAGGTTTTACATATATTCATGTTTTAGCGTCCCTAGATGCCAACAAATATGTTTTATTAATTCCGTCGGTCCGTCTGATTGTCTATCAGTTGGAGGCATAGCTTAAAGACTACTTACCCGGTTGACTTCAAATTTTGATCAAAAATTAAGGGGTCGACCAGGGATGACCTGATCATATTTTGGTAAAAATTCGGTATGGCGAAACAAAATGGCGGCCTAGTGAAATGTAAAAAAAATTATTACCAAAAAATTACTTATCCAATTTATCTCAAATTTTGCACAAACATCAAAGTGTTATGTTGGAATCAACTGCTAAAATTTTGGTATGAATCCAAGATGGCGGATTAATAAAATATTTAAAAATTCGGCCTGAAAAAATTACTTAATGGATCGATTTCAAATTGTGTGCAGTAACTAATTGTGGTATAGTGATCAACTAGTTAAACTGTGTTTAACTAGTTGATCACTATACCACAACTAGTTAATTCGTCTGACGATCTGTCTGTTTATCTCTCAGTTCGCGGCAAAGCTTAAATACTGCTTAGCAGATTGAGGGTCATATGGGAATAACCTAGTAATATTTTGGTAAAAATACAATATGAGGGAACAGTGTTAAAAAAAATATTACTAAAAAAACTAATTATCCAATTTACCTCAAATTTTGCATAGAAATTAAGTGTTACATAGGAATGAACTGGTAACATTTTGATATGAATCCATACAAAATAGCGGCGTAATAAAATATTTGAAAATACTACTTAGTAAATGAATTTCAGTGTTTGTCCAAGAATTGAATGTGATATAGAAATAAACTAGTAAAGTTGTGGTACAAATTTAAGATGGCGAAACGAAATGGCGGCCAAATAAATCTTTTTAAAAATCAACGTAAAAAATTTTGTACGATTGACTTTAAATTTTGCATAAAAATTAAATGTGAAATGGGATCAAACCGAATAAGATAATGAAAAACAATGCTTCCCAGTTTTTGTTTTATATATTTTTATACTATTTAACTTTCGGTTAGCCGAAATGTGATCTAATCACAATTTTTTTGATTTATGATTAAATATTTAAGAAACAGTTTGATGCCAAATTTATAAACTCAAATTTTTAAGATTGAATAAAATATTATTTATAGTGCATTTTTTTGGAGTCGGTTTTATTTTCCTATAAAATTTTTTAACTAGGTAAGCATACATCATTATTTATGAGTTGAGAATGTAATCTAAAATCTAACTATATAGTGGTGTCAACACAAAATCAGGATACATTTGTAAAATATTTCAGTTTTGTCAGTATTTCGAGATTTTTGAAAGAATAAAATAACCGTCATGTAAGCCTGTTACCAATTTGTCATGGACCCATTTTATAAGCTGTAACATTTTTAACTATGTGTATTCTTACCGATGTTACAACAAACGGCTCAAAGAATTTAGTTTAAAATTGAAATTTCAGAATAGCATATAGCAAGTAGATATTTTAAACTGGGATGACATCTATATTAATCCGGTGTAATACCTAAAAAGTATTAACGTATAATGGCAAAAAACAAGCGTTAGAAATGATATGTTATGCTTCAATCGTATTTTCAATAAGCGGTACTCTTTGCGGCTAAAACACCAATAATTTTATTCTCATTATTATCTCTAAGTCCCTCTCGAAAATTTGACTACGACATCACTGGATATTTTTAAAACAAAATTTAATTCTCCGTTCTGTAAATTTTTGGTCTGTGTTTATACATATACAGGGTTAGTCAGATGTCTGGAAAGGGTCAAATATCTCAAAAACCACTCAACCGAATTCCCCCGACCCTTTGATGGATACCGCAATGTTGTCAGATTATATATATATATATATATATATATATATATATATATATATATATATATATATATATATATACATATTTTCTTTGACCTACTCCTATTATTGTTTTTTGATATTATTTTCTTGGTTTTCGGTCACTTTTTAAAGGAAACGAATTTTTATAATTTAATCATTTTTATTTTGACTGACGTTTCAACCTAGATTCGGTCTTCAAAGTTCTACTTTCGGGGGCTAATTGATTAGATTGATTTCAAATTGTGTGCAAGAATTCAGTCTTATATAGAGATGAACTGGTAAAAATCTGGTACGAATTCAAGATGGCGGAACAAAATGGCAACCAAATAAATTGTTTGTAATTTTAACACAATCCCCCTCCAAGGTTACCCATAGCTTTAAGTTTTAGAGTTTCTAGATACCCAAAAATATGTTTTCTCAATTCCGTTCTGTCTGTCAATTTGGGTAATAGCTAAAAAACTACTGACCCGATTGACTTCAAATTTTGGTAAAAAATTAGGTCTTATGCAGATAATATTTTAGTTAATATTCAATATGGTGGAACAAAATGGCAGCCTGCTGAAATGTTAAGAAAATTTTACTAAAAAACTAATTATCCAAATTACTTCAACTCTGGCACAGTGTTGCATATGATCTGTTAACATTTTAGTATGGATCTAAAATGGCGGCCTAATAGAACAGTTTAAAAAATCAGCCCGACAAAACTACTTATTAGATTAATTTCAAATTTTGTATAAACATTAAGTGTGATATACAGATAAATTAGTAAAATTGTGGTACGAATTCAAAATACCAGAACAAAATGTCGACGGAATATAATGTTCAAAAAATCAACGTAAAAAAATTTCCTTATGCAATTCACTTCAAATGTTTCACAAAAAATTAATTAAATGTGATATAGAAATAAGAATCAGTAAAATAACTACAATTAATGTCCCCCCCCGTTTTTATGCAATTTACCTGAAATTTTAAGCATTACCCAGGAATGAAACGGAAAAACTTTGCTACCAAATCAAGAATCCCAAAAAATGGCGGCTTAGTGAACTGTTAAAAAATTATTATTTAAAAACTACTTATCCAATTTACCTAAAATGTGCTTTAAATTATCTCCAAAAATCAAGTGTGAGGTAAATAAAACCTAGTAAAATATTGGTACGAATCCAATATAGTGGAACAAAATGGCTCTCAAAAAAAAATTAAAAAGGCAGTATGTGCATATGTGTTATTAAATTACTATGTGCGGAATTAAATTGGACCACCCTTCCTTGTTTATAAGAAAAGGAGATTCATAACGAAGGATGTTCCGGGCACAGGAAATTTACCAGTTTTTTTATTGTATTGTTTTACATATTTTTATAGTCGTATAATTTTATTAATATATATAAATTTATTTTCATGTACCTTTTGGAATATTAATAAGAATTTATTAATTCTCATAGTATTAAATAATATTTAATGCTTCCGAAGTGTCCATTTTTACACCAAAGTTTTCTGCTCATTCTGTTCTGTAACTTTAGGGTCTGTGTTTATATGACCTTTTCCTTTTATTTTTGTGCGTTAAATCACCGCTTGGCGTTTTGGATATGATTTAACTTACACGATAATACAATAATTTGTCGTTAAATAAAACTATATTTAAAAATTTGTTTTTATTCCTTACGATAAATTGTCTCAAAGGACTTGATATCATTACTAACTACTTTTCTAATTATGAAAATGGAGTTATTTTATTGCTTTAAACATTTCTATAGTCATATCATTTTATAAGTATATGAAATATATATTTATTTCAAAGACCTATATTGCATATATTTTTTAGCCGTAGTTACTATCGCCATTAATAAAACTCTTTGGCATATTTTCAAGAATTCATAAATTATTGTAATCGAACTTTTACTTTCTTAATGCGTTTTTGCCTTGCCCATTTCGTGTCTGAATGCTCAACAAAAGTAGGAAAACTATCTGTGCTATCAGCCTTGGATTGTTTGTGTAGCCGGTTCATATTAAGACGGTGATATTTAACTTTTCTATGCTTGAGTTTGTTTTACAGATAATAATACAACGGCTTTGAGTGCTTTTTGCGTTATATCATAGGAATATACTTCCACTATTTAACCTGCTACAATATAAGTACTTTATCAGTGTAGTGAAAAAAGACCAATGATATACATTTTGTACCTGGGTTAGGATTCCTATATACCAGAATTATTTCAAATTAACATGTAATATACTAATATACAGTACGGCCGGAAATAAACAGTACCTTAAAACGGGATTACTTTGAACGGTTTTTTGCTTCAAACCTATGTAACCTCAAGTAAAACAGCCAATTAAAATTGAAAAAAAAAATGTTACGGGCGTCCGTTAGTGCTTTCTAGTGACAAAAATTAGTGTTTTAGATGATCAATAACAATTTTTTTTTAAATATATTGTTGTTTAAAGCTACCTCATGATCGGGGATACTTTGAACGCCCCTCATGAAACCATGCCATATTAAAGTAACCTCTTTTTCTTTGAACACATAAAAACTAGAAATACCTACCTTTTTTCGGATTTTTTTTATGCAAAAGAAATACACAATTTACTAAAATAATCTATATTATTATTCTTAAACAGTGCTTTTAAAATAAGGCAATCATTAATTAACGTAAAAAAACGGCAGTAACAAAATATTATAATATAGTAAACGAAATTAAAGTAATAAGTATCTAGGTATTTGGCAATAATTCCACCTAACAGAAACAAAATAGGTAGGTATATAATATAGTAAACAAGACTAAACTCATATATGGCATTAAATGAACGTAGGAAATACAGGAAACAATGAATGGAACTAAACTACTGCAAACTTTTCAGACATGGGTGAAGATGATTTCAACCAAACAAAAAGGTCCCTATCTGGGGAGATGGGTATAATTCCCTCGTCGGGCACTTGTGGCCAGAAAAACTTATAATTTACTTTAGATAACATTCTGAAAAATACCATTTCAAAATTTTGGTTATTTAAGTCATCAATGCAAATAACTTTTTCTACATAGTGATGAACTAGAGATTTTATTTTAAACTGAGCTAAATAAAATTCATCAAATTTTATATCTCCAATATATTCTAAGGGTGCTTCATCTATATCAGATCTTCATTCTCAATTTCTTCTTCTTCTTCTTCTTTTTCTTTTGTCCCATCCTAATGCCCAGTCTTTGGATGGATAATTATATTTTTGAACTGGGGAATGTTTTTCCTGCCTTCGATAGTTAATAAAAAACTAATTTTCTTGTGTCTCTTAAATCTAACGGGAAACCCCACTCTCCCACAGTCTGAGCGTTTCTAACAACATTAATTTCCTCCTCTTCTGTGAGAACAAGAGGATGGCTAACCTTGCTGGTATGTTTTCCTGGTCGCTTGTTACTTAATGTCCCTACAGAAATATTGTATATTTTAGATGCATCCCGCATCATATTTTATTGGCTCTTATGGCATGTAGAGCATTCTCTAAAGGTTCTGTGGTGTAATTGCTGTATTTTCTGGCATCAACTTTCTTTTTGTTTGTAGGTTCGGACTATTTTCTACAAGAAAAAGAAAGTTAATGTGACTTCTTTTTGAACGCGTTAAAAGTAACCTCGAAAATAATGACTAACCGCATTCTTGTGATAAAAAATTTGTAAAAAAAGTGTTTTAAATATTTTGAATTTTCTTTAAAATAGCTTTGTTAGGATATCATACTGTTATAGCAAATACATTTTGTAAATATTTAGTGCAAAAAATACTACTACATACGGCTAGAGCAACAAAAGTTTGCAGAGCACGTTAAACGACACTTTTATAGGTTAGAACTGTCATCTCAAAGTTGACAACTTTTTAAAAATTATTTTAAAACCAGCGTTGCCACTTCACTTTAGAATATATAACGCAGTGAGTTATGAAAACTAAATGTCGCTAAACTTGATGGTTATTTTACTATCCGTCAATATAACAAAAATTTATTTTTTGTTCAAAGTAGCCACGCGATTCAAGGTAACCCCAGTTTACGGTACCGAAATAAAGTTAGCTGTGCTTCTATGCGAGCAATTTTGTCAACCAATGGGGTATCATAGTAATGTGAACTTAGACTTTGACACTTATGTCGTAATACAGACTTATCAATGATGGTGTTAAGTACAGACGAAAAAATTGTTTTTAGTAGAGTATTATTTTGGCTCATACGCTCATTGCATATAGTGCACCGAACAATCCTGTGATTTTAAAATTGATTGAGATCGCTTCACGTTTTACTTACTGACCTGTCCTTCTCATTTGCCAAATCTAACCGCATCAGATGCACACATCTGGGACATGAGCAATGATGAGTTCTTCAAACATTAATAAATTAAAAGATTACATTTGAACTTCTTTCGCAGGACTGAAAAAAACTTTATTCAGAGACATGGCGGCGAACTTCAAATTTTGATTGGAGGTCTCTCTTAAACGTGAACGTGTTAATTTATAACTTCTTTTTTAGAAACTAATTATTAAAATATAGACGTACAAATATTTATACAGCCTGTAACAAAAGTAAAGAAACGGCGAAATATCTTAGGCACCACTTACCCGAATTTATTGAAAATATGTACATTTAGGTATGAAATTGCTGCATTGCTGCCAAGTTTACCATTCTTCTGTTATAAAATCGACTTCTAAAAACCGAAAAGTTTCAGCCATACAAAATAACTTTGATGCAAGAACTTTTACAAATTATTTTTTCTGACGAAGCAATTTTTTTTTAATGGGACCCTTAACAGGCATATTTGGTGATATTGGGTCCGGGAAAATCCACATTGGATACGTGAAAATCATACCTAATTTCTCCAAAAGATAAACGGTGGTAGGGTGCAAAAATAGCCAGTCCCCTCTTCATGGAAGACACATTAACTGGAGAAATATATTTGAATCTTTTAAGGACCGAAATTGTATGGTTTCAGCAGGATGGTGCTCCACCGCATTTTGCTCGGAATGTTCGGGAATGTTTATACAATCTTTTTTTTGGAAGATGGATTGAACGTAGGGGTACAATGGAGTGACCACCTCGGTCTCCGGACTTGACGCCGGTCGACTATTTTTTGTGAGGGCACCTTAAAAACGTGGTGTATGAGACTAAGCCCAATGAGCTCAAGGATTTGAAGAAGCGAATATAAATCGAATGTAGGCGAATCGAGGAGGCTGGCATTCTTTTTAATGTATAAATGTTTGCCCACAGTATTTGGCCTTCTGTCAGGTAGTAAATGGGCAACATTTTAAACACCTTACTTAGTTTCATTAATTTATTGTTTGTTGTAATAGGTATTTCTTTTTTATATTGTACTGTATTGTTTCCGTTGTTTTTTACAACCTACTTTCAAAGTTGAGACGCTGTTTTCTCTTGCTAGTGTTTTGGTAGCAAGATGAGGAATTATTGTGCTTTCCGGCCAGAACGTACAGCATCTTTTACCTTTCCAGTTTCCCAACATTTTTTGATAATATTACTTATGGTAGATTTATTTAATTGATTTCTGTTAGTATATTTGTCATTAAAAATGTTACAAACATCTTGCAGGTTTCGTTAATAAATCCATTTTTGTAAATTAACAAAACTGACATTGTCAAACATATCAGATAACGTTTTGTGTGCTGGTATTTTAATAGAAGGTAATACATTAAAACTCTTGACTTATATAAAAAGTGCTCTTAATAAAATAATTACCAAAGTCAATTTTTGTAAATCAACAACATATCTAGTACCTAACTTTTTGTGCAGGTATTTTAATAAAAGGTAATAATTGAATTATGGATATTAGACCCTTATTTTCGAAAAAACTGTTGACATTCATAAAAAGTGCTCTTAATAAAAAGTATTGAGAATTTTACGCAGTTTTTAAAAAAGTAATATAATATAGGGTGTTGCATTAAAAAAATTATTTTCCTTTTATAACAGAAAAACGGTAAACTTTGCAGCAATACGGAATGTGCCATTGGATCAGAAATAATTTCATTCCTAAGTGTACATATTTTTGTTAAATTTAGGTAACTGGTACCTGAGATATTTCGCCGTTGACTTAGCTTTATTACACGCTGTATAATAAAGAATTAATGCTTCAATACTGTTTATTTCCGTACTGTATTACTTAAGCCTGAAAGGGTTGCGCTATGAGCATTTCTCTCACAATTTTACCAAAATTTCTACATATAGCTGATTATAAGATGGACAAGCTTTCCTCTAACTCTAGCTGACTTTAGACAAGTAGTGTATACGCTATCCATGAGCGTTCAATTTTCAATACATTTTATTCTTATATACCGGAATCTTGTTGAATGCATGCATGCGTATATCATGAGAATTTCTAGTCTAGGTAACTTATTTTATAATACCTTTTTTATGTCAAATAAATGTATAAATGCAATAACTGTATATTATACTATATCTTTTAATGATATTGAAAATTTTTTGTATAAAGCTTCTCCAATACAAAATAAATTAATTAAGAATTAATCAAATACCATATCCTCCATTGACTATTGCTATAAAAGAGCAAGAAGTACTTGAAGACAACGATGTCTCGGAAATTAAAAGTGACTTAAGCAGTGAGCATTTTTATCATAATTCGGAATCCGAACAATCCGAGAACGACAATACATACCTGTCACAGTTTAGTTTTTATAGTTGGGAATATATAACTAATTTTATTAATAACTTTAAACGAAACATCTCTGCTAAGTTTTAACTTAAATGAGTGGACTATGATGAGGTTTTTAAAATAATTTAACCTTAATTGAGTGGTGTTGTTAATTCATTATACCCTTTTTGACACATATAAATAAAAGTATAAAATATGTTATTTTCCGAAAGCCTGGAAACATGGACTGATTAAACATCTACCGAAAATTTAACTTAGATTTAGATCTTCAATCAATTAGTATTTTACCAACAATATCTAAATTTCTAGAAAAGTTATTGATACACGAACACGAAATTTCTTAAATATTTACAATCTTCTACCTATAAAAAAGTAGTCAGGTTTTAGATAGGACTATACCTGGTTATACTTAGGTTTTTGAAATTATTTTTAGATGGCCGTAGCCAGCAAGTGGTTTTGTGGATTTCTGTCCCAAATGTAGAGAAAGTAAAAGATGCACCATAGGGAAGTATTCTGTTTAACCTAACCTGTTTTTAATTTATTTATATGCAGACACACAACTTTACTATTTTTCTTACCCAAAGGATATTAACACTTATAATAACCACATCAATTGGAATATTAAATAAATATAAATGACAATGAAAATTATTAATGTCGATGATACACGTATTCCAGTTACTAATTCTGCAAAATCTCTAGGGATAATAACTAATTCCGATCTTCATTTCCATGAACATTTAATGAAACATTAAGAAAAGCTTATAGCAGGCTTATAGATATTTATCTAAGATCGTGAGATAAGAAGCCATTACTGCACTGATTTTAGTTAGGTAATATCAGATATTAGAGCACTAGTGTGGTAGTAGATATCTGCTAATATTAAAATTAAATTACAATTAAAGAAAATACGTTCATTTTTGTTTCAAATACAGCATTACAAACTATTTATTGTAAATATTAATTTTTCAATTATTGCAGTTGTTTAAATTAATACCAGATGCACTTGACTTAACTTGCGATTTCATTTTCCTTATTTCCGAGTATACTCAATTATGTTTTTTCCGAAGCCTCAATGTATCCTTCTGCAACTATATTTGACCGCCTTGCCCCGTTCCTCTTTACGATCAAAATATCCACTCCGGTGTAGGCTAATAACGTCTTCTTACCGGTTTTTACGTTCTTTTCTTCACAACATTTCTAATACCGGTAAAAACTCATATTTTGCCTGTGATTTATGGAGCAGAAGACTGGAAATTACACAGGCGGCCAGTTTTTCGATGTCGGATGGAAGATCTGAATCGCTCATGTTGAAAATGTATGAAATTCGTTCCGAACTTTATGACAAATTACAAAATGTTTGACAGCATTACAATTATGGGTGTCAAAAAATACTGATTTTTAAGCAATGTGTTCATTAAAATAGTTAGTCATAAATATAGGTACTTAGGACCGCCAAAGAAGCGTATCATAATACGAAATCATAAACAGCCATGTATGTATGTCCATTTTAGGTGAGGCGGTCTATTGTTGGAATCACCAAAATATGTTGCTGATTTATTGCAATTTTTAAATTGATTTACTACTTTCGACACTGACACTCTCTGCATACATTGCAAATTAACCGAAACATCTAACACCTTTAAAATACAAAATCGCTTTTGATATACTTTCATTTACTCCCAGAGGGTTTTTCTTAAGGTTTTCAAACTAGAATGAAAACCTGCTGATTAAATTACAATACCATGTAAACGGACTTGGTATTATAATACGACCTTAGACGATTTCAGTTATGCAATATTCTTGACATACAAATATCATTCGTGACCAACTGAAAAACACAAGAAATATCTATGAAATTTGAGATAACATATTTTGTTACGTATTCAAATCAGGCCTAATTTTTTCCTCAGTCATGATTTTTCGTTAATTTTATTAATTCTGTAGATTGTTTTTATTTGTTAACGTATTATTATATACAGTATGTCCGTGGATAAAAGACACTTTGCATAAAACATTCTGCTTGTTAAAAAAACTACGATTCACGTATGAAATTTTTTCATTTTCTCATACAGGCTGCGTATTTACTAAGTACATGTTATATTTTTATCATCAAAAATATTATGTAATTTCATTTATATTTAGGTTATATGTAACAGTAGCTAGTTAGCTATATATCGGCTCTTTTTATATGGATTTGGTAATCAATTAATTCATTATTATTAATAAATTTAATAAGTATTATTAAAATGCCCATCACAGAGGAATTTCAGCTTATGCGTTGCTCGACGACCAGAAATCATATTATTTTACTCTTGTACACAAAATCTCTTTTTTGACAATTTTTTACCAAATGAAAAAGCATAGCGATTTCGGTTGGTCCGATCGGAATAAAAAAACAACAATTTCTTTGTTTATAGATTTCCGATAAAATTGCGCTGGTTTCAGACATCTATAACCAACATATATAACCTACACAAAGCCACAAAAACCACATGACAAAAAAATTCCGAATTTTTGTTATAATTTTACTTGTGTCTAATAAATTTTAATAAAAACTTGTAAAAAAGTACTTTACGCTATTTTGGTTCACCATATTGGATTTTTACCAAAATGTTGGCAGGTCATCCCCATATAACCCTTAATTTTGTACTGAATTTTGAAATCGGGTAAGTATTTTTTAGTTATGTCGCGAACAGACAGACAGACCGACGGAATTGAGAAAACATGTTTTTCGACATCTAGAATATCTGAAAAAATCTCGGAGGGTGATTTTTCCGCGATTACAATACTTGCCTTTTACGAGGGAAGTAAAAATAGTTGTTATTTGGTGTATAAAAAAATCTAGATTAAATGACTGCTACAATACTGCGTCATTACCTACCAAATAACAAATATCAAAAACAAAAAGCTATAGGTTAGCAATTATTCTTAAACAACATAAATTCTGCGATTAATGGATACCTCACTCTGAATTCACTGGTTGCAAGACCAATGTATTTATTTATTTGAGTAATTTTTTTATACTTTTCTGAACTAATTTTATACTTTTTTTGAAATAATTACCTACAAAAGTTTTTTAATGGAATCAATAACAATATAAGGTTTGGTGCCTTAAGTTGATAACAAAGTTATAAATATATAATGTTAATAAGAAAAAATAGACCTAGTTTGAAGGAGGTTGACTCTATAATATATTCCAAACGTATATTTTTCTCCCGATTTACTAATGATCAAACTGAAAAAGATAGTGTTGAAAAACTGAGAAAAGAATTACCAATATCACTAAACATATAATACAATATTTTTCCCCTGGCTAAAAGACCAACACTATTGTACAGCCAGACACAAAAAAGAAAAGTCTTCTATTTCATTCCTTTCACATATTTGTTATTTTTGATTTTTTTTTAAATTAAAAATAACATGATCCCATCTAACTTGAAAATTAAAAAAAAATTTGATAGCGGACCATCGTGCTGCTAATTTTTCAATGACCTGAAAGTTACTTAAATGAAGTAAAGTCTTTTGCCAATGCTATTACACTTACTTGATTGCAAAATTCTCGTCCATTATCACTATGCAATATGTTTGGTGCTCCAAACAAACAAAAGATATCAAGAATAACATCTGCTAACTCGTCTGCTGTTTTTGTCTTAAGTGGTCGTAGTATCACAAATTTAGTTAGATGATCTTGGTAATTGAGAATAAATTTATATTCTCCATCAGAATTTGCATGTCGATAAGATCAACCTGTAAAAAAAAATGTGAACTTATAGTGTGTACATCGTGATTCACGCTGATTGTGTGGTATACCCTCTTAATCGTTCAATCGAGCTTAATTTAAAGTTAGTGGCAAACGATATACAGTTTATCCTAAATTAGAAGCGAATGTATAGATATAAAAATTTTATTTTTTGCTCTGTCCACAACAAGTGAATGTGTTAGAAAGAGACAGACAAACTATTTTCTGTCTCGTTCTAAGACATTGAGTACTTGTGAAAAATATAAAAAAAATTTTTTTTCCAAAATAAGTGGTTTACCTTATTGGCTTTAGGACTTTGAAGAAATAAAGTTGATAATGGTATCATAAAACCAAAGCGTCAGATTTTAAAACCAAAGGGAGAAATGTATTACCCGCAAAAAGCTGCCCCAATAATTTTTTATAGATTTTAACAGTATTTTAAATTAAAAAATTTCAGCACTTTTTCGACAATTTTTGGTTTTTTCCAAAATATTTCAAAATAAAAAACAATCATTATTAAAGCGACATTGAACTAATAATCAAAAAGCCTACAATTTAATCCCCTTCCAATTTCGGACACACTGTATATGCTGTATAATGGAGAAACAATATTACCTGGCAACGTGAATTCATTTCATTCCTAATTATCGGTTTCACAACTAAACCTTTATTTTTGGCTTTTTTCTTCAAACCACATGATTGACACAGGTTTAAATATATGGCTATCACCTCTCTGGTAACATGGCAGTATTTCTTTTTTAATTAATTTTCCATTGCCTTTTCTCTTTTATGTCCTAATTGTAAATGGGCTGTATGTATTATATCATACATTTCACTTGCTGTACAGTAAAAAATTAAACCTGTTTGCTTTCCTAAACATTAACATCACCAACTGTTAATAAATCGTATCGTTTTAATCGACGATACTGCTTTGATGATATTTCAAGCCCATCTCGCTTTCTTTGTAGGGCTTCTTTGGTTTCATGTATAATTTCTAAATAACGTTCATCCGATAATAGCAACGACCTGTCCTTCTCTAACATTTATTCTCGTAAATTTTCTTCGAACTGAACTTTCGTCTTAAAATACCTACAAGAACCTCAGCAACACACGACAATATAATTAATTCACCACCTTACTGAGTATATTTTACCACAAGCGACAGGTTAAAGCATGTCGATAGTCTGCCGATGCCGGCAGCTCACCTCCAATGGGTTCTCGGTAAAACACAATAGCCAGAATGCGACGTGAGCAAAAGCAGTGTTCCACAATGCAAAACAAAAACGCGCGAACAAGTATTTCGTGTCGTGGGTTGCATAGTTTACCCATAACGCGTTCTGGCTAATAAGCTCTCTTCTATGAGAAACCGCCTCTAAACGCATCATGTGAAAACTACGATACTCACTACGCGTTATGGACAAAAAAATCGGCCAGTGGGCAGTTTCGGCTATTGCGAATAACATAAATATCATGACCCTGGGCATGTATGGTTAGATTGTATCAAATAATTTTTTAAAAAATTACTTTCAAAAATATATCTGAAATTTCTTTATATTTCGAACTTGTTACATGAAAAAATTCGTAGATAAAAGTATTGAAAAATTAAGAAGTATCAAGCTTATTTTTGAGGCTTCTGATCTATTGCCATGTGTCCCGAAAAAAATCGACCACTGTGCGGCGCTGGAGCACGCCGGGGATGGTATCGTCCTGGATAAAAGTTGTCGTAAGTTAATACACATTTTTTTGTAAAATAACATGACCGCGGAAAAAATATTACATGTAACTCAAGCATTAAGGTATTTTTTCACTCCTGTGATTGCGGTTTAAATTTTCCAAACTTGTAAGTGCACTTGTTGATGGACATAATATTGACAAACATTTTAGCTTTGTGCTAGATTTTTTTGTGTGATTTTTCAGAAGTATTATATTATTATACCTAAATTTCTTAAAATTGTTTAAAATATATCTTTTTAAATTTTAATAGCAAAATAAATCTCATATAACACAAAAGAGTTTTGTTAATTTTTAAAGGCAACTTCATTTTTAAGTGGCTACCGCTTCCTGCTTCAAGAGAAGGAATTTAAAAACAAATAATTCGGAGATGTATCAAAAGAATTTTAGATTATTAAGCGTACAAAAGGAGATGTGACAAATTATTAACATTTGGTGGAGTATTATTTGATTTTTAAATTTTACCATCTCTAAATTTAGAAATAATTCAAAGATTCAACCAATTCCATTATATATTTAGTTTTGTTCTTTATGTTTTTTGAGACATCCTACACACAGAAATTTTAAATTCCGTGATAATTATTTATTGTGCACGTTTTTATTATTACTATTACTATTAAAGTATATTAAAAGGCACAAAACCAAAATCTAAATTTAAAATGATCAAAAAATATAAGATACATTTCGTTGTCTTAAAAAACAGTGATTTTTTAAAATAATACCAAATTTGTTCAATTTTTGCAATACAGTGTTTTAGTAATACAAATCCGAAGAGTTTTCTTGATACAGTAATATCCTTTGACAGAAATGGAAAAACGTATGTATTTATATCTATGAGGTGATGGTATCTTTTATTAAAAATCGACCCCTTCATTCTAGTCTCGTCTCGTGTCAAGTGTCGAGATTGAATTGTGTCGAGACGACTGTACAAATTTTGTCTCGTCTCGCTGCATCACTAGAACCGGTATTATTTTTCATTGACACTGACACCACCGTACGTTGCTATTTGTACGGTGCTGATACATTGTCACTGATATGTATAAATATATCGTTAATTTTACAAACCCAGCGAGTTTTACTTTTGATGTATACTGAAAAATAAATCTTATGTTAAAATATTTTAATTTGGAGTATTTGAGTATTCGATTATTCAAACTATTGGAATACAATTCCGGGCAAAAATATACTATTTCTTGATATATCTTAATTTTTTTTATGGAATTGTGGACTTCATTCAAAATGCAAAATAAAACCCATGTAGATAATAAAATAACAACCCACGACAAAAATAACATTTTTTTACCATCTACTTTATACATTTAGGTGTATCCACTTTCTCTAGATCGCACAAGATACGAGATGATCACCTGAGGATTATTTAATATTACATGTTTGTATTTTTACTTTGCGTAAGTTAGAATCATTTGCATAAAAAAGTCAATCAATAAAAATAATAAGGATCGGTTTTTTAATTCATTCTATAATTTTAATTTAATTAATTAATTGATCTTAAAAGAATATTTTAACTCTATGCGCTAGTACTAAAATAGCTAAGTATATCATTCAAATATCAAGGATAAAACAATGGTAAAGCCACT
This sequence comes from Kuschelorhynchus macadamiae, assembly GCA_030620095.1. NCBI lineage: Eukaryota > Metazoa > Arthropoda > Insecta > Coleoptera > Curculionidae > Kuschelorhynchus > Kuschelorhynchus macadamiae. The sequence continues at coordinate 564,936 of JAUTXW010003868.1, read as the reverse complement.
TAAAATTTCCTGTTTGCTGTTTCATTGCATAATTCAAGAATTAATTTATATATAACGAAAACTTCAAGGCTGGCAAATGTTGCCTTTTTATTTAAATCTAAATTTATTTCGACTCAGCAAAAAGTTTTCTAAGTTATTCGAATTTTTAATTATTTATTCGAATAATCTTGATTAATGTGCATACTAGATGTTGCAGAACAGATAAAAATAATATATGATTTTGGTCTTTATATTTTCTGTGTACTACAAAGTTTAGTAATCAATTTCAAACATATTTAGCGAAGGTAATTAGCTACCCTAGTGTATTATTGAGTACCATGCATAATAGTATTAACCATTTGTACCGTTTACGTCACGTGGTCACAGCAGTCTCAGTAGAGATTTATTGTATTGTTGAATTATTTGTTTTATACAAGCTAAAATAAAAATCAATAAATTTCCTTTACCCGGAACTTACCTTTATAAATCTTTCCCTTTATTAGGAATAAAGAAGTATGACCGAATTTACTTCGGTACATATTCATTTAGTACCACATATTTTTTAATGAGTGCATTTTGTTCCACCTTTTTGGATTCCTACAAAAATTTTACAAGTTTCTACCTATGCCCCACTTGATTTTGGGCGTAATTTAAGATAAATTGAATTACCAGTGTTAACAATGATACACAGCAATTTTGTTCCATCGTATTGAATTCGTACTACAAATTTATCAGTTTGTATCTATAACACACTGAATGCTTGCACAACATTTGAAATTAATTTAGTGAGTATTTTCAGGCTGATTTTTTAAATATTTTATTAGTCCTCCGTTTTGTTTTGCCATAATGCATCATACCAAAATGTTACCAGTCTATTTCTATATAACACTTGAACTTGGGCAAAATTTGAGGTTAATTGGATAATGACTTTTTTCAGTAATGACTTTTTAACGTTTGATTAGGCCATTTTGTTGCGTCATATTGAATTTTGACCAAAATATTATCAGTTTTTAAGCTATGCCGCGAACTGACAGACAGACACTCCAAGGGAATTAATAAAATACAATATTTAGTATTTAGGAACGATAAAGCGTGAAGATATGTAAGAGGGTGATTTTTTACTACTAGAAACTTTTTATCTGGCCGCCATTTTGTTCCGCCATCTTGAATTAATACCACAATTATAATAAATTATTGCACAAAATTTGAAATCAGCCCATTAAGTAGTTTTTAAGCAGATTTTTTAAATATTTTATTAGGCCGCCATCTTGGATTCATATCAAAATTTTACCAGTTAATTCCTATAAAGTACTTGATTTTTGTGCAGAATTTGAGGGAAATCGGATACGTAGTTCTTTGTAACAATTTTTTTAATATTTCATTAGGCCGCTATTTTGTTTTCCCATTTTGGATTTTTACCAAAATATTACCAGGTCAACCCCATATGATCCTTAATTTTTGGCCAAAATGTGAAGTAACTATTTTTTTAGCTTTGCTGTGAGTAGAAGGACCGAGAGACAGGCCGACGGAATTGAAAGAACATCTTTTTTGGCATCTAGGGACGTAAAGATCTGAATAAATCTCGAAGGGTGATTTTTTCACGATTAAATTACTTCCCTTTTACGAGGAAAATAGAAATTAGTACAATGGTATATTGTCCATTTATGAATCGTAGAAATTTCACAAAAAGCAAAATGTTACGGGCTGACGGCAGGTTTTAGTCTTCCAAAACACAGATTTAATGTTTACGTTTTTTTTTTTAATTATCCATGTTTTTTTTTCGAGATGAAGCCCAAATGGACAGAACCTACAACTTGTCGTGGACTCTGAACCACGCTTCTCAGTCACTCGTTTGACCCCTGGCCCCTATGGTGCAGCCATAGACATAATAACAGGGGAGAAACTTGTACTGTTTCATTTATAAAATCGTATATGTTTTGTTGTAATGAATAAAGTAAATAAACATGTACTGCAAGTAAGTGTGATAAAGAAAAATATTTATCCTTCTTTTCGGACCTTATTTTAGGCAACGCTGTAAATTTATAAACATATACTTCGTTTCGTCCCTCCGGTGACATATATATCAATATCCATGAAGGTAATATATATTTCTTAACCAATTTATATAACAATCATTTAACTGCTCATCAAATCTAAAAACCTATTATCACAGTGGGCATATTTAATAACATACTATTTTTTTTTAATTAATCACACAAACTAAGCCCATTTATGTCTGTTTGCTTTGCTCTGAATGCAAAACAGGGTAGCCACTTCTCAGTATTTTAAAATAATTTATTGTAACAAATGTATATTTTTTGTGTCAAATACGTATAAAGAGATATGTGTACCTGTGTTTTTTGTATCTACGTACGTCGGCTTTGCCACGGAGTTCATGAAAAAAGTGCAGATGTATAATTTTGCTTTCTAAAGAATTATAAAATAGCAGTACCAAGTCCTATTAGCCCTTAAAAAATTGACGGTACTTTTGAATTAATACAATATTAGGAAGAATCTCGTACCTCCTACGTCAATTAATACAGAAAAACAATAATATTTTCTTTTCCCGGAGAAAGGAAATGTTAGGGCTTAAATAAACCAAATTTTTGAACATTTCGCACTTACGTACCATAATGCTCAAGAATTCGCACAGAAATTTTCAAAAAATATTCCAAAGATTCACAAAATTTGCACAAAAACGATGCGCTTAGATGTTGACTTGGCAAAGCAACACCGCTTTGCTGGCTTTACTGGTTTATCAGTTTTGTAAACTTCAATACGCTACAACTGAGAGGATGTAGGGATGTTATCGCTTTCTAAGCAATAGCTTTCTATAAGATTAAAACAAAAGTATTTTCTCAAACAGCACCCATAGTTATCTGCGGTATTAGCTGAAGTATGTCTATGATCTAAAGTAAATACTCAAGTCGTTAAAGCCGCCTAAGTATGTCTTATTATTAAATCCCCAAAGTAAGATGAAGATGCTAGGCTATTCTCTATAAGTAAATAGCCAAGCCAATATACAACTCTACCATTTTTTTATAACCCGCGAATTTCATTCTACAAAACCATCTGAGCTACGTACCTCAAAGATCACGGTCCCAAGAAGAAAGTGACAATATTATTCGGTCTATTAATAAACATTTTGGATCTGAGATAAGTATGTTTCTCTAGCGAAATTTTTCACATTTGAAACACGAAAAACTTCTTTCCACTGAAGCAGTTGTCGACGGTATTGTCAAAATAAGGGAAAACAATTTATATGCTTCGGTAAAAAAAAATGAAAATATTTCTCCATATAACTGTAACAAATTTTCAAACGAGCCATTCGGAAAATTTAAACTATATTCGGAAAATTTAGCAGAACCTGCCAAACATGAAAAAGTTTTTTCCCAGTCTTGAAATCTTAGTGTCATTTCCATTAAAATATGTTCCAATATTTCATAAAAAAGTGTTCTATACTTAGCCCTAATTTCTTCAGGTGAAAGCTTCGCAAGCTTACGTTTGTAATGATTTATTTCTGTAATAGAATTTGCTTTATCAAACATGGTATTAAAAAAATGTTAATTTTTTTTTAAAGAGCGCCTCACGACAGCATTTTATATTGGATATCCAAAAATTAATGTCAAGTGATTTTTTTTGAAGAATGTCAAATAGTGTGTCCGTGATTGAGAAAATGTCATTAAACACTAATGCCAGAAACGTGAACTCAAAATCGTTCATCTCATCTAAAAATCCTTTCGCAAGGTGGATTGATTTTTCATCAGATTTGTCACAGTTTGTAATAAATTCAAAGACGTCTTTTAATTTATTCCAGTCTTGAACAATCACATTTACTAACTTCGAATTTGAAGTTGTAACAACACCATAAATAAATATAGCACAAAACAGTCAAGTTAACTGCAAAGGAACTCACCGGTTGCAGCGAAATCCGCAAAAATAAAAGTAAACAACCACCGCAAACTGAACGACACGTGGGTGTAGTATACTGCGCCTGCAATTCACCGAGAGCATTGTATGGCGCTGGGCTCGACGTCATCGGATACGCGTTGTCATGGCAACATAGTAGGAAAATCGTAAATTAACATAGCACCTCCAATTAAGTCAAAGCGGTTTGCGTCAGCGTTATATTTGTTATAATACAGTTCGATTGAAAGTTTTAAAAAGACATGCCTCCAACGGTCAAGTTATTTATTCGAGATGTACAATTTATTTTTTACCAATTAGGTGAATAAATGAATGTATGTAATGTAATGTAAAAACTAAAATTTTAAGAGATATCATAAATATAGTTAGATGTTTGCTTGTTTATTTTTCCTGGTGAAGTAGCACTTCACCTACTTCACCTGAATAGCCGCCACTGATTTAACTATTCCGTCTATCGGGGTGTCTGTCTGTCTGTCAGTTCGCGGCATAGTTTAAAAACTACTTATCAGACTGACGTCAAAAATTAATGGTAATATGGGGATGACCTGGTAATATTTTGGTAAAAATCCTATATGCCGGAACAAGATGGCGGCCTAGTGAAACGTTAAAAAAATTATCGCTAAAAAAAATCATTACTCAATTTACCTCAAAATTTGCACAAAAATCAAGTATTACATAGGAATGAATTGCTAACATTTTATAATGAATATGAGATAGCAAAACAAAATGGCGGCCTAATAATATATTTTAAAAATCTGCCTGATAAAACTATTTGTTAGATTGTTAGATTAATTTCAAATTTTGTGCAAGTGTGAAATATAGATAAATTGGTAAAGTTGTGGTTCGAATTTAAGATGGGAGAATAAAATGGCGGCCCAATAAAATTTAAAAAATTAAACGTAAAAAATCTTGTTGAATTGATTTTGAATTTTACGGAGAAAATGGCAGTGCGTGTCAATGTAAAAACTTCTTATTGAATTTATTTTAAATTATGCCCAATAATCAAGTATGCCTTAGGTAGAAACTATTAATATTGGTACGAATCCAATATGATGAAACAAAATAGCGTCAAATAAAAATGTTTAATGGCAGTGTATACATGTTACTAAATGGCTATGTACTGAACTCAATTGGATCATACTTCACTATTAATACAAGCAAAGATTCATAACGAGGGAAGTTCCGGGTAAATGGAATTTATTGATTTTTTTCATATATACTCAATATTTAACTGAAAAATGTTTAACTGATGTCAACAGTACAACAGTTTGATAATAAATTTCCCACGCAGCAAAAGTAAAGAACATTTTAAATCAATCTTTCCACCTACTGTTTTAAATCCGAGGTGTATTCACTCTCACTCAATCGGCCCAAATATGGGCTGGTCGCGGCAATATTATGTATATTAGCCGTTTATATTTGGGCCTTGCATAAGGTCTTAAATGTTTGTGTGAAAAAAGGTTTTTAACCTCGGAACCGAGCAGTAAAATTACTAGGTTCAGTGTATTTAGGATGCGGTAACATTATGAATATATAAGTTAGCCAAATGTCAAAACTAGTTATATAATATTAAAGAATATAATGATAATTGGTGATAAGCAATGCTACCGTAGTCAGTCGATTAAGATATTTGACTATAAAATTATTCGAAAACCAAGGATAAAAATAATTACTAAACCATTTAAAACCTGATACACTTCCTTTTTCGCTAATAATTTGGGCGTATAGCTTATGTACAAATAAACAATGATAATTTTCAAGAGTTTACTAATTTTCAAGGTCCATAACTATTGCAGTTTTGTTCAAAATTACTAAAAGTATTTACGAATATTTTCGCATAGGTGCTCTAATTTTTGCAATTATAAACTCTTCAGAAATCATTTTCATAATATATCAAGCATGTATCAAAAGAGCTTATAACTCTCTAAGTGATCTGGCGCACGATGTTTTTTACTATTATATTTCAGCGTCCATTCCGAAGATATTCACTATGTAGTACCGCCACTGGCGTGCTACGCGCACACATTTTTAAAGATATCGATTTTTCCCTTACGATGCTGGTGCCGTGTGATCATGTAACCATTCGTTAACTTGTGTGTGAAACGTGCACATTATTTAATGCCTTGTTTGTGTGTTTTTTTTTTTAATCGTGATAATAAGGTGTTGGTTTTAGCAGTTATAATATCGATTGGTGTGTCAATTCCCAAAACGTAAGTTATCGTTTGTTTATTTAATTTTTAATCGGTGCGGCGGCGGCGAAACCTATTAATTTATTAAATATTATTATGAAACCGGTGGGGCCTCTCACAATCGGAATTTTTATTTTTTACTAACCTTTGTTATTAATACACTGTAAATGCTCTGTCTGTCTCCTTTCTCGATTATATCAAAATAATCATTATATTTTTATTCACTTTATAGTGAATCATGGACAATACTACTAAAAGGAAAAGGAGCATTTCGAGAGAAAGGAGGCATATGCAAAGACAAATTGAAAGGTTGGAGGCCGAATTGAGAAAAACTAAACGCCGTCGAGGTAATCATAATGGACGCAAATCTCGACTAGATTACAGCCAATCGAGGTCAAGGTCTACTTCTAGGGATACTCGTTTCGAAGTAGGCGCCATTATTCCTCTTCCCCAAGCATTTCTCCAGGCTCGTCAAGAGACCACAGCTTGCACAGCGTGGCTAGCTTGCGTAATCAGTCGTCAGATCGCAGCTTGAATAGCGCGGCAGACAACCCAAATATTATAGAGGTACATCAACCGAACGATAAACCACGTGATGTACTCACGTCACCAACTAATGGAGGCAATGAAACTTCTGACCTCCCAGAAAGCATCCTAGCTGTTTTAGGCGTTCATCCCGGAACATCTAAAAAACCACCTTTTCAACTCCATGACGCAGTAGCTTCTCGATGGACCCACCTCTTAAAACATGGGTTGGAGAAATCAGATTTCGATGAGATTTCTAATCGACATGTTTTACCAGAAAACTGCAGTCTTCTTACTCCTCCAAAAATTAACCCCGAATTATTACCTATTTTATCTCAAACTTACCTCAAAAAGAGATGAATTTTCAAGAGCAACTGGTAAGGGGGCATCGGCTCTGGGTAGGGCCATCAATAATGTCTTAGAAGAAATTAAAAATGTCCCAAATGAGACCCTTAATGATAAAGTCTTACCTCACTTAGTGGACGCTGGTCGCTTATTTTCAAATCTCTTTTTTAATATCACAGCAACTCGACGTTTCCTTATACTTCAGACGGTAAATAAGTTTGTCAAAGATACACTCGAAAAAACAATTCCAGGAGAATTTTTGTTTGGGTCAGATCTTGGAGAAAAAATTAAAAACGCCAAGTCCATGGCACTTGCTGGGAAGGACATTCGTCCAGCCACCTTTTATACTTCAAAATCGCATTACTCTTCAATCAAAAGGGGGGGAGGACACCGACAGACAACCGAGGGAGACGAGAACTTACAAAGGGCAATCCTCGAGAACCAACAAGCCTCAACAACGCCAGCAACGTCAGCGGTACTAGAGGTAAGAGTAGCAGGAAGACTTGCTAAGTTTTATGACACATGGGCTGAAATTACCTCTAATAAGACTGTTCTATCCTGGATAAAGGGTTATAAAATTCCATTTATTAATTGTCCTTATCAGGTTAAAGTCCCTACGAATAATTTTTCTAAGAACGAACTTAAGTGCATGGAGGCAGCCGTTAAAGACTTAATAACATTAGGCGCGGTTATCGAATGCAAACCGCATAAAAAGCAATTTATTTCTAATATTTTTCTCGCTGAAAAGAAAAATGGCAAGAAGCGATTTATTTTAAATTTGCGGGGATTAAACCAGTTTGTAAATTGTCCCCATTTTAAAATGGAGGACTACAGAACTGACCTAAAATTAATTAAATCAGGTTCTTTTATGGCTACTATCGACTTAAAGGATGCGTATTTTTTACTTCCGGTGCACGAAAAATATAGAAAATATTTACGCTTTACGTTCAACAATGTGTTATACGAATTTACCTGCCTGCCTTTTGGTTTATCATCAGCACCATTTTGCTTCACTAAACTACATAGACCAATTTTAGAAGTTCTCCGATTTCAGGAAATTGTCTGTGTTAACTATTTAGACGATTTTTTAATAATAAACGACTCATACGAGAAATGTCTTAAAAATGTCCAACAAACAATAAATGTCTTAGAATGGCTTGGTCTTAAGGTCAATTATGAAAAAAGTGCATTAACCCCTGCCACATCACAAACGTTTTTGGGTTTTGTATATAACAGTAACCATCTTACGCTGTCATTAACACAAGAGAAAATTATTTATATCAAAAATGCAGCAACTGCTTTCCAAAACAAAACGTCTTGTAGGATTCGGGACTTCGCTAGGTTTATCGGAGTTCTGACAGCAGCTTGCCCAGCTGTCAAGTATGGTTGGTTGTACACCAAACGACTTGAAAGGCAAAAATTTTTAGCTCTCTCAGAAAACGATAATAACTATGACGCAGTGATTAACCTATCTAAGAATTACTTGACTCAGGATTTGCTATGGTGGGAGAAAAATGTTATATATGCTTACAACGATATCAAAAAATACAACTATGCCTTGGAAATATTTACAGACTCTTCGTTAACGGGGTGGGGTGCATGTTCGAAAAACAACAAAACACATGGATATTGGTCTCAAGAGGAGCAGAAAAATCATATTAATTTTTTGGAACTCTTGTCTATTTTCTACGGCCTTAAATGTTTTGCTTCAGATCTTCAAAATGTTAACATTTTAATAAGGTGCGATAACACTACGGCCGTTGCCTACATTAACCGTATGGGCAGCATTCAGTACCCAACACTATCAAATCTTACTAGGGATATATGGCGGTGGTGCGAGTGCAGGAATATTTGAATTTTTGCCTCCTATATTAATAGTATAAGTAACTGGCAAGCAGACCAGGAATCTCGTATCATAGCCAAAGAAACTGAATGGTCCCTGTCTCTGGAGGCATATAATCTCATTAAAGCCGAATTAGGCACTCCAACAGTTGATTTATTCGCCTCAAACATTAACAATAAATGTAAAAACTACGTTTCTTGGCTAAGAGATCCTCATTCAATTGCTGTAGATGCTTTTACACTTAACTGGAGCCAACTCGATTTTTATGCATTTCCTCCTTTTTGCTTAATTCTTAGAGTTATTCAAAAAATTATCCAGGATAGAGCGGAGGGAATTATTGTAATTCCAAAATGGCCAGCCCAGCCCTGGTATCCTTTGTTTTCAAAATTGATGATCGGCGACCCCATCATTCTTGAACTTAGTACTAAATTATTATCTTCTCCCTTCAGGACAAGTCATCCACTGGCCAACAAGCTTTTCCTGGTGGCCGCCAGATTATCCGCCAGGGATTCATAGCTAGAGGTATCTCGGAAAACGCGGCGGAGACCATGGTAGCTTTAATTTCGGAAACTACAATTAAACAATATACTTCGACTTATAAACTCTGGTGGGAGTTTTGTATTAGTCGAAACATCTCAACCTTTAAAGCCTCTTTAACCCAATTGATTGACTTTTTGCAACATTTATTTGACATATCTCATCATAAATATGGTACATTTAACAGCCATAGGTCGGCATTATCGCTAATACTTCCGGACAACCTGGGATCCAACCTTTTGGTAAAACGATTTCTAAAAGGCATTTCCCGAAATAGACCATCACAACCTAAATATGATTTTACATGGGATCCACAGCCGGTAATAAAATACATAGAAAAAATGTTGGATAATAACTTGAAACTATTGACCCATAAACTTGCCACTCTGCTCGCACTGGTCACGGGTGGTCGGTTACAAACCATATCACTGGCACGCTTGTCAAACATACGTGAGGATGAGCACGAGTTTCAGATTTTCATTACCGATCCGACTAAGACATCTTTAAGTACACGGACAAAACCATGCCTTCACTTGCCTTTTTTCTCTGAAAACCCGAAAGTTTGCCCTGCATCTACATTACGGAAATACATTAATTTAACAAGTAAAATACGTGGAAACGAAGACTTTTTATTTATTACAGTTTCTAAATCTTATAAAAAAGCAAGCAAACAAACGATTTCCCGTTGGGTTAAAGAGACTCTAAAGAGTTCCGGAATTGATACATCTAAATTTAGTCCGCATTCAACAAGGCATTCCGCAACATCACATGCCCACAGAATGGGTTTGTCAATAGAAAATATTTGTAAAACCGCAGGTTGGTCAAAAAATACTTCAACCTTTGCAAGGTTTTATAATAGGCCACTAGCCGAAACAGCTAATTTTGCCTACACGGTACTTAGCCTAGCCAAAGACTAGTAAGATTTATTGTTAATCATTAATCAAAGTTAATGCTCAATGTTCCTTTTTAGACTTAAGTTAGTTATATGTTATTGTTCAATGTTCTTTTTAGGCTTAAGTTAAATACCTACTCTGAATTTCCTCATTTACTATATCCACTAGGTATTAAGTTTATATTTAAGAGCTAAATATGCCTTAATGTCCAAAAATAACAAGTGTTATTTTATTTTTCTTAGTTAATAACAATTAAATGCATTATATTGCCCTACAGGTACTTTCTTTTGTTACCTAACCTTATATAATATGGAGCAAACAACGCATATCTCAGCTTTAAACAACTACATAGTGAATATCTTCGGAATGGACGCTGAAATATAATTAAACGATTAAACGAACTTACCTGAGTGAAGTTCAATCGTAATTATATGAAGGGTCCATTACGAAGATATTTTGTCCCACCCAACCCAAATTTTATTTATTTTTACCCAGAAATGCGTTGTTTTACCACACTACATCATTTAAACTAAAATGGTTACATGATCACACGGCACCAGCATCGTAAGGGAAAAATCGATATCTTTAAAAATGTGTGCGCGTAGCACGCCAGTGGCGGTACTACATAGTGAATATCTTCGGAATGGACGCTTCATATAATTACGATTGAACTTCACTCAGGTAAGTTCGTTTAATCGTTTAATTATTAAGGTCGAGCGAGATGTTGCGCGGAATAGGTAAAAAACTAAAATGAATAGGTAAAAACTAAACAAAATCATGTGCTGTCCTCGGACGGGCTTATAAAAATAGGTAGTGGTTTTTGTAGGTACCATAAAATCCTACGGTACTTGGACAACCTTGGTTAACAAAATAAAACCTATTTATTATTTATGCATCTTACGCAGTCGGTTTTGCAACAAAAACCTTTCTTCAGTATTACAACACATTACATGGTTTACAAAAGTAATGTTTTTTGGCAAATATTTGAGAGCCAGCGAATATATTGTTAAGGAGTCATTATATTTTGACGCAAGCTACGTATATTACCTTTACGACAGAAAGGAGCGCTTGATTTCCCCTTTGATTTACTACTAATATAACAGGAGTTAGATCAATAGGTCAAAACGATTCAGTTTCGGGACACTATTCAAAAAGATCCAACTCGGCACTGATTGAAGTTATTCAAAAATTTTGAAACACATTTACTGCATGGCTTTGAAATTATTAATATGTGTTTTTTACAATTTATTAATTTTTTCTTACTCATGAAAAAACGAAGTAGGAAATTGTAGTAATTTTTTACTTCCCTTGTAAAAATCAAATTATTGTAAATGTAAAAAAATCATCCTGCGAAATTTTTCAGATCTTTTCGTTTTAGGGTCTTTAGAAGCCGAAAAAATTGTTTTCTCAATTCCGTCTGTCTGTTTTTCTATCGGTCGTCTGTTCGCGGTATAGCTATAAAACTACTTATCTGATTGACTTAAAATTTCGGCCAAAAATCAAGTCATATAGGGATGACGTGGTAACATTTTGGTAAAAATCCATAATGGCAAAACAGAACGGCGGCCTAGTCAAATGTTAAAAAAATATTACTAAAAAACTACTTTTCCAATATCTCTAAAATTTTGCACGAAAATCAAGTTTTACGTACTAACCATCTAGTAAAGTTTTGGCACGAATTCGAGAAGTCGAAATAAAATACTACTTAATAATAATAAAATGTTTTTTTTAATGTTGTTTTAAATGTTGGGTTTTACATAATATCTTTACGTTTTAGCGTCAATGGATGCCAAAAAATTTGTTTTATTAATTCCACTGGTCTGTCTGTTTTTCTCTCTTGCTGTCTGTCAGTTTGCAGCGTAGCATAAAACTAGCTACCCGATTGCCTTGAAATTTCAAAAAAATAAGGATTATGTGGAGATAACCTGGTAATATTTTGGTGAAAATCCAATATGGCGGAACAAAATGGCAGCCTAGTAAAATGTTAAAAAATTTATTACTAAAAGCAAATTATCCAATTTATCTCAAATTTCGCACAAAAATCAAGTGTTACGTAGAAATCAACCTGTAAATATTTTGGTACCAATCCAAGACAAAACAAAATGGCGGCCTAATAAATTATTTAAAAAATCAGCTTGAAAAACTACTTATTAGATTAATTTCAAATTTTAGAAACTGGTAAAAGTGTGGTACGAATTCAAGACGGTGAAACAAAATGGCGGCCAAATAAAAGGTCTAAAAAATTAACGTAAATAAATCTCCTTATTTAACTTTAAATCTTGCAACAAAATTAAATGTGATATAGTAATTAACTGGTAGGATTTCAACATGGCGATACAGAATGACGATCTTAAAGAAATCAGTTTAAAAACTACTTATACAATTTATTTTAAATCATGCCCAAAAATTAAGTGGGACATAAGTAGAAACTAGTAAAATATTGGTAGGAATGGGTGGAAGAAAATAAATAAATAAACGAATAACGCCTTTCATTATTGAAAATAAATATTACAGTAAGAGTAAAATTTACTAGCCAAAAAGGGCGCAGTATAGCTACATAGCTACTCAACTAAGCCCTATTTACAAGGCAGGAAAAAAAACTAAATACAACAATTAATATTATTTTCGCAAAAAATCTAAGCCACAATGCAAGAATTTAAATATTTATTTTACACAAAATTATTATGTAGAAATTGGAGAAATGATAAATTAAAAACTAAATTATGGAGAGAAGAGAACTCACGAGAAAAAAAAACTGGGCACCCAAACTATCAAAAAATTGAATTAAAAACTAAATTACCACACTGAGCAACAATTTTTTATACTTAGCTTTAAACTGATTAATACTAGGGTGAAGTAACTCAAATGGCAGAGAATTGTAAAGCTTGACAGCATGGTATGTAAAGGACCTCCGAAACATAGCAGTTCGATGTTGGGGCATCGTAAGCACATCCATGATACGCAAACCCTATTATAAGCGTTTCGTCGCGGAACTAGCCGATTACTGATGGACCACGGACTTTGGAGAATCTGGTGACAGAAGGGTCTTATGTATAGGTGCCGAGGTGCAAAGATCTGCGAGAGTCCATTCTGAGCCAATTAATCTATCGGTACGCTGGCGAAACGTGATCTTTTGAGACCAAAAATGAAACTCACACAACTATTCTGAACCTTTTGAATTCTATATTTATCCGGTGCATCAATACAATTACCATAAAAAATATCACAGTAGTTAAAGTGAGACAGAATGAGAGATTCGCATAGGTTTTTTTTTAATGATAATTAAGAAAATGTCTATTGTTATATAAAACTAATATAGGACTATTGAATTAATTTTTTAACTTGTTCCTTGAAGCTTAGGTCTAACAACAGGGATCTTACTATTTCCAATAATAGTGTTGAGATTGTTCTCCAAAAATAATGTATTGTTTTTACTTGCAAATATTATTAAAGCTGATTTAGAAGGATTCAAATTTAGATTATGAGCCTTACAATTCTTCTAAGAGTCAGACAATTCATTGTTAATTACTTGGAGAGCTTCATGATAATGATTAGGTTCAAAATGGTAAATATCGACAGAATATCGGCCCTATAAATAATAAAAAGAAGGGGCCCCAATATGGAATCTTGAGGCATATTTTATTTAATTATATTTTTTTCAGAGTACCGCTGGTTAGAATACATTTTCTGGGAACGATTAGAAAAATAGCATTTAACTAAGCTGCAAGAGTAGTCATCGAAACCATAATACCTTAATTTTTCACATAGGAGTGATTAATGGCGTCGAAGGCCTTAGAAAAATCTAGGAGTATTAATGCACCACTCTTGCCTCTATCATAAGCACAAATAATGTCATCAGTCACATTTGCCAACGCAACTGAAGTACTGATTTTTGTACGAAATCCACATTGATGTGCTGGAATTATATTATGACCTGTATCATAGGAATATAACTGATTAGACATAACCTTTTCCAAAATTTTCGACGACGAGTGAGCAAAATGCTTATAATTCGAAGATCATTGAAACCTGACGCATCAGACATCTTAGGTAAAGGCTTACCTATAGCACTCTTCCACTCTTCTGGAAAATACTTAGACTCTATACAGCAGTTAACTAAGTGGGTTATATATTTATCCAGAAAAGGACTGCAATATTTTAGCATTGATGGTGATATATGGTCTACTCCAGCAGCATTCGTTTTTATAGAGGATGAAACATCGTGGATCTCAGAGATCTAAAAGAATCTAAAAGAAAAATTTAAGTTTTCTCTAAAAGTATGATTCTTATAAAAATTATTTTTTATATTGCAATCGTTTGCAGTGTGCAAAGTTTTGTTGGACGAACTAAGCAAAGAAGGAACTAATATTCGCTGGATCCGACAAGGGACTAGGAATTTTTAAGTTATTTTTTTGTGATACAATGTTGAAATCTCTTAAGGATGCCCATAGATTTTTTTGATGAAAAAGATGGTTAAAGTCTTATTTTTTTTTCTCTTCTAAGCATGGAAAGTGTAGAATTTCTTAATTCCTTATAACTGACCCAGTCATTATTCAATCTCGATTGTTCAAACTTTTGTAAAGCTTGATCACGTGACTTCATGAGGACACGAAGATTTTGTATTAACCAGGGAGCCTTGTGTTTGGAAACCTTTGATTCCCTCATGAGGGCATGTTTGTCAAATAGCGACAAAAGAAGTTCGTTAAAAAAATTATTTTGTTATTGATGTTATTTTCGTATAATATGTTGTCCCAGGGTAATTTCGGAAGGTCACGGAAAAAGTAGTGCAAATTAAAGTTTTTAAATGAGCGGTGGTGCACAAGTTTGGGTTCAACTCGTTCTTTTTGAATATTAAGCATATATTTTCGTCAACCGTGGGGTATATGTAAGACAAAATATTGTCAAAATCAGAAACAAAGTTTCTAAAATTAATGTTAGGTGGCCTATAAAACACACCAAATGCAAACCATTTATTTTTTAATTTTACTTTCAAAAACAAACATTCGAGCATGTCATTGCAGCAACACCACCCCCTTTTCTACTCGATCCTTTCTAAAGAATTGATGACCCGGGGCAGAAAAACGCTGTGAATCCACATCATCAGACAGCCATGTCTTGAAAAGAAATATAAAGTCAAAATCAAGCTGATGCAATAATAAACGAAACTCGTGAAACTCAGTAAAAATCGATCTAATATTTAAATGCCTATTCCTCATAATATTTCCATTCATTGCAGATATATTTGTTTAAGTTTATTATTTATGTATGGTTAAAAATAATTACTAATACAATATATCAAATAATACTTAAAAACAATGGCGCCCAAAATGTTTGAAAAGGCAGTATACTAAATGACTATGTGCGAAACTAAATGGGGTCACACTTTACTATTCTTCACAAAAGGAAAGATTCATAACTAGGGAAATTCCGGATAAAAGACATTTACCGATTTTTTTAATTACCTGTGGTTACATATAATTTTTAACCGTCTTTAAAAAAGGAGGAGGTTCAATACGAACCTATTGATGGTTTGACCAATTTGGATGAAATTTTCAGAGAATATTCAGGATGTTAAAGGAGTGGTCCCATAGCAAATGGCGGAATGACGCCAATTTGAACCTTTTATTCGATATTACATTAAACAATATATGTTCACTAATGCTTTCACCATTATGTCAAAAAGAAAAAGTATATATGTTTCCATTGGGTATTTATATGTTAACTTGAATTTTACAATAAAACTCGTATAAATAGTACTTAAAACGATGAAATAAAACTTTTTATAAAAAAAATAAAACGGATTTAAAAAGATGCTTTAAATAGTGAAAAATAATATTTTATATCATCTGGAAAATTTTATTCTGTGAAGTTGGCTCAAACTAATAAGGACAGTCGTGGTATTAGACATCAAACACTCAATTTTTAACAGACTTGTTATTAGGTAATTAAGAAAATATTTGACGCCGACTTCACAGAGTAGAAGATGAAATAGAATATTATTATTCATTTTGTAGTGCATTTTTTTGAAGTCAGTTTTATGTAAAATTATAAATATTTTTATTATTCTGGACTTACCGCAAGTTTAATCTAATCCCTATAATATTAAAATTTATCTTGCTTATAAAAAAAGTTTAATATTTATTACAATTTTTTCTTTTTTTGTGAAAGTTTACAGTTCCGGTGAAATTACTTAGACTTGTTGGTTCTATTCATTTATCTTGATTATATAATAATGAATAAAGTGATTTTAAATTAAACCAAAGTCATTATAACTGGTTTGATTTATATACGTGTATCTCAGAATTATAACTTCAAGTAAAAATTAAATAAGATAATTATAGGCATAATTATCCAAATATTATCCTTATTATAACTTATGCAATATGAAAGCGAACAAATATTTTACGGTATTTATTAGTCTTAAACATATTAATTATTTTAACATAATTAATTTGAACAAACGTCAGGGAAAATAGCAAAATAATAGTGTTATTTAGTTGATATTAATTACATTATTTTTACCTGAATTGAGACTGGCAGATTAGACTTTTAAATATGAAATTAACAATAATAGTATTAATAATAATAATGATAATAAACGTCTTTTTATTAATATTCAATCAAATTTACAAATATTCGCATCAGTTGAACAAAATAATGATTCCATTAGTAGGCGCAGTTCAGCTTTCGATTTCTCTATTTTCACACTTAACCCAGTAATGGCAGCACGGTGAATAATTTTATATAAAATATGAACAAAGGGCCAATTACAATTAGGAATAAAATATAATAAAATGTTCCTAATCATAACACTATGAGCCAATTAGAAGTTAATTCATAAAAACAATTTTTGTTTAAAATTGAATAAATTTGAATAATACATTTTCTTATTTTATTTTCATTAAAAAAAAATCATCAGATGTTCCCCAACCCAATGAAATCACAATTGAAAGCAGTCGCTGGGGTGAATCCCTGTTTAACTTTAATCTATTAGAGAGTGTGTAATTAGTTACTTTTAAAACATTAAATACATTTTAAAATTTAGATCAAATGAAGATTACTAATCAAAATTATTTAGCTAACCCAAGGCCTTGCCTTGTAATCTTCTCATTTAATAACTTCATAAAATTAAAATATTTTAGTAAACCGAATGAACCCCAGGTACATTTAAAACTTAGTAAATTAAAGCATATTGACTGAAACCTAATAATACGAGTAGAAGAAAAAAATATAGTACAATAGTTATACCACATCACTAATTTTTTATAAGATACATCAGGAAAAACAACAAAAATTCAATCATTATAAACAACAAGTATATAAATAACTTATTCCCAAACATTTAATTCGGTATTATATAAATAATTACACTCAATTAAATATAAATATTTCGATTGAATCCGTTCAGTTTGAGTTAAACTAAAAATTAAAAAAAATAGCATACATTTTTCAGGGACAAAGATGCTTAGGGTCATAAGCGATACTAAGAAAAAATGAATTAATGAAATATCAGACCAAAATGAGGGTATATCACAAAACACATTTAAACTTTAGTATAACCAACTCAAATAGTTCTTTAAGCAAATTATATTCAAATATTACTGAAATCAAAAATTAAAAAAAATATAATCAGAAAAATCTTAAAAGTTAATATTAGTCGTGTTAAAACGAACTCTGAAAACAGTTTTAATTAATAGCTGATTTATTCCACCAGATTGGAATGGAGCTCAAATACAATAATTTAATTTAAATCAATAATCTAAAATATGCCCCACATAAGCTAAATTTAATTTACTATTCCTTTCTATTAATTCCTCTTTTTTTAACACAACGCTGTATTTTATCCATACGTAATAAAAACAATTTTAGGCGTAAGAGTATAAGAAACAATAAAACTAGTTTTTGGGGTTGATAAACAGCTGAAAAAAAAATTCAAAATCTGCAAGACAACATGTCAGTGTGGACAAAATGGTGATCTGACCAAAACTCACACGGCACAAATCCTCTATTTTAAAGAAATTCCTTGGCCTGTGTCCACTAAACCATATCAAAACCAATACTAAAAATGTCAAAAATATTAAACCTACATTGGGGACAAATCCCCTAATTTACCGATTTACACGATAAACTTGGATTTACCTTCCAATTTCGAGTTGAAGCTATGTCGATGGTTACAGGTGACGACACGAAGTGTGTCCTTGTTAAAAGGTAGCTTCGGTAGTTCCGAGGATCAAGGAAGCATTCTCATTAGATGAAACATCCCAACTGATGGCAACTTTGCCGTATCGAATAGAAATAGGATAGAGAGATAACCTAGTAACTTAAGCTTAAAAGTTTTATTTCTTAAAGTCATTTCATCAGGTAAACTAATATAGACAACGGAGGCTTGACATGAGAAGCACTTGGTATTTGGAAGTTTGACATTTAGGAACGGACAAAGGCTTGCAAAATCTCATATTCAGATTATGTAGCTGCAGGTTTGCATTTAGGAATCGAGGGTTGCCAGTTGATATTACTGAATGGACAAATCTAGTTTTGTACTTTTTAAATTTCGTTCTTATTTTTTATGTCCAGAAAAGGGCCATGGACATGATTAGAGTAATTACAAAAGGACAGCACAAGAGCCTGCGCCATTTGATTCTTTCAGATAACAACTTACGATGACTGTACAATAATTTCAAATTCATGAAAGATTTCTGCAATAAACTTGTAACGTGAGTGTTGAGTGTCAACCCAGGGTCCAAGTGCAATCCTAAAGATTGATGTTTCATGGGTACAAGTGTATCACCGATCTTTACTTGCAATCTCTTATGAAAATTGCATGGTTTTCTTTCTTTAAAGTACGATTCAGAACATTTATCGTACTCGGTTGGTATTATGGTGGTAAAAGCGAAATAAAAGCTGCATATCACCAACATACGTTTTACAACAGCATTAGTTAATGCATTGTGGTAGACAAATTGCATAAAGTTTAAAAAGCAGTGGCCCAAATATTGACTCATCAAGCACCATATAGTGCTGACAAATGTCTTTCATAGAAACATATGAAACTTAAAGGGCACTTTCAATGTAACCTACATTGAGAGAGTTTACCACTTAAAAACCTGACAAATTGGCCAGATATGTCAAATATTATATCACAATGAACTTAAAAAACTTGTATGATGGTTAGAGTGATGCTAAAATACCCCAGCAAAAAATTGGTATTGAGCTAAATAACAATGTTAACTAAAGACTGCCAGCTAAGGAAATATCTTCAGAATATAAGCTTGGCTTGCCAATAAGTAAAAGATGAGCCAATCTATTTTGCAGCATTGACATTATATTGGTCGGTTTCTTGTCAGTTATATATGTGTGGTTTGGCCCCCTGTGGTTCGAAATATATTCAAAGTTCAACCCCAAGGTTTCTGATATATCAAGGATCTTAAAATTTGTTCGCTAAGTTCCCTCGGTTTTTATGTATCGACAGTAGTTTGATTTGGACTGTAGATATAAATCTGCATATATTTAGTCATTTCCACCTTGCCTGGAAGTAGTTGACCGCGTCAACGCGACACAAGACAAATCCCGAGGCAAATCCACACATTTTCAATAAATTATTTAATATGCCATTATGTCCTGTGGTATCTGAGTTTTTAAGATTTTTAATAAACGCTAAAATATCTTGTTTATATTTGGGTGACAGAAAAAAACATATTTATACAAGATGGAGCACAGTAAAGTTGTAAACAAATGCCTTGCCAATATGAATACATTAATATTATTACAAGTACATTAGTGATGATCAAAATTACTTGCAATAATTTTATGTTTTCTTTTTTTAGAAGATGTTACTACAGTTAAAGGACTATGTTGATGAAATACTTTTCACTTTTTTATTTCGAATTGATTGTAGAATAGTATTGAAAATCTTCTCCTTTTTCTTTAAAGCATTTTCAATCTAAATCTCTAATACTGGAGTTTATTTCCAGCCGCCAAAGTTTTTTATTGTCAGTATATTAACACCTGCATCTGCAATAATAGCAGCCGCTGAACCAGGGAAATGATGCTAGGTATATAATTAGGAAATTTTGCCTATAATTATCATCTCCATGACCCTAGAATACACATTTACAAAAAGATTATTCATTTTATTTTCATCAATTGGAATTATTGTATTCTTAAATATAAATTCCCAGTAAGCCCTGGCAGACCTCTATATAAATTCAGAATATTTTAGTATACGCCATTTCTCTATTTGTTTTTATATCATTTCGAAGCTGTTTAATTCTTAAGAAACTGATATGTTACGGTACTCATATAACATTTGAAGGTTACCTCGCATGGTTCTAATTGAATATTAAACCAATTTATTTTATCTGAACCGACATTGCAATATTGAGAACTAGCTGAGGCCTTCCTTGTTTTAATATGAAAATAGGTATTTAAAACAGCTGTAATTATTGACAAAAATCTCTCAATATAGACATTTTGATCTTTAACAATTTCCGGTCTGTATTCTCTAAGTAATTATACAATTCTGTGGTAGACTGGCTTTCTCAGGGTGGTAATTGCACTCGAGAGCCCAACTTCCTTTGTTTCAGATGATTAAAAAATGGTATTTACTTCATATTTGGATGGCCACAAGCTTGATATGTGCCTATATGGACATAAAGTAGCGTAAAAAATCTAACGATTAAAAAAAGTCCTCGCTCAAGTTTGTTTGGGATCCAGGACCCCGTTTAGGGCATTGAGAAAGAGATCTAAAATTTTGGGAGTTAATTAAGCTCCATTTAAAATTATTCAAAACATATTTCTACTTACTTTTTTGTTAGTCTTGTTTTAACTATTGTGTATTTACTTACCCATGTTAGATAGTAATCGCAATAATAACTTTTAAATAATTGTAATAAATGCTGGCATGTAACGCTGCGATAAATCTGCGATCTTTATAACTTGTTCTTCAGATCGAGTAAAACACGTGTTGCAAACACGTGCAATGCAAACGGTGAGAAATCTCGAGACGATAAAGAACATTCTTTTAAACTAGCCGATGTAGTAAAGGAAATGACGCATTTTGAGTAAGGGGATTGATGTTCTGTTGCGAATTACCGGGCAAGTAATAATCACTTAAAAATCGGGGCAACAATAATTACGTTTGAAACTGATTATAGTATGAATATAGAGACAAGTTTTCTCAAAAAATGTCGTAAGGGTAGACAGATTGCAGATTTTTAATGTACTTTGGATCTTAATAGGTAATTTAAATTTCTTAATATTTTGTTGACAAAGTGGGATTTTTTCTATTGTTTTTAATTTTGAATATTATGGTCACAGATTTTTAAGTAATCTGAGACTATGTCTAAAATTATTAAGATGGTTACAATTTAAATATAGTTTATATACAATGAAGCGCCGTTTACAAAAAATTAGGACCTTTTTACTTCCCTTATGAGAGGAAAGTATTGTAATCGTGAAAAAATTGTCCTCTGCGATTCTCGCAAATCTTTGCGTTTTAGGGTCCTTGGACCCCGAAAAAATTTCCATCGGTCTGTCGGGTCTTCTGTACATGGCAAAGCTCATAAACTACTTATCCGATTTACTTCAAATTTGGGTCCAAAATCGAGGTTCATGTGGGGATGAAACAGTAATATTTTGGTAAAAGTCCAAAATAGAGGCCAAATAAAATGTTAAAAAATCATAATTAAAAAACTACTTATCCAATTGAGCTCAAGTTTTGCACAAGCGTTAAGTGGGATTGAAGGATTAAGCGCTAAATATTTGGTTTTAAGCCATGATGTCAGAACAAAATGGCGACATATTGAATTGTTTACAAAATCAGGGTCAAAAAACTACATCAACAATTGACTTGAAAATTTGCATAGAAACCAAGTGTGACAGAGAGATAATCTGATAAATTTGAATTTAAATCTTGTACGTAAAAACAAAATGGCGGCACAATACAGTTTTCGATAAACTTCTATTTTCTGAAATAAAACTTCTTTTATGGGGAAAAACAACATATTTTTTTATTTTGAAGATTATGTTTGGGATGGGTTAGGCGGGATTTTCAGTTATACGCTATGTTCAACACAACAATAAGAAACAAGGCTTCAACTATTTAGCGTAATTTTTATTATCAGCCTAGCGCTTTCGGCAATTGTCATTAATAGGGCTAAGACCTCGTCAATAATTGATTCCTTCCAAGTTACATATTCCGACTAATATCATGGAAAATGTATTAATAATCTTTTGTTGTTTAAATTAAATAACAGTAGGAACTAGGAAAGTAAATGTTTAACTGTGATCGAGTGTGTTTTAATTGTTAATAGCGTTATGAAAAGTAAAAAATAATACAAATAATTAACTTACAAATAATAAATTAAGAAGTGAAACACAAAAAAACTCATAATAAAATGTGGCATACTGGAATATAAGCAGTGGTTTTATTTGGGTAGGTATGGTATGTAAATAACTGTGTGTGTGTATGTATGTTCGATCTGATCTTTTGCAATGCTTTGAGCATACAATCACAGTTTAACCTTTATATGGGTTAGAAATAATTTCTATTTTTAGAAGAAATTTTTACAAATAAAAGGGAGGAGATGAAAAATGTTTATTCCTTCCAATCTCAATCAATGATATATGGGAATATGAAAGGAACAGATGTCCTTTGTCCGTTGCGATAGAGCTAGCAGGGGAGGAGGAGTTGGTTTCTTCATCAGAGAAAACATTAAGTTTACAAAAATTAATTCACCCAAAAATATAGAGCAACTTTGGTTGAAGTTACAAATGTATCATAGGGAAATCATAATTGGTGTTGTTTACAAACCCCCAAACTTATCATATACCGATTTTTTAAATAATTTTGAAAGTTTTGTATCATCTGTTTTACCAACGGCTCGTACATTTTATTGCATTGGAGATTTCAATATAAATTTATTTAATTTCGAAAACGCTGACGCTAAATGTGCTACAGAACTTTTCGAGGGCTTAGAGCTAAAACAAATTTTAAATGAACCAACTCGTATCTCACATACTACATCGACCTTAATTGATTACATTTTAACAACGGACGAGGAGACAATTATAGCAGCAGGAAAATCCCACGTAGAAGAGGTAAGCGACCATGAATTAGAAAATTACTTTATAAGTAACATTGAAACCTCCAGCGCCAGCTTTTAGAACCGCTCGTGATTTTAAAAATCTCAATTTTGAATAGTTTGACTATGGCCTTAAGTCTATTCCTTGGGATAATATTTATCATTTACAGAATGCGGACCGAAAAGTTGAATTTCTTAATACAAATTTACAGACTTTATTAGATATTTACGCTCCGTTCAAAAGTTATCGCATCTCGAAACCATATGCGCCTTGGCTCACCGACACTATTCGTGAAATGATAAAGGATAGGGATAAAATATTAGCTAAATATAAAAAATATCATAATGCAGCTGATTGGAATCTATATAAACAGATGAGAAATATGATTACTAATGCCGTTCGCAGGGAAAAAAAAAGTATATTTTGATCAGCAGGCAATGAAAACCCAAAACAATATCTGGTCTTCTTTAAAGTTATTTAATTTTACTAAAAAACAAAATAACCAAATACCTGATGAACTAATTGATGTCAATCGAATAAATGATTACTTTCTTAATTGTATTCAAAAACTTCCTGTTGACCAGGAATTACTTTTATATTATAAAAATAACAAAAAAGAATCAGTAAAAAGCATCTTCAGCTTTTCTGAGGTCTCTGAAATTGAAGTTTTAAAGATTATATCTAATATTAAAACTACAGCTACGGGAGTAGATCGTATAAACATATTAACAATAAATGTATGTCTACCATATTTGTTGCCACATATAACGCATATTATCAACTTTTGTTTAAGACACTCGGTTTTCCCATGGGAGTGGAAAAAGGCCTGCGTCATTCCCCTGCCCAAGACTCCTAATCCCTCAACATATAATAATCTCAGGCCAATCAGCATTTTACCGACGTTTTCGAAATTACTGGAAAAAGTAATGGAAATGCAATTGCAAAAGCATTTGAATATTAACAATATTCTTCCAACTACTCAGTCTGGTTTTAGGTCGGGGCATGGCTGTGTTACAGCATTGTCAGAAATCACAGATAATATTTTTAGCGCTATAGATAAAAGCAAGCTGACAGTTTTGATATTGCTGGACTACACCAAAGCCTTTGACACTCTGAGCCATGAAATTCTTAACTACATTCCAAATTTCATTGGATTGTCACCGACAGCCCGCTGTCTGGTTGCTGACTACCTCCAAAATAGAGTACAGGCTGTGAAATTCGCTGGGCTTACATCTAATTTTTTAGAAATTTCGACAGGAGTTTCACAAGGCTCTATCCTGGGCCCTCTTCTCTATGTGTATGTTTCCAATTTTCCTTCAGTGTTTCTCTCTTGTGCCCAGCATTATTACACTTAAATATATATGTCATTTAATTTTCAAGAAAGTCAGCAGGCGGTATCTGCAATAAACTATAATTTGGAAAACTTATATTCGTTCTCCAACAAACATTGTTTGCAGTTAAATTCGGCAAAATCGGCCGTGATGGTGTTCGGTAGGGAGATGGATAGGAGAAATTTTGTGGCATCCTTTAAAGACAAAATTGTAATTACAGACAAACCTATCACATTTTATGAACATTAAAAAAATTTTGGTCTCATTATGGACCAAGACCTGCGATTTTCTCAACACATTAGTAAATGCTTACAAAAAAGTTACATTAATTTAAAATTAATATATCAACACAGAGCTGTATTAAATAGAAAAACAAATCTATGCTTTGTGAATTGTTGGTCCTATCCCATCTTAATTTTTGTGACACCGTATATGATTCCTGTCTAAAAAGCACAGATATAAGAAGAATACAAAGACTTCAGAATAGTTGTTTGCGCCTGATTTACGACATAAGAAAGTACGACCATATTAGCCACACTTTTAACCTCAACAATTGGCTTAATATGAAAAAAAGGAGGCAACTTCATTCTGCAACGCTTTTCTATTCCATTTTAACAAGTAAAATACCTTCTTATTTATATAATAAAATTCGATATTGAACGGATATTCATAACTTGAATATTCGATTTAAAGGTAACCTAACCCCTCCTCTCCACTCAACAGAAATGTATAAGAGATCATTTTCGTATGAAATTGCAAATGTAATGAACAAGCTCACTAATAATTTTAAAAATATAAAGTCCAAAGCTGCATTTAAACAATATGTGTTTAAAAAGTTATTTTCTAAACAATAATACTTATATAATTACGAATTGATGTTAACCTCTATATTTTACAATTTGTACAATGTTTATGACTGACATATTCTGTGTGAATAACCAATGCTTTAGTGTAACTTGAATTGCATTTAATTTTCTCTTTTGTGTTACTATGTAATGTTTGTTGCCGCTTTCTCTTGTTTATTATACATTTTTTGGGATGCATTTATCTACTAGATTAGGGTTAGGTGTAAGAACAGGCATTTATTCCTTCCAGAATAAATGAACTAAATCTCGCCCTTTCTGTACTTTATTTGTATTATTTATGTATATTTTAAAATAAAAGTCTTTTATTATTATTATTATTATTATGTAGTGTCATAAAATCTTAATTGCGTTTCCGCAAGAAGACTATTCAAAGACATAGTGACTTGACAACATAAAGAAGGTAGCCTATATGCAATATCTTTTCTTCAAAAACTATTTAGTATAATGCAAATTCCGAGTACTTGAGGAAAAGATGGGTAAAACCTTAAATATAAAATAAATTTTAATAGCTATTAAAAATATAAAATATTTACATAAACCTTATTGGTTTTGGCTTGGACAAATTTGTTTTTTGTCAGTCAATAAAAAGTATAGCTCTAATTACTACTTGTATCCTTCTCGACATGCTGCTAATGAGAGTTTAAGTGCTTTCTCTAGGAATTTTTATATTTCTGTTGCACCGCAATTCTAAGCTCTCCTCTTGGTTGAAAGTCATCCCAAAAATGCTTTTTAGGCTTCAAACCTGGGTTACATGGTGGCCAATCCAGTCTTTCAATTTGTACCTCATCAGGATACAAATTTTCCACATTCCTCAAAATATTTCTTGCCAAAGCATTATTGCACAATCTTCAAAACTAACACTGGGGGGTTACAGTATAGTTACAACATTTCTGTAGAGATAATTTCGTACATTTGGTTTCCACAACTAATTCTTATAATCTCATCTATGTATTGGACATTTTTGCATTGCTACATAATCCAATTAACATGTATACTGGTAATTTCTACTCGAAGAGTTTTGTGGTTATCGAGAATGGTAGGCTGTCTTAGATTAAAACTTGCTTTTTTTAATTTCCTTTTGACTGCTTTCGACCTATCATAAATTTGTCTCATATTCAGTAGATCCCTTTTGAGATGAGTAGAATTATGTACCAAGAAAGGGTGAGCAACTGCTGTTGTACTTGACCAGATCTTTTCCTGTTACTGTTAGCCTCGTTAAATCTATGTAAAATTTTTGATCGGATATATTCAAAATAGAAGTGAATGCCAACCCAAATCACTATGTTTTCCTAAATATTACTACAACTTAATTTACTGAAATTTTATAATTAATTTACTGAAATTTTATAATATTGTATGGAACGTTTGATGATAAATGATGCGAGGGGCAATAAAAGCTGAACTAAATGTCAAAATATTTCAAAACAATTTTATCTACTAATATACTAATAAATAGTATCAACACACACACACACACATATATATATATATATATATATATATATATATATATATATATATATATATATATATATATATATATATATATATATATATATATATATATATATATATATATATATATATATATATATATATATATATATATATATATATATATATATATATATATATATATATATATATATATATATATATATATATATATATATATATATATATATATATATATATATATATATATATATATATATATATATATATATATATATATATATATATATATATATATATATATATATATATATATATATATATATATATATATATATATATATATATATATATATATATATATATATATATATATATATATATATATATATATATATATATATATATATATATATATATATATATATATATATATATATATACAATGTGTCCCAAATTTGGCTTACATGCATTGCTATCTCGTAAACCGCTGTGGGTTAAATTAGGAAAGTTTTAGTTTTATTACAAATTTGATGACGTTTTGAAGTTTAGGATATCTTTTGTGGTTTTCAAGATAATTGGGAAAAATCAAAATGGTGCATTTTCTTTTGCCCGTAGCTTCTAAACGACTCGTATTATGGTTTTATGGTTTATACATTATTTACTTTTATTAGAGGAACATTATGCAGGTAAAACGAAGTTTCTAGCTTCAATTGTTTTTGATATTTTTATTTTCTTACCGAATATTGGATTATTGTATTTTTGGAAAGATCTTTTTAAGAGCTTTCCATGATGTATAACAAGGTAAGATTATTATTTTTCTTGAGCTCCCAAAATAATTGTTTTTTTTTAAGTAGGCTTTGATTACGCCTGGCGGCCATAATGAAACAAAAGAATGCCGCATGTCAACAATCATTTTGTGTTCCTGAATAGTAATTGTTATCATTTTCTCATTGTGCCGAGTTTTTACAAAGTTTATTTGAGTTTTATACTACTTAAAATGGAAATTATTCCAACGAAGAGAATTTGGATATGATTGGATATGAACTTTATTTTAAAGCAAATAGAAATACACAAGCAGCTGCGCGTTCATACGAAGAACAATTTCCAGACCGACATCAACCAAGCCAAAGGCGTTTCAGATTTCTAATTGTTAACCTGTTAGCCTTCTTTTTTGAATACGAAACCAAAGACCTATTCAATAGATAATGAAGCAAGAAACGCAGCTATAATAGAAAGTGTCAGGGACAACCCAACAACCTCAGTAAGAAAGATTGAAGAACAAACGGCAATTCCCAAATCAACCGTCCAACGAGTCTTGAAAAAACTTCACTTTCATCCCTATAAACCTACTATTGTACAGGGTCTTCAGGTAAATGATTTTGCTAGAAGAATCACGTTTAGTGAATGGTTCATCAACAAATGCCAGCAAATACCCAACTTTCATTCTAAAGTACTTTGGACAGATGAAACACGATTTACAAACTGTGGAATTTTCAATAAACAATACTCATTACTGGGGCACCGAGAATCCTCATAATTTAGAAGAAAGACGTTTACAAACAAAATTTGGGTTCAATGTGTGGTGTGGCACACACACACACTCACACACACAAGAAATATATATATATATTATATATATATATATATATATATATATATATATATATATATATATTTTTATTTATGGGGATATATATATATATATATATATATATATATATATATATATATATTTTTTTTTATGTGTTAATTTAAATTTAGTTTAGGTATTTTCAATAGTGTATATATATATATATGTATATATATCTTATATATATATATATATATATATATATATATATATATATATATATATATATATATATATATATATATATATATATATATATATATGCGTATATATATTATTTTGGTTTTTAGAGCTCAAGAAAATTAATAATCTTACCTTGTTATACATCATTGGAAAGCTCTTAAAAAGATCTTTATATATATCCATATATATATATATATATATATATATATATATATATATATATATATATATATATATATATATATATATATATATATTTAACCCACCCTGTAGCTATAGCGGTATATATATATAAATATATATATATATATATATATATATATATATATATATATATATATATATATATATATATATATATATATATAACCACGATATTTTAGAATTTTATTTCGATAGGGTGTAACAATATCCCTAGTATTTTTTAATGATATTTTTTGCGATATTAAATATGAAATTCCTCTGAACTCGTTTGTACTATATGTCATTCTCGCGTAAATGTTCCGTTGTTATACTAGTACCTAGCGTAAATATTTACCTTAATATTGTACAAGTTATTTACAGAAGAATTGTATTGTACAATACGTATAACATAATAATTAGTATATCTTGCAAATTAATTCTATGGACGTTACCAGACACACAAGAATATATAAATGAAAATAACAATTACTTATTTTACCACGCCTATATTTTCAAATCGTTCTCTTGTAATATGCCATTGTAGTGATACCATGTTAAAACTTAATACGTAAACGAGTCCTGATTATTATTATTATTTTAATTCGAGGGTGTGTTAGTTCAAGATAGCCAACTAGGTATTTGTAATCGCCGTACTTAAAGCATAATTTTCTGTCAATTTATAATTATTAGTGGAACAAGTGGTATTTCGCCGATACGTATGCACTTGAGACTATGATATTATATATATATATATATATATATATATATATATATATATATATATATATATATATATATATATATATATATATATATATATATATATATATATATATATATATATATATATATATATATATATATATATATATATATATATATATATATATATATATATATATATATATATATATATATATATATATATATATATATATATATATATATATATATATATATATATATATATATATATATATATATATATATATATATATATATATATATATATATATATATATATATATATATGTATATGTAGAATAGCAGAAATACGTAATTTCTGCAGGTGCAAAACGGCCTACAAGAAGAATTGCTTTCGATTATGTCACAGGGTACCCTCCTGCGATCATGATTTCTGGGCCTTTACCCTCATCAGGCAGGCTTGTACCCAGGGAGATCTGAAATAACAGATTGCTCGATATGACAAAATCGAAAACGAAACGTCTATCATACTGGAACAGTACTACATGCTAAGTATATAGATATATATATATATATATATATATATATATATATATATATATATATATATATATATATATATATATATATATATATATATATATATATATATATATATATATATATATATATATATATATATATATATATATATATATATATATCAGGCAGGCTTGTACCCAGGGAGATCTGAAATAACAGATTGCTCGATATGACAAAATCGAAAACGAAACGTCTATCATACGGGAACAGTACTACATGCTAAGTATAGTATATATATATATATATATATATATATATATATATATATATATATATATATATATATATATATATATATATATATATATATATATATATATATATATATATATATATATATATATATATCGTTAATCGTTATAAGTTAATCGCACGGATCTGGATATTAGGGTTTTGGCCACAGGCAGATGATGTCATCTTGCATATAAATATCTGTCTGTGTGTGTTCGTTTTCTATACACGGTATATTCGAAATGTCCGTTATGCAATTTTGTCACCAGAACATTTTAAAATGGAAGTTTGTTGTTTTCCTCTAACTCTAGAGTAAGTTGTATTCTGGGGTGGACTGACTTTATGTGAGTCAGAAATTTCTCGAGCTCTGTAAGACCATGTTGCAATATAATAAATATGACATCCACATAACGAATACATAATTTGGGCTTTAAACTTGTTTTCTCAAGAGCTTCTTTCTCGAAGTATGTCATAAATAAATTCGCGATTACTGGTGATAGCGAGGACCCAATTGGAGTATTAAGTATTTTTTAGGCCATGCTCTGAGAGTTATGTTATATGTGCCTGGAAATCCTCGTTTATAGCAATCCTGTCCAATGCTTCTTCGATACTGGGATACAACAACTTGACATCTAGGCTTGCTATGATATCGTCTTTTTCAAGAACGTTGTCTCGTATAATTCGAGTAAACTGTTCCGAGTTTTTTACAAATGAATCAGCTTTTTCTACGGCTGGTTGCATAATTTCAGCAAAATATTTTTCTAGTTTTTGTATCGGCGAATTAACAGCACTAACAATATGGTATGATTTTTTGTGAATTCTCAGAGTTTATTGGTGAACTTTTTATTTTATTTTTAGTTGTTTTTTCTAGGTACGTAGTCGGGTCTTTTGGAGCAGGCTTAGAACAATTGTCTTGTAGCATATCTTGCATTTTTTCTATGCAGTCTTGGGTATTCAAAACCACAATTGCGTTTCCTTTATCTGGTGGAAGGATGGTGATGTCTTTATTTTTTCGAAGGTTTGTTAGGGCCTCTTGTTTAGCGGCATTTAAGTTTTGTTCTGGTGGTTTGCTTGATCTTAAAATTCTTGCCACTTCTTGTCGAACCTCCGCTGCCTTTGTTTCTTCAGACGACTTAAGGACAGCTTCCACGCCAGCTATTATTTCGACTTTAGGGATTTCCTTAGGTGATATTGCAAAATTAAAGCCCTTACTCAGTACGGATTTTTCACTTTCTGAAAGATTGTAGGATGATATTTTACCCACTAATTTATCGACGCCTACTCATGAAACTTGTGGCTCACTCGACTTTCTTAGGAGATTGTCATATTTTTTCGAAAGTATATCAGTCTTAATATTCTTATTTGATTCTATTCGCCAAAAGCCAAAGTTTCTATGCGATTCCACAATAAAAGGTGAATATTGTTGGTTAGTTTAAGGTGTAACTTTATAAGTTCTTTCTCTGTTTCGGCTAGTTGTTTTCTAGTTTGATGGATTTGTTCTTTTAATAAGGCCTTACTAGCATATCATGTATGGTATGGTGTTAGATTTTCTAGTTTTAGTATTATAAGAGAACCGTGTAAAAGTAGGAAGTAAATCGCTGTCACGACACTTCTTAATTTGAAAGGTTAGAACACATAAAAGATTAGTTTTCTTACCTCTCAGTTTCTCATACGTCCTAATTGTCTTGAAGATCTCTTCCTCGTATACGTGTATAGTGTTGATTCTTAGTTCTTCACGGATGGAAAAATACAATGTGTTTTCATTCCGGGTGAACATCCGCTCACTACTGTCTCTCTGAAAAAAGCGTGTCGTAGTCGCGAATTTATTTATGATATACTTTGAGAAAAAAGCTCTCGAGAAAACAACTTTAAATCCCAAATTATAGATTCGTTATGTGGATGACATATTTATTATATGGCAACATGATCATACAGAGCTCGAGAAATTTCTGACTCACGTAAATTCAATCCAACCCAGAGGACAACTTACTCTAGAGTTAGATGAAAACAACAAACTTCCATTTTTAGATGTCCGGTTGACAAAATTGCATAGTGGACATTTCGAATACACCGTGTATAGAAAATCAACACACACAGACAGATTTTTAAACGCAAGATCACATCATCCAATGCGATTAGCTGAAACACAGACGAGACAAAACGAACTTAATATAATATCTAGTGCTTTAAAGAACAATGGCTACACAAATCGCATCATAGAGAAAGCTATTGATGCACAGGGTTTCCGAACAACGATCAACAAAAACTATGAACCAGGAAAGCAACAAGTAGTCTTGCCATATGTAAAATGTACAACAGACAGAATCGGAAGAATTTTTAGGAAACATACAAATAATACACAAGGCAAAAACAACTATAGGTAAACTACTTGGAAACCCAAAAAATAAAATCAAACTGGAAAACCACGGAGTATAGAGCATTCCGTGCCAGGACTGTGAAAAAATGGTATGTGGGGCAAACTAACAGGCGAATATCAGCAAAAGTGGAAGAGCATAAACTCAGCATCAGAAACAAACAAACGACTTCAGCTCTATTCCTACTTCATCAGGTAACTGGCCACAATATAGAACATTATAAGACCAGACAAATCCGAGAAGCCACAGAAATTGAAAAACAAGGTGATTTGAATAAAAGGGACGAATCATTAAAACTGCTAACAATACGGAGGATAATAATCGATAAATCTAAAATCACAAGAAATCATGCGCAATTTTAGTATACAAAAATCAAGTTTTTTTTAATTCATGAGGAGGATAGGCAAATATTTTATTAACACTTAAAAACCACTATCCGCTATTCTTTAATATCTCTAAAAACAGTTTTAAAATAAATGTTAAACAGACCGAAAGATAGACAT
Source organism: Kuschelorhynchus macadamiae (assembly GCA_030620095.1). NCBI lineage: Eukaryota > Metazoa > Arthropoda > Insecta > Coleoptera > Curculionidae > Kuschelorhynchus > Kuschelorhynchus macadamiae. Next base: position 531,568 of record JAUTXW010003868.1, on the reverse strand, counting down.
TTGCTGTAAATGACTAAACCCCTTGATATTCGGAAGTTACATAGTACTACTTTTAGAAAGCAAAGTTTACCTGAAAACTTGCTGATAGCATTAAAAACATCACCATAAACAATTGGTATAAAAGTAAATCTGAATAGAGCAAATACAAAATAGAATAGAAAAATTACATAAATGTATATATATTAGGCAAATAGTAACACTGCAAGGATAATAAAAACGCTGATTTAGAACGAAAACGAATACTGGCGTAGGGAGTATTTAAAACTTGAATAATTTCGAGTTACACAAAAACCTATGGAGGGGACGTTAAGGAAAAAAAGAAAGACTGTAAATTTACCAAAGAATAACTAGTGGTTCGATAAGGCATCTTAAATCATGTCTGTTAATAATTAATATTAAAATGTGTTTAAAGTAACAAATAATATAAATATAATAAATAATAATATATAAATATAATAGCACAAATAACATGCCAATTAATTTTATTGATATATTCTTATTTCACATCACACCAACGCCATACTATGATCCCTGTTTGAAATATGTCCTGCAATGCCCAGGAGGAACTTATGACATTGCTATAAACTGGCAAGGCCCATGTAGGGAAATGCAAAGAAAGGAATCGCAGAAACGCTGATTCCACGATAGGCTTGTTTTCATTAATTTCAATTAATTTTGTTTCTAATTAACTATGATCACAAATTTCCATGGTATATCGTGAATGATGCCAATTTTTATATGAAATTTCCGTATTTAGGAAAGCATAATTTAACAGCAACAAGTAAAAGTAAAATATATTCCCTTCCTATAACTAATACATAAAACACGTATTGTTTTGTGTCCGTATACATTTTTAATTTAAAAGTCTTGAATTAATCAAACCAGGAGATAATACTGCAGTAGTTTGTAATAATGCATCTATGCAAATTTAATGTTATTTCTTAAATAAAGAAAGTAGTTTTAATTTACATTTTACTATCCCTAATTTAAAATCACCTATTCAGGTTGTATCTAAGTATTTATGATTATTTCGCTCGAATATAGAAGGTAATTCAGTTTATTGAAATTGCATCCTACTAAACATAGTTAGACAGGATTGCCAACCTCAGTTTCCTTATTTTGTTTACATACATCTGCTTTATATTAACGTATCATTGAGTATGCTTAGCACATTCAGTCGTTTTCTATTGTGAACAAGGTTAAGAATTACCATATATATTTAGTTTAGTAGGTAGATTTTAATGTGTTTAACAAACATGAATATGTAATAGCATTGTAGTGCTAGTATTATCGCATATACGTTTTTATCCATTGACAATTTATTACCCGTTAATATATATTTTAAATCCACATAATATATTTCAGGTAAAACAACTTTTACTTTCTGTTCGGATTCTGGGATTAATAAACCGATTACATTTTGGATCAGTATTTACACGGATCCAAAGGTTAGTCTTATCAATCAAATAAAATTGTTAAAACACATAATATGGCAACAAAAAAATTAAATTATATTTTTATTATAACATTAACTTTTTTTGTTAGTAAAAAGTAATGAATCAGACAATGTCAGACGTCTTTGGAAATGTGTATTTCCTGGAATGTAATATATATATATATATATATATATATATATATATATATATATATATATATATATATATCTTCCATTATGAAAGTTACTGTTTCTTTTAAACTGCTACAGAATTAGTAAAAATTGTTGGTTTGTAAAATACAAAAATTAAATGTCGATTTGACTAAATATGACCATTATTGTGAAACTGCTGCCAATACATGGTTCCGTAGTTTGGTGAAATAGAAGACAATAATTGTCTTTTGTTTCTCTTTTGATAATATTTTTTTCTGTTTATCAAAAGTCATTTTTAAGCAGATTATTTTATTTTACAGACATGGAGTCAGTTGTCAGATACGGATTTCAACCCACAAGTTACAGCAACGTGCAAAGCAGACCACACGATGCACATAAGAGTGAATTTCAACAGTTCTTTTTATGGTACTATTCACGCAAGAGACTACAGAACGCCGGCCTGTATGACTGTAGGCGATGGTAGCAAATCAGTAACCCTTAATATTAGTTTATTAGCACCGCCAGGGTCCTTGGACTATTGTGGATTATTTTCGAATAACGTAAGCCAGATTTTTTTATAATTTTAATATCTTGGTGCTTTCTTTTGAAGTATTTTAACTTAATTTAGTAATAAGTCAGCTGCAATTAAAAGATTGTTCGTTTATTATTCCATGGTTATTTATTAGAAGTGGGGGCCAATTTGAGATGTAGCTTAAAAACTCGCGGATCTGTAAAAAAAGTTTCAATTTCAAAGTTCCTTTTTTTAAATTAAAAAATGATATGTGCTCTGTTTTTACTAACATTTTTAAAATATATGACAGGACAATATCAACAAAGGGTCATAACGTACACAAAAAAATCATCCATTTGGGCATGATTTAAAATAAACTGAATTTTTTTTACACTGATTTTTTAAGACAGTCATTTTGTATCGTCGTTTTGAATTCGTATCAGTTAATCCCTTTAGCTCATTCAATTTTTCAGCAAGATATTAATTCATTTGAATAAAAAGATTTGTTACATTTATTTTTTAGACATTTTATTTGGCCGCCATTTTGTTTCGTCGTCTTGAAATCTTTATCTCTATATCACTCTTAATGGATCCCCAAAATTTTAAATTAATTTAATAAGTAGTTTTTCAGACTTATCTTTTAAAATAATGTAATAGGCCGCCATTTTGTTTTGCTGTCTTGGATTCGTGCCAAAATATTACAGGTTGATTGCTATGTAACACTAATACCAGGTTCTCCCCACATAACTCTTAATTTTTGCCCAAAATTTGAAGTCAATCGGGTAAGTAATTTTAGACCGACAGACAGACCAACCGAATTGAGAAAACATATTTTTTGGGATCTAGAGACGCTAAAACGTAAAGCTAAGTAAAAACCGATAAATACGATTACAAACATTTCATTTGACCGCCATTTTGTTTCGCCATCTTGATTTCGTACCATAGATTTACCAGTTTATCTCTTTCACATAGTTTGAAATTAACCTATTAAGTAGTTTCTTCTGGCTGATTTTCTAAATAATTTTTTAAACCGCCATTTTTTTCGCCATCTTTCGTACCATAATTTTACCTTGAATACAACGTAATACTTGATTTTTTCCAAAATTTGAGGTAAATTGGATAAGTAGTGTATAAGTAATAATTTTTTTAACATTTGACTAGGCCGTTTTCTGTTTCGCCATATTGGATTTTTACCAAAATGTTATCAGTTTATCCCCATATGAACCGCAATGTTTGATCAAAATTTGAAGTTAATCGGATAAGTAGTTTTTTAGCTATTCCGCCAACAGACCGACAGACAGACAGACAGATCGACGGAATTGAGATAACACGTTTTTCGGCATCTAGGGGCCCTGAAACCTGAAGATCTGAAAAAATCTCGGAGGCTGATTACAATACTTCCCTTTTACGATGGAAGCAAAAACTAATACATTTATAAAACGGGGTCATCTCGTACACGAATGATGTATTTTTAAATGATAGATTATGTTATAACGATAATAAAAGCTCAGGCGGGACAAAAGCTCCACGGTTACGATTATTAATTTTTCGATGCCGCCTCCAATTGACAGTATAGCCCTAGTTGAGAGCATCCAAATAGTACTATTTTAAGAACATACAATGTATTGATTGCAGTATGAAATGAAAGGTAATTGTGTAACTTCTCAGAAAACACATCGTTGACAGGAGACAATAAATCGAGATTCAGAGTGAGATAACTGAGTTAAAAGGCTAAAAAATTTTTTATGTATAATGGTGATAGCTTATGTTATAACGATTACAAAAACCCAGATAGAACAAGAGTTTAATTGCTATGAGATGTAAAAAAAATTCCATATCATTCTAAGTATGTGATATTAAATGAAAGATAATTGTGTAACTTGTCAGAACATTTTCGTTCTATTAAAATCCTATTGCCAAGAGCCGAGAAATTGTGATTCTTAGTGAGATAATGGAGTTACAAGATGTGCGCCAAACTTGTCCGTAATATTCTGCGATTTTAATTTTTTTTTCAATATGCTTACTATGGGACAACATTCCGGCACTATATTGAAAACTTCTGGACAAATTCATTCAATACATATATAGAAAAATGCATAGGATCCAATTGCTACCCTTCCCTTTTTAAAAACTTATTTAACTTCACTTGTACGTTTGGGTCAAATTTTGCAAAAAAAAATTTGAAGCAGTTCCCATTAACGGAATTGACTGAAATTTGGTATACATCAGTGGCGGCTCCTCCATTGGGTCATATGGTCAATAACACCCCAATAAATATTTCCACACAAACAACTAAATAAAATAATATATAATTTATATTTTTTCAATTTTTTTTTAGTTTAGAAATTTGCTCTATTACTCTTCGTATAAACTCGTTGACCGTTCACTAATTCCGCGACACACCATCGATGCATGTTGGCATCAATCACGGCTGGCGGCCCGGGTTGACCTCGTGGTTATAAACGGAGGCGAGTTTTTCCCGGGTGTTCCCGATCAAATTCGCATAGGTAATATACGCAGCATATGTGATGGTTGTGTTTACAATTTTTTTAGTTTTATTTTCAAGACTTTACATTTTGTTTGCTGATTTTGCATTTAAATTAATGTTGCGCCGAGGCAACTCGAATTTAAAACCAGTAGTCGAGCCGAGACAAAAACAAGGTAAATCGTTATTTTCGTAAAAATATGTAGGATTTATATGCCTAAACATGCGGTTGCGAAGTAAAAATAGCATTTTAATGTTTCATGTGCCTGATTTTGTCAGATGACTATTTGTGGTGTATATGTATTGACCCCCCTGAAAAGTAGACCACGAGCCGCCACTGGTATACATACATAAATCCGATGACAATACAATGTTCTTATTCTGTCCAATCGTGAATATCTTATACAGGGTGCGTAAAAATTATGCTAAAAAGTTAAAAACAGTTTCCATTGTCGGAATTGACTAAGATTATATATATATATATATATATATATATATATATATATATATATATATATATATATATATATATATATATATATATATATATATATATATATATATATATATATATATATATATATATATATATATATATATATATATATATATATATATATATATATATATATATATATATATATATATATATATATATATATATATATATATATATATATATATATATACATATATATATATATATATATATATATATATATATATATATAAAATTTTATATCTATATATATATCTCAGAAAACGAATCATTTTGCGGACATACGTTTATAAAGCAAACTGTCATTATTTTTTCATGCAGAGAACCCCCTGAAGTGTGTCGCACTTATTTACTAACACCCTGTATATATATATATATATATATATATATATATATATATATATATATATATATATATATATATATATATATATATATATATATATATATATATATATATATATATATATATATATATATATATATATATATATATATATATATATATATATATATATATATATATATATATATATATATATATATATATATATATATATATATATATATATATATATATATATATATATATATATATATATATATATATATATATATATATATATATATATATATATATATATATATATATATATATATATATATATATATATATATATATATATATATATATATATATATATATATATATATATATATATATACAGGGTGTTAGTAAATAAGTGCGACACACTTCAGGGGGTTCTCTGCATGAAAAAATAATGACAGTTTGCTTTATAAACGTATGTCCGCAAAATGATTCGTTTTCTGAGATACGGGGTATAAAATTTTTTTTAAATTTTAAGATTGATTTTTTGCTCCAAAAGCGGTCGAGATATTTCAATTAAATTTGATGGGTTTTAAGAGGTGGTTATTGCGCATTTTTTGACATCCAATTAAGAATTTTATATTCATCACCGGCGCGCATACGGCTAATAATCTGAATTTTTTTAAAGAAAAAAATCATGCGCACTGAGACATTTCAAATTAAAAATCAATTTTGAATTCCCCGTTCGATTTGTGACAAAAAATCTCTCTTGTATTTTTTTCGTATGGGGCGCGGAATCCGCAAAGCATGCCCTCTGTGCTGGTTAAATTTAATATATAATTTTTTTATTATTATAAACAATTGCAATAAAACGGCGGCACGAGCGATTGATGTGGTCAATTTGTAGAAGATTTTGGATCGCCTGTCAACGATGCTAAATAGGTATTTCAACGATGCTAAATAGGTATTTAGAGAGAGAGCGCATGCGCTGCTGTTAAGTTAGTGGTTAACGTCGGTCCCATAATTTTTCTAGTTTTTCTTGATATCCTTTGTTTTAAATTTATAAATAGTACCCTGTACGCGAGTTTACTAGTGCATAGTCATGACAAGAACAGGGGCAAAAGGAGGTGATTCCTCTAAAAAGCATGACTTACAGAAAATCCAACACCGCATGGATCAAATGGCGGCTAAATTTACAGCCGACTTGAATTCTTTCAGGAAGGACTTGTCCAAAAAAACTGTGGGGGGAGTATCCTCTGGTAATTTTGAGATTGGAGATGTCGCCAGGTTGGCGTAAAAATGTTCCCTATTTGATAAATCTGTGTCGAATTCGTTACTACGCCTTAAGAACGAGGTGACGCAACTTAAAATCGACACGTCACACTCTGCAGGAACGTCTAATCAGAATGCCATTCTAATTCACGGAATAGAAGATAAACAAACTGATTTGTATAAATCGGTTTCATCTATAATAACTACAAAAATTGGTATCGAAGTTCATAAATCAGATATAAACTATTGTCGTCGGTTAGGAGCGAAAAAACCGAACGGTAAAAAACCGAGACCCATTGCAGTTTATTTTTGTCACCGGTGGCTACGCGACGAGGGGTTCTATAAGAAAAAACAGCTAAAGGGAACATCTTTGTTGTTGATGGAACTACTGACGGCAAACAATTTGTCCCTCTTTAAGGAAGCTAGAAGTCAGTTTCAAAATTCGTGCTGGACTGTAGGGGGTAAAGTAGTTGTTTTGAGTGAAGGTTCAAAAGTGTTTTTAAAGTCGGTGGACGATTTGAAAAAAATTACAAATCAATGTGAGGACGATTCGGATTAATCATGCTATTTCATAATATCAGGTATGTTTTCTTATTTCATGTGACTGTACATAAACACTTGACATTTACATGTGTAAAGCGTAATCTTACAAGCCGAAAAAAGTACGTTTTGTCTAATTCCTACATTTTATATTAGAGGCAAATGTTTGTATATTAGAAACATTTTTTTTTTACACTAAGACTGTTATTGTAAAGATTTATTTCAGTTATTGGCTTAATTAGGCTATATTCGTTTTGTTTTGTTTTATGGAGGGAAAAGTGTAGGTATCTAAAATTTAATGTAATCGTACATACTGTGTTTTTCGTATAATTATCTGATATAAACATCAAATGGTTTTTTTCTTAAATTTACTGCTATACTCTATTTGGATCCTACATTTTTTTTCAGGCAGAAAAAAATCGCTAATCCTATATTGTTGCCTTTACTCTAAAGAATAAAAATCTAAAATAAATATTAATACGGACCAACTTTCTTCTAAGGTGGAATTTTTAAAGAGAAGTACATCGCTTTTAAAAAATATGTTTATAATGTTAGTATTTTTGTATTGTAGCGGAGGGTCGTGGGTTTGCGAATGTTGGCGGAGCGGGGGTGCATGTACGGGCGTGGTGACGGGAGTCTAATGGACAATGGACGATAGTTTACTAAACGCAGGCACCCGGGTTAGAAATAATCCAAATAATCCATTAAAACCAAAAAATTTAATGATAGCTCATCTTAATATTAGGTCTCTTAACACAGGTTTTGATGAATTTGTCAATTATGTGAATCAGTATAAGTTTGATGTATTAGGTCTGTCAGAAACATGGTTAACATCTAGTTACGAAAGCAGCGTTTTTAGTATAAATGGGTATAAATTCATCCGAAAAGGGTAGGCAGAGGGGGAGGCGTAGGGGTTTATCTAAAGAAAAACATAAAATTTCAAATAGTCCAGCTCGATGTGACATCGGATAGCTGCCAATTCTTAACTTTAAAATAAACACTTAACAAAAAAAGTATATTGTTTACAAATATATACCGCCCGCCCTCTACAAATGTCGATAAATTTATTGAATGCATGGAGGATATAATAAGTCTCACAGTGCCATCTTACGACTTCGTAATTTTTTCAGGTGACTTTAATATTGATTTTTTACAGAATTCTCCTACAAGAACAAAAATTTTAAAATTGTTTGACACGTTTAATCTTAAACAACATATAACCACACCAACACGGGTAAATATGATTGCAATTACAAATAGTCTTATCGATGTTATAATATCAAATGAAAATATTGCTATTCAAAAGAGTGACGTCATTCCTATCTCCAAAACAGTATCTGACCATTTTTTAATCTACACTATATTCAAACTAATTAGAAAACCTTATGAAGAAAAATATATAGAGTACAGGGATTATAATAGTATTATTTATGATGACTTGGAACGGGATACCCTCTTACTCCAATGGCATTCATTATATTTAGCTAATGATATTAACCAAATATTAGGTATTTTTAATAACAATATTTTATCTTTGATTAACAAGCATGCTCCCTTGCACAGAAAATTAATTCACGATCGACCTTTTATCCCGTGGATAACAGACAATATAAAATTATTAATAAAATTAAGAGACAAAGCTCATCGTAAATACTTAAAAAATAGGACACAAGGGAGTCTATTATATTATCGAGAACTTAGGAACTATACGAAACATGCGATAGCACGAGAGAAAGTTGCATATTTTAATCAGATGTCCAATAAAACAGGTAAAGATTTTTGGGCAAGTGCGAAAAACCTAAATTTAACACATACTGAAACTCATGAACTGCCCCGTGAACTTGCAGATGAAACCTCACTCAATAATTATTATGCTCAAAGCAGTAATGTAGTGGATACTACATCAAACGATAAAATAAAATTTTATGAACAAAATATTCATCCAAACGTAACCCATGACCTCAATTTTAAATTAATGGACGGAATATCAGTATATAAAATAATTAATCAGATGAGTAGTAATGCCGTGGGTGAAGATGAAATTTCTTTAAAGGATATAAAGTTGTGTTTGCCTTTTTGTATAAAACCTGTTTTAAATATAATTAATCATTATATATTGGAAAATGTTTTTCCAGATAACTGGAAGAAAGGTATTACCTTTACCTAAGATTGCTATTCCCAAAAGTTCTAAAGATTTAAGACCTATTATATCAAAAATTATTGAGAAACATATCTACAGCCTAGTTATATCAAAAATTATTGAGAATAATATCTATAGCCAAATTTCTTCTTTTTCCCTTTCCTTGAAAATTATACCAGACTGCCAGTCTGGATTTCGTAAGTACTTTAGTACATCCACTTGCCTTATTAACCTTATAAATGACATAAGAATTAACGAAGAAAAAAAGGAAGCGACTAGTTTGTGTTTACTCGATTTTTAGAAAGCATTTGATACTTTGAATCACACAATGTTACTAGCTAAGCTTCATTATTTTGAGTTTTCGGAGAATGCTGTTAAATTTCTCAGATCATATCTCTCAAATAGATATCACTGTGTATCCGTTAAGAGGCAATCTACCAATTTTAAATCGTCATATATACCTATGACAACAGGTGTCCCACAAGGCTCAATACTTGGGCCACTTCTTTTTTCACTATATGTTGCGGATATGAATAATGTATTAGAATATACTAAACTGCAACAATATGCTGATGATTCTCAGCTGTATATGTCATTTTCACATAAACTACAAACATCTCTAATACATTTTATCAGTGATTTACGAAAATTAAATGAATTTGCCCAGGACCATAACTTAAAATTAAATGCATCCAAATCTGCTATACTATTTTTTGAAAACAATAAGTCTATTATAACACATGCCACGTCTAACTTTAAAGTACAAATAAATAACACGTATTTACCAGTGGTTGCTGAAGCCAAGAACCTGGGAGTTAATTTTGATATTGGTCTTACTTTTCAATCGCATGTAAAAAATAAACTTAACGTTGCATATATGTGCTTAAAAAGATTAACAAATTTTAAAAAGTATTTACCCCAAAAGGCTAAATATTATTTATGTAATATGCTTGTGTTATCGCTGCTAGATTATGGTGACGTTGTATATCACAGCTCAATAAAAGGAAGTGTTTTCAGATCTATCCAAAAACTTCAGAATGCTTGTATGCGTTTTTCCTTTAATATTCCTTTTAGAAATCACATTACTCCATATCTTAACAATAATTCAATTTTATCACTGCTAAACCGACGTAAATGTCATTTACTGTCTCTAATTTTTCTAAAGTCTTGAAAACTGATCAGCCCCCATATTTAAGAGCCCTATTTAATATACATAATCACTCTCATCTTACTAGAAATGTAAATAATTTTACTATACCACCCCACAAAATCAGCAAATTTTCAAAAATCGTTTAGTTTTGTATCAATCCAATTATGGAATAATCTTCCTAATCACATTAGAGATTTTTCAATTTTTAAATTTAATGAATACGTTAAGAATTTACTTTTAAATGAGCAACGAAACATTTAGTAATAGCTGGTTATTTTTTTTCTTTTCTATCTCGATCTGCTTTTAAACAAAACTCATACAGTCAGTTAAATAAATCTATATATAAATAATTTTTTAATTTAATCCGCTGGTGTGCCGACTTTTCAATTAAAATCTCATTTTTTTTTATCATTTTTTTTTGTTCCTTGTTTTGCGCCCGTTCTGCACCGCTCGTATTTGTGTATCGCTGCTTTGCCTGTTCGTGAACTCCGCCTTTTGTGGAAATTATAAGGTTAAACTATATACAAATATGTATTTATGCTCGCATTTAAGTTGCATTATTAATATTAAAATTAGGTAATATATCTTTCTAGGGCAGGGCTACTCCGGAATATATCCTTATGTCGGTGGATCGGTTTTATAATCGCAGTGTTGTCCTTATTCGTCAGAACTAATTTTAAATTATAATTTACATGTTATTTATTGTATTTAACTGACGAATAAAATAGTTTTGAATTTGAATTTGAATTTGCTTATAGTTAAAGCATTGCAATTAAGACAAAAAAAAAAGGCTTCAAAAATAGCAGCAAATGCTTTGATTCGTTAAAAAGTGTAATAATTGTACATTGTTATATTAAAAATAATTATAGGTATGGAATGTTCAAAATTCTTATGCAACTTTTATAACTACAAACTTAGAAATATTTGATACTTCTCCGCAATTTCAAATAAAATTACAAAATTGTTTTTGTGTTTGCTTGTCTAATGCATATAGACAATTAATACATTTTATGGAGCGTTAAAAACATTGAAGAACTAAAACGGTTATATTATATGATACAAAGGGTTACTCAGAAAATATGTCCACTTTATTAAGTGAATAGGAAAATTGGTAGGTGTTAGTACAGGGTGTCTCACAAGAGCGGGTCACTCGATTTTCATTCCTTATGGTTAAAAATTTATAAGTGACTATGTAGCGTTTTTCCGGACGATCAGAATATAACACTAAAAAAAATTGACGTGACATTAGAAAAACATGAGCACTAATTTAATATATATATATATATATATATATATATATATATATATATATATATATATATATATATTATGCAGTATCGCGTCTGTTACGCTTTTTATGTCTAACAAGCGCAAGGCGGTTTGAAGTATTTTCATTTTAGTACCCGTTAGAAAAGACATATGGCACACCTGCTACCGATAGGTATACAAAATCGAACAAAATACTCAATTTTTGTAACTTTTGCTGTACTGTTGTTAATGTATTGTTATTGAACAATGTATAAATTTACCACTAAAAATATCACGCTGAAAAATATCAAAGCAGCCTGTTTAAATATAGAGTACCCATTTCGAAAAGGTCATGGGGTATTTTTTAACATGGTAAATATCTTTTGTTTATTAGTACAGTGTTTTTTATACTTTCAATTCTAGAGTCAGTTGAATTTTATACTTCACATGTAAAATACCGGTTTCCCTTTAGACATAATAACAGGGCGATCCAACATCTTTTGCTGTTTTATTCATAAATAATCCGTGCATTTAAGTGTGACAATGAAAGAAACATCTGTTCTCCTTGTCGGACCTTACAAAAGGCAATGCTGTAAAGTTATAAGGACATACCTTTTTTCTTCTTACCGTTGACATAATAAGTCAATGACCATCAGCGTAATATTAGTAATATTTCTCAACTCATTTGTATAACAATCGTTTAGCTGCGAATCAGAATTAAAATCTATTAACAGAGTGAGCATATATAAAAACACACTTAAATTATATTTTTAAATTACGCATAACGTATACCTAAACTCGGATATTTTTGTTTACTTTGTTCTGATATACAATACAACGTACCTACGCCTCAATAGGTATTTTAAAATAGTTTATTGTAAGAAATATATTATATGTTTTATGTCAAATATCTATATATAGACATAGGCATGTATAGAATATCTTTGTTTTTTGAATGTACATACACTGCTTTGCCTCAGAATTTATGAGTATGTATACATACTTCTACCGTAGGGAAAAACTGAAGGTATGCAAATTTGCTTTCTAAAGAACTATAAAGTAGTAATTACAAGTCTTATTAACCTTTAAAGTAATTAACAGTACTTATAAATGTATAAATATTAGGAAAAATCTCGAACCGCGAATGCTAATTAATACAGAAAAACAACAGCATTTTGACTTACATATGAAATGGGCGTTTGGGGTTAAATAGTCCGAATTTTTGCACACAGAATGCACAAGAATTTGCACGAAAATAACCCAAAAACATACAAAAATTGCCCAAAAACAATGCAAGTTTCAGTTGGCTCCGGTTTCATGATCCACGGCTTATTATGATAATTTAAAGAATGGGAAAGTTCGACCATTAAATGAGAAATACCTAGATTTATTATAAGAGGTGTTCTTCATAAGGAGTTTAATATATATATATATATATATATATATATATATATATATATATAACATAAATCCTAAAGTGTTAGTTAGTTATATTTAAACCACCAGCTGATCGAGAGCTATTGGTATTTGAGAAATTAGAGAGTTTTGAGCAACATGTCGCAAGTTTGTGTAAATAAGTCGGATCTATTATATATATATATATATATATATATATATATATATATATATATATATATATATATATATATATATATATATATATATATATATATATATATGCTGAAATGCTTTTTGTGAAGCAAAAACGTACTCTTGGCCTCTGGTATTTTGGCTGCAAAGTTGTTTTTTTTCTGGTGAGAACCGAAAGACCACATTACTGGCTGTTACTTTTGCTTGACACCTCCCATCAAAAAAGGCTTTTCGGAGAAAAAAGGTCTGCATTACAGTATCTAAATTTACAATCCGCCATACGCCCGGTGCCTCATACTGACGAATTGCCTGTAACTAATTCACTTTAGGAATAGAATAGAAAACTTGATTCTGATGATGATCAAACGAATTCAAACGGTAGTGTACCGAAAAGTGTTACCGGCCCATCAACCTGGCAAGACTCCAATTTTGTCTATGAACTTTACCCAGTAAAAAGCTTCGCAAAATAAATGTGTAGATTAAGTGACCTTATACGGAATTTAGAATTGCCCAAGAAAAGAAGCAGAACTATTGGCCTCTCGATTGCAACAATGGAATTTACTTTGGATGAAGTAAAAATTTCTGTGAACCGAAACCGTCAGAAAAACCTAACACCATTTTTTCACATGAAAAACAATTTAGTAGCCTGTATGGACATTGAGGGATTAATGGCAGCTTCAAATCTTTGTACTATGATCCAAAAGACTGAAGACTTTTCATTGATTCCTCAAAATTAAGGCCCAATGCTATGTTACTCCATAATAGAAACAAGTTGCCTTCAATCCCAATTGGTCGTGCAGTACACATGAAAGAAACGTATAGCAATTTGAAATTGTTACTGGAGACCATATAATATGAAAGATATAAATGGCAAATTTGTGGGGATTTGTTGCCGATTTTGCTTGGAATACAACTAGGTTATATCAAATACTGCTGCTTCCAGAGAGAGACTTTTGAGCCAGAAAATAAAAATGTAACCAGCGCGCCATTAGTTACCCTTGAAAAGATTTTACTACCGCCACTTCATATAAAATTGGGACCTATTAAAAACTTTCTAAAAGCCATGGACAAAGAAGGCTGTGCTTCCAGTTATTTAAAAGAAAAGGTCCTTAAAATCAGTGACACTAAAATTAAAGAGGGAATATTTGTGGGTCCCCAGATTAGGAAACTTTTCGGTGATGCGCAATTCGATTCCATACTTGAAGGCAAGGAAAAAGACGAATCCCTTTAAAATGGTTGGCAAACATTTTTTGGGAAACATAAAAGCAGAAAACTGTAAAGACCAGACTGCTCATTTTCTTTTATGGTACCAAAATCTAGAGTGAAATATGTTGTTGAAAATTCATTTATTACTTTCCGGAAAATGGTGGTGTTGCAAGTGATGAGCACAGTGAGAGGTTCCACCAGGATATTTTAAATATGGAAAGAAGGCATCAGGAAAAATGGAATTGTGAGATGTTAGCCGACTACTGCTGGACAATTACGAGAGATGCCCAAGAGGCTGCTTTCAAAAGGCAGGCAAAGAAGCGCCAAATGAGTGTCTAAACTTTAAATTTAATGATAAAAATGTGCTATTTAAATGCTTTTGTTGAATTAACAGTATATTGTTATCAGTATTTTGTTCATTATGTATGCCCATAAATTAAAATTTTGTAACAAATAATTCAGATTTGTTTGCGATCCAACTAAATTATTTAATACTTTTTAGTTACTTGGATCTAGTTGAGTCCCAAAAAATAAGTTTTGTTTACGAAACCAAAAAAAGTTGAAATTTGTTCCTTAGTGTTATTATTTAACTATTACAACCACCTTAAAAATTAATTTTAAAATTATTAGCTGTAAATAAATAAAAAAAATTTATTCTATGTAGGTTAGGTAAGCCAATAGTCTTTCGAATCACCAAACAAGTAATAATTTTGACAATTTCAAGTCAAAGCAATTCCTGTTATTATGATGGTTTTCACTTTTACTTAGTCATTTGTCCCGCTCACTCAAATTGTGATCAAATACTTAAAATGTGTTTATGCGAAAATGAATAAACCGCCCATTAACGATAATTAATATACATAAAAAAATGGAATGAAGCAATAAATTTAATTTGGCACTTTTCAAGGTAAGAAACGTCGAATTTGTTTTTAATCACCATTTTATGTAACAAGGAGATCAGTAGGTTTTAGCTAAATTGTACTAATTAAACAAAGCAACATATGAGTGGCTTTTTTCGTTGAAAGTAATTATGCGCAATTCTTAAAACTGTTTGCTCATTTAATTGTTCATTTTTGCGTTCCTAAGTTAGGAATGTGTATACTTTTAAATAACTATACATTAATACTGTAATTGTATAACTATAAATAAATACTACTGAATACTTGTAGAACTAATTCAAATTTTACAATGAAAATATTTAGATTTAAAGAACAAAGAATATATTACGACGTGATGAATATAAAAGTAAAGATGCTCAATGTTTTTTAAGTTAAACATACAAAAGCATGATTAGTTGAGTGAGGCAATTTCTTTGGGTGTGGTCATGTGGGCACTATTCATGACATATATAGAGAAATAAAGTCATAAATTTGAAACTGCTAAAAAAATACAATGGAAATACTTCTAGTTTAATTTTTTAGCAGCTTTATTTAAACGGCAGAGCTTGAGACCTTTAATCTCAGGGCCGTAAGTTCGTTTAGCACTTTGAAAGCCAGTTCGCATGACCTTATTTATGTAATAATAAAGAAATGTTCTGTGCCTTTAAACTAAACATAAGGAATTATCCAGTGTGGCAATTATTTTGGATGTGGTCCAACTGACTTGCTTTTATCGATCTTCGCGATGGATACAGTACACTTTTTTACTTAAAGGGGAATCAATCTTAGGAATCTCACATCAAAGAAAGAAAAACTGAACTAAATATGTACCTTGAGAAAAACTCAAAACTAAAATATTCAGTAATTCAAAGAGCACTCAATTTATTATAATTGCAATTACATTATATGCCTTCAAATCGTGTGGGTTTTTGTAACCATTATGTAATAAGTAATTATTTTAATAAAACAAATAATCAAAACGAGAGATTTAAACCTTTTAATTTATATAGTATACTAAAAATAAAAGTGGAACTTAATTCAGAAAATGGGTGTCTCACTCAAGTTCTACGGTATGATGGTACTGTCCCACAAAATCATTTCTTCGTGTATTAGATATTAACCAATTGGGATGGCACTCAAGAGTAGCTGGTAAAGACTAGGCAACTTCTAATATACTACCTATTAAATCATCACAATGTATATTTCAAATTTAACTCAGATTATATTAGTAAGTATCATTTGGCTTAGTGGAAAACAACAGAAGGCAAAAAACTGGAATAAAAATAATAAGAACAATTTAGTATATAAAAAAAATGTTAAACATTTCAATAAAAAACAATACTAATAATATTTATTTTTCAAACTATCCCATTTATGATCAATTCAATATTATACGGTAAAAGATTTTAATGGGAGAAACGAGATTTATTTTATAGATTGAGGAACAAAATGTTTTACCCAGCACAGCAGCAAAAATTAAATGACAACTAATGAGAAAACAATCGTATACTATTTAAATAAAGAAATATAAAGAAATTAACAAAAACTGAGGCATTGTGATTGCTTATTAAAATAACTCAAAACTAAGAAACAAAAAGGAAGAAACTGATGGTTCATTTATAAGTCGATAAATAATCGTTTCTACGAATAGCCTAATAATATTTCTTATAAATATTGAAATTTTAAATTTAATAGATATGTTCATATTTAAATGAAAAGAATAGTAACTAGTAAATGAAATTAAAATTACTTCTGGGAAATAAACGGAATTGCTTTGCTACTCCGTATATTAAAATAGCACAAGACATGAATAAACATACTAAAACTATCAATACTTCATATAGGTACCTCGTATCTATATAAAGACAATATATTAAAACTGAATCCGTATAGCGAAAATACTTCTATTTCGATGTTATATTTGACACCACATAATTATTATTTTGTTTTTTTTCTAATTACGTCCAGTTGGTAACAAAAATTGGGAATCAAATACTTGTTAAAACTTTTCAAAAACAGATTAGAATATGCAAAATGTATTCTAATATTCGATCTACTTAACATTTTTCAGACCCTTAAAGTATTTGGGGAGATATTTGAACATTTTTGGGCCCGTGTCGAGTTAAAAAGGCCCTTTTTTTTAAACTCAATTTTAGCTATTTTTGAATCTCGACCAAAAAAATGTAAAAAAACATCTTGTAGTAAAAAAGGAGCTTTTGATGTGCCTTGTAGATTCTGTCCCAGGAGGTACCGATACACTGGTACTAATGCTTAAAGCCGAACAATGAAGGCTTATGCACGCTACATTTACATACGTAATTTTATTTCTCAGTAGCTCGCCCTGTATAACCTGGAGCGTAATCCTGGCGAAGTGATTTATTAACCGCTCGAGAGTACTCTATTTGTTACTATTTTCGATAAAAATCAGTTAAATATGTAATTGTCAGGATAAAAACACTCTATTATATTATTTTCAACTTTCTAATTTCGACCGCTATATACCAATATTATAGGCATGCTATTGTGATTTTGAATCTCCTTTATATTCCCATCGAACCACCACCCAGTCTCAGCTTGGTAAAAGTGCTCTGGTTTTAGCTTCGCAAAATTCCTTTAAAGTTACCCCATTTTTTTAAGTGACATTCCGTGCTCCGATATTGCTCCTTAACGACTTATCCGAGATTTTTGGACGAGAAATTCTTCTCCAGGCCTCGAAAAATTAACCGCTGCGAAAAAGTGTCCGTATGAGACGCTACTGATCAATTAGTACAGATTTCACTAAAATTTCGTTTTTCTCTAGCATATTTCTTCCCAAGTGTAGCGTTACTGAACTGAAGTGTGCTGAATGTTAAAAAACACAAATTAAAAAAACTTATTCCGGAAACCCAAAAACGGAGACAGAAAACAAGAGTCGTGCTGACTTTTGTTAATTATCATACATATATATATATATATATATATATATATATATATAATTTGCTTTCCTGTCTTGGGCAACCTGCAGAAAATTTTTAGCCCAGTACAATCAATTGTTTAGTATACCCATCTTGAAATTCACTGATTTAGTAGGTTTTCTAAGTGAGTCCTTTTTCTGTTTTGATATTACTTCTACAGCTATTCTGAATGCCTACGTTTCAGTAGAGAATTTTTACAGATATTTGTTTCCCAATCAGTCATTATCGGTATTTATTAACAATTGACGTATTGTAACAAACATTTATATTGCTTTCTTTTCTTTCTGAATTGTTTAACTGCAATTTAAAATTAGGAATATTTTGTACAATTGCTAATTAATTCATATTGTTTGAGACCTATTAAACTTTGCTGAATATGGCAACCAGCATTTTTTTGTTGTGTATGACTCCAATCAATGATACTTAAAGCATAATATTTTAAAATTAAACATCCACTGTTATACCTACATGGAAACAATTTATTCTAAACGCTCAATATGTCAAGGAAACTATTATATTTTATGTGGCTTCTTTGTAGACGTTTTCCTTCATTCCCTAACGGATGTTCTACGACTTTAAAGGAAATATAAAAACTTAGTGTTTAAATGTATAAAGTGTCCCAATTTTGATATCTTTGGGGTGTATCTCCTTCCGTTATTAGTAAAGGATAATTAAGTTTAAAGAATGCGATTTTCAACTTACTGGGCTACTTCTTTTCCAAACTTACTATACAAGGTAATATTGAATATTTACTATTTTCGATTTTCGTCACTTTCGTATTAAAAAAATGTGTTTTACAAATATAGTACCTCTAGTTCAGGTTTATATGTAATCAATATAATAAACTAATCGTGTCTTGATGTTTTTTAAATATTATAATTATTTTATTTTATTAGAATTTAACGTTTTAGATCCTTAAAAAATATAAAATTTCAATTTTGTTTTCACCCACTTTGATTAAAGGTATATAAGAAAAAAAATTGCTCATGTATGCTAAAAAAAATAAATTGCTCTGTTTTAGCGTTTTTAAAAAAGCTGAGGGTTATGGAAATAAAATATATTCGTGTCTTAAATGGGCTCTTTTGCCTTTTAGGGATACCCTGTATATATAGAACGGAAGCTTGAATGGCTTTGGTCAATTAGTGGGGATTAGACCGTGTCAAATTGGAATCACTATCAGACGTTTCACCTTCGATTGGACCACCTTAATCAACAACATCATAATATCAAGTTCACAATGGAAATTGAATCTAACAATCTTGTTCCCCCAGCTTGAATTCGTACCATAATTTTACTAGTTCATCGCTATGTCACAGTTAATTCTTGCATAAATTGGAAACCAATCTTTCTAGTAGTTTTATTAGGCCGAATTTTTAAATATTTTATTAGCTGCATTTTATTTCGCCATATTGGATTCGTATCGAAATTTTACTATATAATTACCAACACTTGAATTTTTTGCAAAATTTGAGGTAAACTGGATAAGTAAGTAATCATTTTTTTAACATTTGACTAAGCCGCTATTTTGTTTCACCATAATGGATTTTTATTAAAATGTGACCAGGCGATTCCCATATTCCCCAATTTTTGACCAAAATTTGAGGTCAATCAATAAAAAACTACTTAACCGTTTTTTAGATGTTCCGCGAACAGGCAGGCCGACAGACACGCAGACCGACGGAATTGAGAGAACATGTCTTCCGACTTCTAGGGACCCCGAAACGTAAAGATCTGAAATAACAGTACTTTCTTTTAGGAGCGAAGTAATAGATTCAATACGTTTTTAGAATAAAATAAAATAGAATAGTTTACATTGACGCACACCGCCTTTTTGTTACGCGTAATTTTGAATTTGTATATACCCGTTTATCCCTATATCACATTTAATTATTCTTGAAAATTCAAAGTCAATTGATTCAGATTGAAAAAATATTGGCTGCCATTTTGTTCTACTATTTTGAACTGGTACCGCAACTTTTTCTGTTTATCTCTATATCAGACTTAATAATTGCTCAAAATTTGAAGTTAATCAAATAAGTAGTTTTTTTCAGGCTCATTTTTTAAATATTCTATTAGGGAGCCCGGAGCCATTTTGTTTTACCATCTTATATTCAGACCAAAATGTTACCAGTTTATTTCTACGTAACACTGGACTTTTGTGCAAAATTTGAGGCAAATTTGGTAATTAGTTTTTTAGTAATAATTTTTATACTTTCGCTAGGCTGCCATTTTGCTCCGGCATATTGGATTTTTACCAAAATATTACCAGATCATCCCTAATGACTCTCAATTTTTAACTAAAATTTGAAGTCAATCTAATATGTAGTTTTTAAGCTATGCCGCGAAATGACAGACAGGCAAACCGACAAATGGAATCGATAAAACTTATTTTGGTTCAGAAACGCTAAAACGTGAAGATGTATAGAATCTGAGAGGGTTATTTTTTCACAATTACAAAGTCTCTATCTGGCCGCCATTTT
Source organism: Kuschelorhynchus macadamiae (assembly GCA_030620095.1). Taxonomy (NCBI): domain Eukaryota; kingdom Metazoa; phylum Arthropoda; class Insecta; order Coleoptera; family Curculionidae; genus Kuschelorhynchus; species Kuschelorhynchus macadamiae. Next base: position 510,699 of record JAUTXW010003868.1, on the reverse strand, counting down.
GTTTCGCCACCTTGAGTTAGCACCACAATTTTACTAGTTCATCTCTATACCATAGTTAGTTATAACATACAATTTAAAATCAGTCCATTAACTAATTTTTCTGGCTGATTTTTTAAATATTTTATTAAGCCGCTATTTTGTTCCGCTAGCTTGGATTCGTGCCTAAATTTTACCAGTTGGTCCTACATAATATTTGATTTTTGTGCAAAATTTGAGATAAACTTGATAAGTAGTTTTTTAGTAATAAATTTTTAACATTTCACTAGGCCCCTATTTTGTTTTGCCATATTGGATTTTTACCGAATGTTACCAGGTCGTAATTATTCTGAACTAAAATTTGAAGTCAATCTGATAAGTAGTTTTTAAGCTGTACCGCGAACTGACAGACAGACATACAAACCGACAGATGGACCGATGAAATTGATAGAACATATATGAAAAAATCTTGAGGGCGATTTTTTCACGATTACAATACTTCCCTTTTACGAGGGAAGTAAAAATGGAAATTAAGAAAATACTTTATGGTACAATATAAAAAAAATAATCCATCTTACTCTCTGAATATGGAACATACAATATTTTTTGTCGACCTTCATTACCATTATCCCTGCTTTGCATTATTGCTTTTAATGTAAAATAAGAAGGGAGAGCTGACTGAAAATATAACTTTTTCTACGATTGTTATGAAATATTAGCTTTCCGATATCGTTTTAATTACAAAATCCATAACTTATCATAAATCATATCGTAGCAAGTGTTGGAAGCGAAGTATAGTCTAAAACACCTTTGGAATAGCTTATTCCGCACTCGTGAACTATCACTTCACTCACTCATGCGGAATATGCCATATTCCAAACTTCTTATAGAATATACTGTTATGGCTCTTAATTGTCAAAACGGTGATATTTAATTATCTAGAGCCTTGCCTACGTCCCATCAAAAATGAGGACGCCATAGAGTATTTTTCCCAGTCCCATTTTTCTCTTTCCGGTCTGATTTTCTCTTTTCCAATCCGAGTAAAAAACAGCAAATTTTCTAATTCAAAAGTTCGAGTATGGCCAACTACAAACTATATTTCCTTGTTTCGATTCGGTCAAAATATAACAGTTTTAACATAGTCTACATTTTGACCGTGCTGTTAATATGTTGAGTGAGCACTGTATTTCAGCTCAGCATTTTGCTTCTTGTAATTAAAAAAATAAATTGCTAACGCAATCAAAAAATCACAAGACTTTATATATAGTAATATTGAGTACCCGACTTCCGATATATGGTATTATTAATTTTTCGGTACTAGACCCAACGAAGTCTCTGTGCTGTGACATGCTTCGAATTCGCTCGTCAAGGCTGTTAATACCTTCTGTGAAAAATTAAGAAACTGACAATTCCAAAATCGATTAAAGAATACGCGTGTTTCAATGGCCATGCTGTTTCTTTTATTGTTCAGAACAGACGAAGTATAGTAACTCATGGCCATTCAGTTTCATCCTTGACAACCCATACTTCAAAAAGAATTATACAGGTATTCGCGCTGTAATTTATATCGCAATATGTTTATTATTAAGTCATTGTAATAACTGGGCGTGTGTGACCATAAAACATGGTAATGTCCGCCGTATAACGTCACCGATAGCAATGTAACAAACCCACAACCAATTACATCGGCTGTCTGTATTGGTTTCTGATACCACACATGTGAATCGTATGAAAAAAAACAAGAGAAATTTATCTGCAGTGAACTTATTTAGTTTTTTTCTTGGTAGTTATATGATTAAGTTATTTGTATGTTTTTATAATTACACGGGCAAATTATTTGATTACAGTTTGTCATATGCTGTAAAATTTGTCTTATAAGTATTTAAAACATTATAAAGACAAGAAAATATCGCATGTGCTGATGTGTTCTCTACAGCAAATCCGTATTTATTCATTGTAGATCAAGAAAATCTTTTCATCCCAAATTTAAAAAATCAAGGTTAAATCCTTACTACTTTATTTATTTTTGATAGGGCAAATTTATATTAATACAAAAAGGATCAAATTTTATTGACTTTTAGTAAAACTCGGATTTATATGCGTTAACAACAGACGAAATATGCGCATATATATATATATATAAATATATATATATATATATATATATATATATATATATATATATAATGTGTTTTCATTCCGGGTGTACATCCGTTCACTACTGTCGTTCTGAAAAGAACAGTTTTGCTGACGTTTCGCCAAAATCACATTTGGCATTTTCGAAGCTAAATAAAAGGGACGAATCATTAAAACTACCAACAGTCTGGAAGACAATAATAGACAAATCTAAAATCGCAAAAACTCAAGCGCAATTAGCGCAACAACAACAGCACCATCCGGAAAACATAAATAACGACCAACGCCGGCGCAGATATAACCTTCGGCCCCGAGTGGGGGTATAAAAGGAAGCGTCGCAGTCACCAACACTTCAGTATCCATTCGGACGCGAGAAAGAAAGCGTCGAAAATGCCAAATGTGATTTTGGCGAAACGTCAGCAAAACTGTTCTTTTCAGAACGACAGTAGTGAACGGATGTACACCCGGAATGAAAACACATTGTATTTTTCCATCCGTGAAGGAGTAAAAATCAACACATATATATATATATATATTTATATATATATATATATATTTTTTTTTGTTAATTATTTTCTTTGGAATAGCTAATTGTCCGACAATTAGTTATGGAATATCTGGAGGAAAGTGTGATAAATGAACTTGATTTTCCTTTTTTTAAAAGATTTGTGGACGATTGTTTAACTACCATATTAATGACCTATTAAATGCTTTTAATAATTTTCACCCCAAATTAAAATTTATCATGGAAAATGAAGACAAAAATAAAATTAATTTTCTAGACTTAACCCTAATTAGAAACAAGAAAGATCAAAATATAAAAACCAAATGGTATACAAAAAAAACATGGTCCGGGTAGTACTTAAACTTTAACCCCAACCATCCAAAGAATCAAAAAAGTAGCGTTATTATAGGTCTAGCCGATCGTGCCATCTCACTTACTTCTCCAGAATGTCATCCTGAGATTCTAAGGAAGGTTAAGGAGACTTTAACAAATAACCATTATCCGAAAAAAAACATACTAGGAGTTTATAAACAACGAACTCATGTTTTTTATAACAACTTAAAGAAAACAACAACAGAAAAAATGTTAATACTAAATACATTGCAATGCCCTACACAGACGACCTATCAGCAAAAATAAATCACATCTTGTCTAAATACGACATAACTATCTGTCATAAAGCACAGAATTTACTAAGCAGTATTTTCACTCCTTTGAAAAGCAAAGTAATAAAAAAAAGAAATCAAACTTAGTTTACTCAATTCCGTGTTTAAATTGCCAAAAAAGTACATAGGAATGACAACACAATACTTAGTCGATTAAACGTCCACAAATAGACAAAAAATTCATCTACTCCGCTCCACAAACACGAACAACAAAAAAAATTTAGAGCAAGAAACTAATTATCTAATAAAAGAAATTATACTAATTAAAAAGGAGAAAGATGCCGTCAACGATAAAAATCAATAACTTAAGACAAATTTATCATAATCTGATATCTAAGTAAATTAATCTAATGTATATATATATATATATATATATATATATATATATATATATATATATATATATATTATATATATATATATATATATATATATATATATATGTATATATATACAAGAATATTTTTAGATATATGCACTAGATATGCGTTATAAAAAATCGCAACTTCGGATAGTCAGTTGTCTTTGAAAACAGCTTTAAAAAATTAGTGGAAAAAGGTTAAACACTCGTCTTTGCCACCTTTTGATATCCTGGTAAATAGTTTCAGGAGCATATTGCTTAACATTTAGGGACTTGCCCTGTACATACCGTATGTTTATCTATAACTGGCAAAAAAAATTAAATTTATTACTTAAAAAAATATTATACAAAACTATTTTTTTAACGAACTACTAAAAAAGAATGTCTCTTATTACTTAATACTGTTTTATAAGTAAAAAAACATGACATTCTACATCGACTAATATAAAATATAGGAGCCTACTTTAAACTTCAAGGAAGATATCTCAAAATTATCACAAAAGGTACAGACAATACATTCGATACTTTAACTAGTGTATTGTATCCTTCGTTTTTATTTAAAACGTCATTCAGTCTCTTGGAAACAAGATTTCCTACGTTATCTGTGGCCGAATCTATGTTTTGTGTTAAATTTTCAAGCAAAGCTTTGTTTTTGAACAACTCAATTAACCGCTTTTCTAGTTCGCTTTGCAAAAAATACCATCACTTTCTAATGTTAATTATTCCGGAGCGGTTTATCCACAATACTACTAAAGATACAATATTTAATATTTTATGTTATGAACGACGTTATTACGAGAAGGAAAATCTCAGGGTTCAGAATTCCGTCCATCTAATGCAATAAAATAATTGAGATGGGTTTTAGCCAGGTTTTTACTCAACTGTAATATATTTTTTTACTGGTGAATTCAAATATTTTAGATGCCTACCTAATAAATAAGAGGCAAATGTTACATTTAATCCAAGTTATGCAATTTTGTACAAAAATTGTTAAAACATTGCATAAATATGCATTTTGCATATAATTCGAGCTTTACTTATAAGACCTTTATTTAGATTTCACGTTAAAGTTTTACTAATAAACATATCATAAAAATGTATAAAAGTCATGATCTAAAACACATTACCATTTTTATCAAAAATGACATTTATTTTATATTTTGTTCTTAAGGAAAAAAATCAAACGGACCTACTAAGGCACTAGTATTTAAACAATCAATAGATTAAAGTAAATTAGACTCTGTTCCCAGACTTGGAGTCGACTGCGAACAACAACGCAACGGGAAATCACTACGTATAATGATCTAGTGTAGTACAATAAAAAAGCATATACTTCCTAATATGAAATATATTGCAAGGCACTCACTGGCTATCGCCAACATCCGAAGAAGCCTACAACACTTAAAGGAGAAGAAGTGCAGATTTAGACGACCTATTTCATTTAATTTTTTTTAGGCTTAGAATTCATGCACTCGCCCCTAAAAGCTTACTCGACAAAAATAGGGTATCATAAAATATATCCAGAATAACATAATTATTTAAGATATGTAAATTGGTATACAAAAAACTAAAATAAGTTTATTCAGGAAGTTTGGTTTAAACCAGGAAACAATGTAATTTAAAATGCGTAATTGAAATGGTTATTAATGTAGTATGAAAATGCGTTTTTATCTAGAGTGTACAAATCTTTCTTTTGTTTAATTTTTTAGTCAAAATGGTCTCGCAATACTTTGGATATTCACAACACGAAACAATTAAGTTCTACAGCGATTTTTGTCAACATATAGGCCGGTGACAATGATATTATTAGTAAGTCGTCATTTTTGTTAGTGATTTGCAAATTAGTCATAGGTGACTCAAGCGCATATTTTGGCGATGCAAATAACTGGCTATCGCATCCGGTAATCCTTGTTATTTTGACTGAAATACTCTGCAAATTGTTTGAAATTTGGTTTCTATAAAAAATTGCAATAAAAACAAAACATCTGAGAAGCCTATATACAATGAGAGTTTCCGAAGAATCAGCTGTTGAAAATGGCAAATCGTTTAACATTTTTTCATTCCTGCATAAAACAAATGAACGTATAAAAATCTAATGTGGACTATTTAGCATATACAGAGTGTCCCGGATAAGAATGAACTCTACAGGAATCTCGTAAACTAGCAGAGATGCAGAGATGTTTAAATTAGAAAAAAGTTGCGCTCTACTGAACTCTGCAAGATGACGTTTCCAGATTTAGAACATTCAGAGTACTTTCGAAGAAATTAAGAAAAAACCGAAAACTCGCGATTTCGTTTTTATTTTTTTCTGGTTCTATTTTCAAAAATATTGGAAAACAAATTTTACATTTTCAGTGTCACTTTTTCTGCTCTACAAGATGGCAGCATTGAATTTCGAATCGCACTTTGCATTTATTCGACGTTTCGAACTCAAAAAAACATCATCAGTGATATTCGATGATGATTCCGCAAAAATGAAACGCCGGAACAAAAATCTGATTAGTTTATCTTGTCGAGAAGAAAAAGTTGCTATGGTAACGCAAAATTTATTTTGATCTAGATCTTACCGTAGACTTTAAAAAAATGAATAATTATTTTTTGTGTTGGTATCGGGTGTGATAATAGTATTTAAAGCGATAATATGAATACAATTGTCGAGAAGAAAAAGTTGCTATAGAAACAAGAAATTTATTTTTATCTATCTGTTTGGGTTCAATTAATAACAATAAATATTTAGTTTGCTCCAGTATGTACAAAATAATTTCCGATTATTCATAGGCGGCTTTGAAATTCAACAATATTTGCTTTGCATCCTGGAGATGAAGGACGTAGAACTACTTTCTGTAAGTGGTTCACATGAAAATGCGATGAAAATCCCCAATTTCCCCACCAGATTCTTTGGACCGATGAAACTTATTTATCTAACAATGGTTTATTTAACAGACAAAATAGACATTATTGGTCAACAAAAAATGAAAACCGATTCCGCACATCCAAACACCAGAATCGGTTTGGAATAAATGTTTGGTGTGGTATTTTGGGAAACCGCATCATTGGACCATTATTTTTTTAAGGAACCCTCAATTCCGAAAGGTATGGTCAGTTCCTAAGAAACGAAATTGAAGAGGCACTGGATGACTTGCCTTTAAACCTAACCCATAACATGTGGTTCCAACAAGATGGGGTTCCCCCCCTCACAATTCAAGACTCAACATGAATTATTTAAGAAATCGATTCGGAAATAATTTAATTGCTACTCGTGGTCCAATTAGCTGGCCTCCTCGTTCACCAGACCTTACACCCCTGGACTTTTTCCTTTGGGGGTATCTGGAAAATGACGTTTATTGGCAAACATTTCAAGATATTGAAGAATTAAAAGCCGCAGTACGAGAATCTATCCGAAAAATAACACCGGAAATGCTAGAAAATGTAATGAAGGAAAGTGATTATTGTTCCTATTTTTGTTTAGAAAATGAGGGCGGCATTTTTGAAAATAAGAAAAATGGTTAATTGTATTTAGTTAATAATAAGTTTTTATGTAAGTTAATACTAATACAATGCTTCACATCTAAATTAGATAAGTTCATAAATTTGTTATTATTTTGTAGGTTAAGTTTTTAGAACTTTATTATTGTATTAACATTATTAATAATAATTGTTGTTGATGTAAATTGCTTTAATAAAAAAAACAACTTTATTCATATTATCGCTTTAAATACTGTTATATAAAATAATTATTCATTTTTTTAAAGTCTACGGTAAGAGCTAGATCAAAATAAATTTTGCGTTACCATAGCAACTTTTTCTTCTCGACAAAGTAAACTAATCAGATTTTTGTTCCGGCGTTTCGTTTTTGCAGAATCATCATCGAATATCACTGATGATGTTTTTTTGAGTCCGAAACGTCGAATAAATGCAAAGTGTGATATGTCATTGAATTTAGAATTAAAAATAGAGCTTATTAAGCACACAACAATTTTTTTCGACTATTTAAAAAAATAAAGTTGATGGTGGTTGGGAAAAAACGAAACGTCGGATTCGAAATCCAATGATGCCATCTTGTAGAGGAGAAAAAGTGACAATGAAAATGTAAAATTTGTTTTCCAATATTTTTGAAAATAGAACCAGAAAAAAATAAAAACGAAATCGCGATTTTTCGTTTTTTTCTTAATTTCTTCGGAAGTACTCGGAATGTTCCAAATCTGAAAACGTCATCTTGCAGAGTTCAGTGGAGCGCAACTTTTTTCTAATTTAAACATCTCTGCATCTCTGCTAGTTTACGAGATTCCTGTAGAGTTTATTCTTATCCCGGACACCCTGTATATTTAGTCATTTTTAAAATATTTATTTAAAATTATGAATGAAATTCTATTCTATATGACAAGAGTCAAACTGTTTATTATTGTTCTTTTTACAACCTTTTGTTTCTGGGACTAGTACTTTTGGTATAACTAACCTACCTATAACTATACGTACAACGTATCTACCTAATACCTAATTAATTAACTACCTAATACCATATTAAATGTCCCCTTTTAAAATAAATAAATCTTAGCTTTAACTTATAAATTTAATCTAATGGGTGGTTTAAAAACTTTGCCAGAGGGTTCTGTATAAAACATTGGATAAATAATTAGTTTTTTTATAATATTTTTTAATCATGTTTTTAACATTTCACACATTTCTCCAATAAAGGGGTGAAATGTATTTTTACTTTGTTGATAATACCTCTTTAACTAAATGAGTTTTTAAAACAATATTTTCTTTAATTGTTTTTCAAAAATAATTATCCATTTTTAGAATATCTTTTTAATTGAATAATAACCCAAAAATAATAGCCTAAATATCGATGTTCCGATTTTTGGACATTCTGTCCTCAAAGGGGTAAAATGTGATTTTATTTTTTTAAATATCTTTTAAACTAAATTAATTCTTTTGTCAAAACGTTTTTAAAACAGCTATCTAAGGACGAATTTCTAGATTGATATAAATGTTTCCCTTAAGGAGATGAAATTTGTTTCAATTTTATTTTTATATTTAGATTTTAAGACGTTTTTTCCGTCAAAAACTTTCAAAAAATAATTGTTTATTCTGGATTTGTTGAGATTCCAGATATGTGATTACGCAAAATCTATTCGGATTTCGGCACATTTTCGAGATATTGAGGTGGCTGGGATGTTTGTGTTTTCTTAAACCGTAAATATTATTCGATAATGCTTATGTTTCTTAGGTCTAAGTTCTTTTTCGGTGAAATGAAACTAAGCTATCTTCTTGAAAGTCTTCTCCTTCATTTCACCGAAAATAACCTATACCCAAGAAACATAAGCCTTATCGAATAATATATATATATATATATATATATATATATATATATATATATATATATATATATATATTATTCAATTTGTTTCTTAAACCAGATATATATTAATTGGACTTCTTTCTTGGCTTTCTCACAACACAAATTCTACCAAAAAAAAAATAAAGGAATGAGCAATTTTTGAGAAAGCCTACTATGATAGGCGAAACGTCCAGTTAATCTCATTGTTTGATTTTGCGAATAAACCTATACCCTAGAAAGAAGTCCAATTTATATATATATATATATATATATATATATATATATATATATATATATATATATATAATATATTCTGTCAGGGCTAAAATCCCGCGTACATAGTGAGCTAGTTGTGATAAGAATTCAGTCGTAGATTGATGTATGTATATTTTTCTCAAAAACCAAAATCATTTTTCTTAATAATAGTAAAGTTTTGTTTTATTAATACACAAGTATATATACTATATCTTTTAAGTGCTAAGGATACCTACATAAAACAATTAAGTTCTTGAAGATACATATTTTCTCCTAATCGTTATTCTCCAAGATTAGACCAAAAATTTAAAAGAACTAGGAAAAACAAAGTGAAGATAAAGTGACCTATGCTTATACAATGTGTTCATAAACTCCCGGACGCCCTAAATATCACGAAAATGTGCCGTTTAATCAAAAAAAATTTCAAATAAAATTTATAGATCTCTTTTTTGTTAAACGTTTCTTTGTATGAGCCTCACGTATTCAGAAAGGGTTTTCATCAGCCCAATATTGTAATTATGTCGGTTAACGATCCGCTCAGCATAAAAATAGATTCCTCGGAGAAAATGATGCTATTAAAAAATCGATTTTCTTCCTATTTATTTATCATAACTTCACAAAATTCCTCCTGGCTCGGTGATCAGATTCGTCTTCAAATAGTATGATGTTATTATATAGGGATAATTACCAACAGTCCCGATAGATATGAAACCAGCATCTGACCAATGGTATGTATTTCCTATTTCTACACAAAATTATAGCCTTCATGTAGTATAATGATTTGGAAAAGTATTGTGTAAACACTATTTATTTTCATTTATCTCTTATACCTTTTTGTCACTTTAAGAAAGCACCAACATTTTGGAGCTGGTAATTTTTGGCATTGTCAAATTCAATACTACTATTTGAAATTAAATATGTCACTTTATGAAAAAGAGCGGATTATTCTAATGACAAATTTTTTACATAGCTTTTCAAGAACGCTTTACTATTTCAAATTCTACAGTGACAAGGATAATTCAGGGGTTTCATCAAACTGGAAATTGCAAAGATCGCTAGCGGTCAAGGAGACCAAAGACGGTCAGCAGCGAAGAATAAGTAGAAACATTGCAGCATTTTGTAGAAGATTCAAATTTAACGTCATGCAAATTTGTATATCAGTCAGACGTTGGTTTGACATCTGCCAGTACTGTTCTTAAACGTAACAATTTTTCAACCCTATAAAATTACATTGGTTCAAAACCTATTTAAAAGTTATTTTGATCGCCGATTAATTAAATAACATCATTTTCTTTATTTTGATCGTCGATGATTAAATAACATCATTTTCTCCAACGAATCTACTTTTATGCGAAACGGCACAATTAACCGACATATTGGGCTGATGAAAGTCTTCACTAGATACGTGAGACACATACGTAGTATCCTTAATACAACTATGTTTGATCAGGTATAATTCGTAATAGAATAGAATAGTATAGTATTGTTTATATTACCATAAAATACATTATTTTATAAAGGGTCGTCAATGAAATAAAAGGTTCGTTCTTTATTGATGGTAAATTAAGTATCTGCTGATGTTACAAAATCAAATATTACCTGACATTACAATAAGAGGACGTGCTAATATTCACTCGACCGGGTTCCAGCAAGACGGCGCCTATTCAAATTTTGGATTAAAACTGACTGAAAGCCCTTATCTTACGGTTCTGGATTAGTTTCTCTGAGAGCATTTGAACAATGAAGTTTATGTAACAAAACCAGACAATTTTGGTAGATTGAAAGACATAATTAGAACCGAATATCAAGTTATAACTCCGGATATGCGTTAAAATGTAATAAATGCATTTTATTACAATTTAGGACATTGTCAACCCGTACAAGGAAGCTATTTTCAAAATTGAATTAAATAAGTTTAGTTAAGTTTAGTTGTAAAAAAAGTATGTTCTCGAACCTCGGTGATGTTCTATCTTTTAAATTTGTGGATTTGGGTATAGCACATGTTACATTAAGTTGGGCTATAATTTTATATAAAATTAGAAAATGCATCAAGAAGTATACCATCCCATTTAAAGCAATGTAAATTTTGTCTCTACCATCCCTGTGATGCACTCTGTAAACTTAAAACTATTTTATAATATAGACATAAAAGAGATTTAAAACTTTATTTGACACATTTTTTTCTTAAATGGGGCATTTTCGAGAATTTGAGGGGGTACGCGACTTTTTGAACACACTGTATAAAATATTTTTTTGTATGGCAACAGTAACAAATTGTCGCGAATGTCAATCAGACATTAAAAAATTAAAATGTGGTTATCTTAGTGAAATAGAAGTTGCTCGTGCTGTTGTTTTAATTCAAAGTGATACTGGGGTCCCTGTGGAATCGGTATAGGATACAGGTCACTATAAAAGACCCATCGGACAGGGTCGTAAGGGGAAAATGGTGGACTTAAAAAAATGAGGGCTTATTCAATTTATTTTAAATTATTTCCAAAAGTCAATTGTGGCGTAGATTAAAACTGGTAAAATAATGGTACGAATACAATATGGTGGAGCAAAATGGCGCCCAATAAAAATATTTGGAACAACAGTATATGTATAGGTATGCGAAGATTTATAACTAGGGAAGTTTTGGATATAGGAAATTTACTTTTGGTTTAGAACACCTCGTATTAAGATTATCTTAAATTACAGCATTTTTAGTTATTAAGAGGTTTGTATAAATCAATAATAATTTCTTACCCAAAATAATATATTCTAATTAGAATGAGATTAGAATATTTAAAGACATGTGCTAAGAGTTAAGCGATTACCGCACATTGTCCAAAATTCAGAAGGGCGGCTGCTTGCATGCTCATATGTAAGGGTGCCTATTTCTTCTTAATATGTAATTGACGTGCAGCACATTATATTTAGTTAGTATGTTAAAAACATTTAATACTTTTTTAACCGCATAGTATAATTATGCCTAGTACTATCATTAAAAAAGTATTTCCCATATGTTAGGCAAAGTTTTAAATGCCCTTAGCAATTTGATGGCATTTCCGGTAGTTTTTCAATAAACATGGTTCATGTCGGGTTGTGACAAGTCATTATCTGTGTCGCAAAATAAAATGAAATAACGGTTGAATGTATGTAGTTGCTCAACAAAAACTTTATTTTATAGATTAAATCTATTATGTATAGTAGAAGTAATAAGTAACATGGATAGTTACAATTAAAAAAAAATCTTTTAAATACCTTAGCAAAACTTAAAATACATTTCATATTTTAGGCGCGAATTTTTTTTGTTTTCTTATGTGAGATTTCTTGTTACGAGGGCAGTAAAAACTAGACAACAACAATTCTTTTAAAACCAATATTTGGTAAATACTGTCAGGAAACAATAATAAGCCTGACCCCTGCCTTCACATATTAATATCGTGGGTTTAGAGCGAAAACTCACTAAGTCAAAAATCACAATTCTGAGAAAATGAAATGAAAAATATTTTCGCCATTAAAATTGAATATAATAAGTTCATTTTTTAAAAACTTGTTCGTTTAAACGAGGTAAGAAAAATGGTTAGGCAGTTGCTCATCGGTTTTACACCTAATAATTGCTTCATTTTAATTAAATCTTAAAGAAAATAACCAATTTTAAAATATAATTGACTTAATGAGTTTTGCGCATATAACTAGAGTAAGAAGTTATACTATTTTATTAAGTTCGGGTGTTTATTAATAATTTTTTTCTTCATCACTATCACTGAATTATGGTTCTGGTGCTGGCTCAATATTAACTAACTGGTAGAGAATGACACCAACCATGATACTGTTCTGGAATTGTACCTTTTTGGCACAAATTCAGTAAATCTAATTTCTTTTCCTTGGATATCGTTAGTTACCTTTTGTAAAGATTTTTCAGACTTAAATTTTGAAACTTCATATCTGGAAACCTTCTTTTAGTTCCGCGAATATCTAATCGACTGTATTCTCCAAAGTAATCATATGTATAATCGATAATAAAGGGAGAGTCTTTTTTAAATCGGAAACGTTTAATTTTTAGCTATTGAACTTTCTGATTATTAGTATCACACAACCTATTTTTTATAACTTTTTTTTGCCAAATCTTGAAAATCTTTAAGGTTGGTAAACATTACCTGCTCAATAATGTGGGGGTGGCTTAATTCATTTTGGATCTCGCCTGCCTAAATATATTTAACCAATCATGAACAACGTATACAGGTGAATCCTTTTTTGTTTTTCAATTGTGTCCACCTTCATGTACAATTGCCCACTTTCGAGAAACTTATGCTCAATGATATCAATGTTTGTTCTCTGAGTTAAACACAGCATCAAGGAGCCAACATTTTGGTTGCGGTTTCTATTTCTTCTGAAAGAATATGAAAACACTTGTATAAACATGTTCCTATTTCAGAACTGCCCCTTTTCCCATTGAGTTCTGTCAAAGAGTAGCAGTATGCTTTATTTGCAAGCCTGCCTCGTAGATGGTGAAGTTGTACATGTTGATTTTCCTGAAATAATAAATTAACGATACATCAGAGCAGGGTATCTGCTGAAATGACTGCAAATTCAAAGGTTGTAGATACAAAATCGCCATACGGTGGCTAGCTCTCACTTTATCTAATTCTTTGTCCTTTGCAGCATCAGTTTTTCGTCTTAAATGGCTAACGCAATCATCAGTCAAACTTTGCTGGATTCTTGCCATGATGCCAACAAATTTGACACTGGTCCATTTTGGGAACAAAGAACGACACATAAATTTGTCTTTTTCGTTACAAGTTATGGGTTTGGGACGTCTAGCATCCCTATTAACACAAGATTTAGAATAGTAGACATCATATTTGCTCATTTTACCTTTATTTTAGTTCTTCTTCCATTGATGTTCATTCTTTTTCTTCCATCTAAAACTAATTTCAGCAGGTTCTTGTTCGAAATCTTCTTCGAATTCTTCATCTATTATCCAATAATACATTAGAATCTGCAAAATATTTGTTTTAAAATATACAACAAACAGTTTACTTTCCACATTGACCGCGTATATTGGCAGTTGTCCTTTTCTTACCTTCATTTTTGCTCATAGACACAGCATTATTAAATATTTTTAATGTACGAGATGAAAACATTTTCACAAAAACTGCAGACGCGGCTATAACGAACTTTTAAATGAATTCGGAAGTTATGCAGGTTATGTTTGACAGCATGCCAGAATTAATGACTTTTGAAAACTGACTAAGTCAACGATTTATACAGCAGAGTTCTTAGTGAGTTTTTCCGTAAAATCCCAATTGGATAATGGCTTAGTTAAAAGTAACTTACATGTTTATTTAGTAATACTACGAGATATTTGATTTAGTGAGATTTGCAAAATATTCTTCTAGTATAGCTCGACTAAAGGACACAAAAATATAAAAATCAAAAAATTCTGACTTAGTGAGTTTTCGCACTAAGCCCGTGATATAATATAATCCTATATCTTAGAAGGCTAACCCTACACCTTAGAAGGCTTAACAATTTTTGTTAGTCTTGTAAATTCTGGTTTCTGCGGTTCGAAACTAAACATATATGCATTTGATTATTGTCGACACCGTAATGTGATGAAATTATAAATCTAGCCAGATCGAATTACTGTTTTGTTACGTTCCAGAAAATATGTCGCAAATAAAACTATACTTTATGTACTATACGCCCTTTGTATACTGAATTCCTGAAACCGCTAGTGTAAAATATTTTATTTCAACGTATCTTAATAATGCGGACTTGACTTTCTCCTGCAGTTTTAATTTATAGATCTTGTTACCGAGATCAGTTCTTGCAAAAGATTTTTTTTTAAAAGGAATTATGCAGGTAGGCACGCAGAACCCTGTTCAGCGACTATGGCGAAATGAAAGTTATTCTTGATTATCGTGATTACTTAATTTAGATGTAATCTGAAGATACGAAGTAACTAAAAGATGAAATCAATTTTCTTATAAATCTGACTGTTAGCTCAATAGAGTTAGATTTACGACTTCGAAAAAATTCGGATCAAAATGGCTTTTCGTGGAACTGGAGCTGGTCTAAGGATGGAGCCAGTGGGTAGCCATAGGACCTGCTAGAACTTTGGTCTCACTGGATTTTGAATAAAATCTAATATTAAATAGATGAATTCGCAGAAATGAAGATATTAAGACAGATAATTAAACAAATTAATAATAATAATAATATTTATTTATTTAGCATAAAAGCTACAAACAAAAACATTTAATTGAAATAGCACATCAACAACGAAACTGAATTACTAGAATAATAATACATGGGCTCTCATTAATTTTTTAAAACTATTTATGTTATCACAGTATTTTGTTTCACCAAATAATAAATTAAAATCGTGTAGACCTTTATAAAAAAGAGAATTAAGCTTTTGTCTAGAGTTGCATCTTCCAGACAATATAAAATCATTACAATTTCTTGTATGGTAACTATGAACATTTCTAAAAAACTTCACTTTATGACAGATATATTTTGGCAATAATTCATTTTTAAGTTTGTACAAAAACATATAAACATTGAACATGATTTTCTGTTTAACAGATAACAGATTAACGACACTAAGCATTGTAGCAATTGGTGCATATCTATTGCATTTTATAATGGTGCGTAAGGCTCTATTTTGAACAAGTTGTAACTGTTGGATCTTAAAAGATGGCAAATTATAGAGAAGTGTTGAGCAAAATTCAAGGTGGGGTGCCGCGATACTGGTATACATCAACAATTGAGTGTTAAATGACAAATTTTTGCCCACTCTAGAGATAAAATTTACTTTTTTTGAAAACTTCCTTGTAATGTAATCTGCATGTGCTTGAAAGTTAAGATTACTGTCTAGGATAACACCTAAATATTTAATTTGTTTGTCTTGTTCAATCGTAGTGTTGTTTATGCAAATATTTATGTTTTCTATATTTAAATTACTTAGTCAATCAAATCAAATCAAATCAAATCAAATCCAATCGAATCGAATCGAATCGAATCGAATCGAATCGAATCGAATCGAATCGAATCGAATCGAATCGAATCGAATCGAATCAAATCAAATCAAATCGAATCAAATCGAATCGAATCGAATCGAATCGAATCGAATCAAATCAAATCAAATCAAATCAAATCAAATCAAATCAAATCAATGTCTTGTTCAATCGAGTCGAGTTTTCTAGTCGAGTCAATCAAATCAAATCGAATCGATTCGAGTCGAGTCGAGTCGAGTCGAGTCGAGTCGAGTCGAGTCGAGTCGAGTCGAGTCGAGTCAAATCAAGTCAAATCAAATCAAATCAAATCAAGTCAAATCAAATCAAATCAAATCAAATCAATTTTTTCAATTTACTCCCAAACAAACAAAATTTCGATTTAGCCGTGTTAAGACTTAACTTGTTTTTGCATAACCATTTAAACAAATTATCTAAATTTTCATTAACAATCCGCTGCATCTCTAATATGTTGCTACCAGCTAAATAAATCATAGTGTCATTAGCGAACAATTCAATTTTGCACTCCCTCACAACTTCAACCATGTCATTAATATACAATAAAAACAACAAGAGAGGGCCCAACACTGTTCCCTGTGGGACACCATGTTGGACCTGCAAACGATCAGAAACACAATTTTTGAATTTAACTCTTTGATACCGGTTTGTCAAATATGATTCAAACCATTTTAAAACTGTTTGACTAATGCCAACGTTATTCAGTTTTTTTAATAATATTGTTCTGTCAACAGTCTCGAACGCTCTTTTAAAATCCAAGAACACAGCCAAAACAAAATTTCCACTGTCAATTTCCCCCAAAAAGGTATCACAAATACTAATTACAACAGACTCGCACGAATGACGCTCACGAAAACCTGACTGGTTAACCACCAAAATATTGTTAATAGTACAACGTGCTTGAAGCTGTTTTTTAACAGCAAGTTCCAGGACTTTTTCATAAACCTCGACAGTATTTATTGGTCGAAATTCATTAATTAAAACTGTATTTTGTACCTTTAGAATAGGAATCACAGTTGAATCCTTCCACGCATCTGGAAACTCACCATTTGAAAGTGATGTGTTTATAACATTTAATAATCTATCTCCATTTACAAAACATGCATCACATAATACCTTTTTAGACATTCCGTTCATGCCACCACTTACATTTTTCATTTCTTTCAATATTTCTTTCATTTCCTTCATAGAAACTTGCTTAAAATTTGAGAAAACATCAATATTAGGATTAGCAAAGAAAATTTCATCTGAGAGGGAATATTTTGGAATGCTACTTATAATTTCCTGTATACTATTTACATAGTATTTATTAAATTCCTGAGCAATACTGAATTCATCTGATATTTTTTGACCTTGACAATTTATTTCATCAGGCAATGAAGAATTTTTAGCAGGAAGTAAAACTTTCAAATTTTTCTACATTACTCTCGAATTACTTCTATTGTTATCGATAATATCTCTAAAAAAATCTATCTTTTTCAATTTTAATTTGAGTTACTACAAAATTTCGTATCCTTTATATTCCCTCCACACTTCATCACTATTTTCGCTAACTGCTCTCACATACAAATTATCCCTATACTACATATTTTGCTTAATATCAGTCGTTATCCAAGCCTTATTGACACATTTTTGCTTTGTACTGTTTTGATTCTAGGACACATAATGTCAAGAATGTTTGAGATATTGTTTACAAAACCATTTGCCAAAATATTTACATCACCACTATTGTGATTCCATACGCTGTCAATTAAATAATTATGTAATGTGTCTACATTATAGTTTTTCATAAGTCTATGGTGAATAATTATATAAAATAAATATTATATTATATTTTCCGCTTAATTTTTTTCTAGGTGGATAGACAATATACAATGATCACTTATTTTTGGAGTTAAGTGTACATAAAATGAAAGGTTTTTGTTTTCCGTTATGATATAATCAATTAATGTTCTACTTCTATCTAATAATAAAAAGTACAAAATAAAGAAAACGTATTTTTTAAAAACAAGCCTTTATTTATAAACTATTGCACTAAAAAGTTAAAAATAATATTTTGCATATAGTAAAGCTACAGAAAAACCCCACCCTCACCGTTCATAGGCGCAAGCAGTACATTCAGCCTGTTCAAAGTTAAGTTGGCCCATTGCTAACTTTTTTTATTGGAGCTAGGATGTCGGTTAAATTATAAAATTTATATTTTTTCCCACTGATTATGATGATGAAAACAAAAAAAAAATGAAACTGTTCGCGAGATATTTGCCAAAAAGTATATTTTTAATGGAATTTATCTTTCTTCTGCCTAAAGTGCAAAATAACAGAAAAAATCGTGATTTTCAATTTCAAACTAGTTACTTGTGACAGAAAAAAAAAGGAAAGTAGGGGCGGGGCTGACATTAATTAAATCTAATGTCAAGATGTTTTCAATAGTGATCTTGCTCAATTATTAGTCGAAAAAGAATGGTGTTTAATCACTTAGAAATGTGTGATATTGTCGAAATGTACCTACATCCTATCCCAAACCGTTGTTTATTTTTAAGGCTTCATCGCAAATGGAGGTCTAACAGCGATATATTTGAAAAGACGAAGAGAAGAAATAACTTTGTAATAAATGAAGACACGGAAATAAATGTGTTAGCGTACTTTGAAGATGAAAGTTCCATAAGGGACTTTAGCAGTGACAGCGGTTTAATTTCCATAGATGACTTGATTTTTGTATATGGTTTCTTAATCAATGCAGGATATTTCCTAATTTACTACAAATTGTTTTATGGAATGATGAAGTTAATTTTTCAAATGTATGGTGTGGAATCTACAAAGGGACAATAATTGAACCTCATTTTTATGAAGGCACCTTAAATTGAGGCAGGTACCTTCAAATAATATTAGGAATTTTAGAAAATTTCGTTGACTATATGTGTCTTGAGGAGAGAAGATGGGGCTCCTCCTCACAACACTCAACTTGTGCAGCAGTAAGTTCAACAAAACTTTGACAATAGGTTGATAGTTAAATATGGCCCAATATATATATAACACCATTGGTTTCTTTTTGTGGGGATACGTCAAAAACAGACTTTACCTAAAAAAGTATCGAAACTTTGACGAGTTACAGCAAAGTACTACCTATATGGTAGTACTTTGGTATTGAAAGAAAAATGTTATTGAATGGTACAAGAAGCGTACGTGAGAGGTGCCAGGTGTGCATACAACATGGTACTGATGTTTTCTAGCATTTTTTAAAATAGGTAAATATCTTTTTTTCTTCTTATTTAGTAACATACACACAATGGGAAGTTTGTTTTCAAGCATAAACTGTAAATTAGACATTATGTATCTAATATTATTGTTTTATTTATGTATTTATTTTATTATAATATATGCGATATACTCATTTTTAAAACCTACTTGCAAACATTAGTTTTTTCTGTCGTAGGTAACTAGTTTGAAATTAAAAAGTGCAATTATCTCCGTTATTTTACACTTTAGGTAAACCAGATAAAGAACGACGATTATTACTTGTTTGACGGCGAATTGAATGAAGTAAAAATATACAGAATAATATATACATCTTCAGATGATTGCAAAAAACTGGAATTCCACGAATATCCAGTTTATCGGATCACGAAGTTTTGCTTTTATTGTGACTATTGGGCCATATAGATATTAATAAGAAAAAATGTTGGTCAATATACCTAATTTTAAAAAAATAGTATTAGAGGTAAATATTTGTTGTAGATGTGGAGATATTAAATATTTAGAAACACAAACAAATTGTTTTTTGCCCAAAAACTACTTATCCGAGTGACTTTAATATTTGGACAAAAATCGAGGGTCACAAGGAAATAAAATGGATATATTTTGGTAAAAACCAAATTTGGCGTAACAAAATGGCGGCCTTAAAAAGAAATTACTTATCGGATGGACAAAATTTGCCAAAAAAAATAAGTGTGATATACGGAACTCGTAAAATTTTTGTGTTAATCTAATATGGCGGAACAAAATTATAGCTAAATGGACTGTTTAAAAATTCAGTATCAAAAAACTACTAATCCAATTGACTTGAAATTTTGCACAAAAATGTTGAACAGGAATAGACTGATAAAATTTTAATGTGAATTCTATGCGGCAAATTAAAAATAGTGGCATAATAAAATGTTTAAATAGTCGGTGAAATTAAATTTCCTGGAATAAAACCTTTTTATGGGGGAAAATAATAACGGATTGTATAATTATTATACTGTGTAAATATTGTTGCGAAAAATAAATAGTAATAATAATAATAATAAATAAAATTATTAACAAATAATTATATGCATATATAAACCGTTTATTGTAAATAGTGGAACTTTATACGAGGAAAGTTGTGGGAACCATTTCCCTTCAAACTATTATTTCCTATAACAATACAAAAATATGATAAACTTGACCTTGACCGTAGCTTTTTTTAATCTTTTAAGACAATTGTTAAGCACTTTTTATTGTTAAACACTTTAAAATCACTTTTGAACTACCTCAACTAATTGCTTTGAAATTTTATACACGTATATCGGTCGGATGTAATTGCAATAGGTTGGTAACTTTAAAAGACGCGGCAGACGCTCGCGCTCTCACCCTTACCGTGCCGTATAGACCTTTTAAGACAGTCAAAAACTGATCTGGATACTTCCAGAGCTCCTAATACAAATGGTGAAATTCAGCAAACAAAGGTTACTTATTATTTTGTCTTATACTGTGAATTTCAACTTTCACTCAATGACACATATTGTGCGTTGAGCAAGAATACTAAATCAATTGCTTTCACTGAATCCATTTACAAACTGAAATAATTGAAACTCCTGTTCATCCAAGCTATGTAAACGGCGTCACTCTAAAAATACGTTACTGTAAAGGACCTAAACAGTTCTCTTGATTTTGCAATATCAATTTGTATTCAGTTTTTCTCATGACACTGAGCCAAAAAAACAAAAAGGTCTATCTCGCTTCTCAAACCCAAAAATCTATTAAATTAATTCTATTCCAATCTTTAAAACTATATCACAGATTTTATATATATATATATATATATATATATATATATATATATATATATATATATATATATATATATATATATATATATATATATATATATATATATATATATATATATGTTATATCCATTCTCACCAGCTATTTCATCATACAAGTTATGCTAACCTTGGTTCCCAGACTATCAGCTATCACCCGCCAACGCAGTTATTCAGAAAGCCAAACTTATCTCAATAACAAAGTATCACATACCAGTTAACAACGTAGATCATCCTATTCTCATAAACAGCAGGTGTTACTTGTTTACGAAAACAAGTCTATACCGAGAAAGCTTCATCAGCAGAACCCACGTCCTGACCCAAGTGTTCAAGAAAGAAGTAAACAGTTCCCACTGAGTCAGCATAACGAAACATATAAATAGTTATTTTTCTTTGTATACAGTTCAGTTCAGTACAGTTCAGTCTAGCTTGCATTAATTTTGTTAGATATTACTCTTTGCAAGTTCAAATGTATATATTTTAATTTGTATTATTTTTGAGTAATAAAATAATTTTTTAAAAAGTAATTTAGCAAGAAAGTGATTTAACAAACTGGCGCAGTCGGTAGGATCTGAAAACGTCTAACAGAACACGAAGCCCTTGTGCACTCTAACTGTCGACGGAGGATCCCAATCCATTGTTCAGAAGAACCTGTGAAAAACAAGAAAAACAGAGAAAATCACGACCCGACGCACACTGGTTTGTCCTGTGTAATCTGGGAGGACAAAGGTCAATTTTCGGTATGCATTGAAATATCACGACACTACTCACATTCCACTGATAACATATCTAGTCGTCCTTGACCGTAATAGTTACCATAGTTACCTCATAATTTTCGCTGACAGACTTGTCAAAGTTCACGATCTTTAGCAGTTTCACGTGTATTTGTTTATGACCAAACATCTTTACATCGTTAGTGTTTATATCAAGTGACAATTTTTTGTTCTTGCAATGGATGGTAAGTACGAAGATTTTTGTTTACAATACAATATAGTTTTTTAAATTTCATTGCCCAATCACAGTACAGGGTTTTTTTTAAATTGAAGGGAGAATTTACTTTCTTGAAAAAATGACAAAGTTTGAAGAAGAATATAAAAAATATATATCGATGTCGTGTCTCAATTTTTTTACAGAAGATAGTTTAAACCTTTGTGTTTACAGGCCCGCTTTTGCCTTTTTGCGCTGGTGTGCGCTAGCTTGTGAAAACAGCTTTAAAAAGTGTCATGCACATAGACAAAATGAAAATTCAGGATTCTGTTAAAATCATAAATTTATTACTACATTTTTCTAACTTTTTAGTCCCAAAGAGATTTGCTTTGAAAGTTTACAAAATGGCCATTCTGTACAGGGTGATTCTTTATATTTGACCCATATATACAGGTTTTATTATAGGAGATACAAAAAAATTGTAAATACAAAAGTTGTATCATTTTTCCTGTAGTATCTTTTAAGCTACTTGAAAAAACAAATAAGCATCGAAAAGCGGTGAAACCATAGCAACCTGAGTTTTTTCTAATGGAATTTAGGTATAGAACATGTTACATAAGATAAGCTTAGAATTTTTCAATATACAGTGTGAAAACACAGGTTGCTATGGTTTCACCGCGTTTCGATGCTTATTTATTTGTTTTTTTCAAGTAGCTTAAAAGATACTACAGGAAAAATGATACAACCTTTGTATTCACAATTTTTTTTATCTCCTATAATAAACCCTGTAGGTATGGGTCAAAATATAAAGAATCACCCTGTACAATAATTATTTAACCCATCGACTAATATTGGTCGATGTTTAACCTAAACTTCTTTTTTTTAGAAAATCTTGCAGATATCCCTATTCCAATAACATTCAGATCGCTTTATCTTCTATTTAAAAATGGACATGTTAGTTCAATAAAAAATATACCTAATTATGTGGTATGATATATGATTGAGAATGGACTAATTTCAGAAAACGATAAACGAGTATTAAAACTAAAATTATTTAATTTCACGCAACGATTTTCCGAATTGCTTCGCAATAGTAAAAGTTGTGAAAGATTCGAGCGTAAACAAACAGTTTGGCTCAATCGTGAGATACAATTTGAGTTTCACAGAAATGTATCTTTGGAAGCCCCACAAGTCCCAGAAGCCCCTCGCGAAAAAACATTTTCAGACCTTTCCAACAGATCGAAACTGAGAAGAATTAATCCAATTATCAAAAATTATAAAGAAAATGAAGTGGTTCATGCAGCTAAAGTCAGTTTATCCATTGCTGGAAAAAGAGATGCCGCTGCTATGTTGGCACAAATCACGGAATCTCCAAATAGAGCGACAAAAATAAAAAAATCATTGATTCAACAGCCAGTAACCCCAGAGCCATACAGTCCGGACAAGGCCTTAGCTGTGTTTATAAATGCCAACTTAACCAAACATTCCTACAATTTATTAAGGGATCAAGCCAAGATGCAAAATTGCTTTATATACCCATCTTATTACAAAATTTTACAAGCAAAAGTCGAGTGTTACCCCAATAAAGAAGATGTTAATATAACTGAGTATTCAGCCGAAATCAACCTACAAGCTCTACTAGACCTAACAGTTAAAAGGTTATTTAAATTTTTGGAAAACAAAATTTTGGAAGTCATCAATCCAAGCAGTTCATTTAAAATAACTTTCAAGTGGGGATGTGATGGGAGTAGCAATCAATCTGAATACAAGCAAAGGATGACTGCAGACATATCTGATTCCGACTTATTTTGCATTTCGATGGTTCTTTTAAATCTAATACACGTTAAGAATGCAGAGGAAACAATGATATGGGAGAATCCTGTTCCCTCATCAACAAGATTTTGCAGGTAGATAATAAAAAATATTTAAATGTCAGTAATCAAATCAATCTTGTTTCTGACCTAATTATTCTTAGAAATAATACAAAGAGTGCATTAAAAATTATCGGTAATTTTTGGAAAATTAGCTCAAATGCATATTTTTTAGTTTTCTATTCCTCTATTGCAGACCCATTAAATTTATAATGAAAAAGGAAACCAAAGAATTGACTAAACATGAAGTCCAAGTGATAGAAAACCAAATATCTACGCTACATCCAACTCAAGTGTTAATGCAGAATCAGAATGTTTCAGTTAGTCACGTATTGTTGCTCACAATGGTTGATGGTAAAGTTTGTTCTAACTTGACAGGCGTATCTTGTCAAAGGTGTTTAATATGTAATGTTGGTCCAAAAGACATGAACAAAAATTGTGAGCCTAGTAACAACACATTGCGAGTACAACATTATAGTTTTGGTCTTTCACCGTTGCATTGCAGAATACGATTTATGGAATGTGTGCTCCATATTTCGTATCGATTAGAAATTAAAAAATGGCAGGCAAAGACACCAGAAGAAAAAGAATCGGTGCAACGACGAAAGACCTTTATCCAGGATAAGTTTTTTCAAAATTTAGGCATAAAAGTAGATCAAACCAAGCAGGGCACTGGAAATACAAACGATGGGAATACTGCCCGTAGATTTTTCAGTAATATTCATTGTACCTCTAATATTACTGGAATAAATTTAAATTTACTTTTAAATTTTCAAAAAATTTTGAATATTTTGACTAGTAAAAAACCGGTTAATTCTGATAATTTTAGAATACTAGCACAAACCACCAGGGAAATATATGTTGCTCACTACAACTGGTATTACATGCCCGCTACCTTACATAAAGTGTTGGTACATGGACATGACATAATTAAACATTGCATTTTACCAATAGGGAAACTCAGTGAAGAGGCACAAGAAAGTCGTAATAAAGACTATAGGAACTATAGAGAAAAATTTACTCGAAAAAAATCTCGATTACATACAAATACAGATTTAATAAACAGACTTTTGATAACATCTGATCCTATAATTTCACAATGTTTGAAACTTGATAATATTACTAGTAATGAAGACTCCTTCCAGAATTCCGATTCTGAGTAAACCTGATTCCCATCGTTTGTATATCCTGTGCCAATTTAATAGAGAGATTTTAAGCCAATTATTTTCATCAACTTTACATCTTATATGTTATACCTTAACGCTATATCGAGAACGAAGACACTGAGTGATTCGGATTTTGGTACTTAGTCATTAGTTCTAGAACAAACAAGAACAATGTTTATTGTTTACTTATATTAGTACCTACTTATAGTCTAGCAGATATTTAAGAGTGCTTATTTTTTGTCCTATGTTTTTGGCATATCTTTCCTTGTAGTTTAAACTTTTTTAAATTGTTGTTTTGTAAAAGTTTCGAAATCTGTTCTTTTTAAATTTGATTTATATTAGAAATCAATTTAGTTTCCTTGAACGATCTTTAAACCGAAATTTTATCTTTTGTTGCAAACACAGCATCATAAATCCGTCTCCGTATCTTGTTACTTGTCAAATTGTCTTTTAATAATTGATAAAACATTTTGGTTTAAATCGGGTCATATCCAGGGTATTAATATTCAATATTAATTATTAATAATGAATAATGTATATTTGCGAAACGAAGCATTTCCGGACCTATGTTTATAGGGACTTTTTTCTTATTTTTAAGCCAGGAAATTCAAAAAAAGCAAAGCAATAATTTTCTTTTTAAATTAAATATTATTTATTATAACTTTAATTGTTAAATACAGAGAAATTATGTATTTTTAATTGAATTAATAATAATTAATTCGTATATATATTATATTAATTATGTTTTATTATTATTATTAATATGTGTTATTATTATTTATTATTTATTTATATTTATGTATTATCAGATGTAAGGTCAGCAGTGTGGTCTCTTAACTGTGTAACATATGGAATAATAAATAATAACAATTACTAATATTTTTGCAATAAACATGAAATTGGTGATAACCCAAAAAAATAAAAATCTTTTTTTTTCAAATACTTATGCCTAAATTTGACAAAAATAAAACTGCCAGATTGATTTGATTTTGATTAAATTATAAACGTGTTTAAACTAAATGCAAAAAATCCATATATCTACTTTTGGTATAATCGGAAGTACAGCTATTTTGAAAATATTTGAGATCAAATTGCTCTCATCGACATAAGTATGGTGTCCAATTTTTAAATTTTTCCAAGCCTTCGTTTTCGAGATAAAGATAGCCGGTATAAATCGTCGCACACCCTGTATACAATATATCATAATTCTGTAGTCTTTAGACAGCCACTTGTTTGCATGTAAGTCAATTATTTATGCAATTATATGCGAAAACATGAGTGTGTCCTCCCAGGTATCAAATCCGAACCAGTGTGCGACGTCACCAACTCGCAGTCAATCTACGGATTAGGAACACCTAGTGAAGCCCCTGCTGCAGAGAACACGACGAAGTCTGATGTTTCTACTAGTAACGTAAGACTGAATCATCTCGTTTATTAATTTTCATTTTTTTTTCAATTTTCCAAAAATATTGAAATTTTTATTCAAATTGAAGGAAACTGTTCGATTTTTCAATTTTGATAATTAGTTAACGAAAAACTGATTTCAAAAACAAATTTCAAAAATCCAAAAGTATATTTTATTATACAGTTAATCAAATTTCAAGAAAAATTTAAATTTTGTAGATTTTAGTATTGCTTTAATTTACGTTGATTTGTGTACTAATTTACGTACTGCCAATCAACCTAAATTCCTAATTTTAAGTTCGTATCCTTTTTATATAATATTGTGTGCCTATATTATTTCATTTTGATATTGTGATATATTGAGCAACCATGACTGATAACGGAATACAAAATGTCCCTGAGACACCCGAAATTGAACCATATAAATTATCTGAAATATTGTCGATAATTCCTGAATACGATGGTGATCAAATTTTTCTCCAAACATTTCTCAATGCTTGTGATTGTGCTTACAATATGTCTACACGCGATCAAAAAGATTTATTAGTAATTCACATAAAAAATAAATTACGTGCAAGAGCAGCGCAGCTAATAAGCTCTCGTAATCCTATTTCTTACTTAGAAATAAAACAACTTTTAAATTCTCACTTCGGAGATACGCGAGACTTGTCTTCTTTAATACAAGACTTACAACGTATCAAACAATTACCTAATGAGAGTCCTTTAACCTTCCTCAACCGACTTCAAGTGCTAAATGCAAAAATGCACGCTAATATACAAAAGTCTAATCTCACCCCACAACAGAAACAAGCTCAAATAACCCTGATCGAATCCATGTCCCTGAGTACCCTCTTAACTGATCTCGAACCCCGTATTGGACATATAATTCGTGCCAGTAACCCAAGAGATCTTCTTGAAGCCCAAATATGTATTCGACGTGAACTTCAATTATCCTATTTCGAATATCAAAAAGTTTCAAAACCGAACCCACCAAAGCCATTCAATCAACCTTTGAAAAAACCAAACTTTCAAACACAAAAATGTTTTAAATGTGGACGTATTGGTCATTCAGCAAATCAATGCCATGCCAATAACGGACAACCACGTCCCAATTTTTCCCAAAACTCAAATTTTCAGCGACCCTCGCAAACAAATTCTTTTCAGTGACATAGACCAAACATGCAACAACAAAGAAGCCCAAATACGCAAACCCCAAATATTACAAATAACCGATCAAATCAAAATAATTTCCAACGTCAACCGAATTTTAATTATTCTCGACCCTCAGTAATTCAGAAAAATCCTAATTTCAAAGCTCACTTAGTTAGCACCGATAACAGTCAAGAAAAATATTTTAACGACTATCAACAAGATTACCAAGATCCCTCATTCTTTTCTTATGAAGACCGCTCTACTTTATTCGAAAACGAATACGACAATTCTTATGAGAATCCAGATCCCAACTTTAACGAACCAATGGTAGTCTTCGACCAAAATTTTCCAATCGAGGAAAATCGAAATTTTCTTTTATCCCCAGATCAAAACCATCCATCCAATCAAGAAACAAATCAAATACAAGCCCAAATCGAAACTCTCACACTAGACGATATGAATCCCTCACTCAATTTCCCCGAACAACTATTTCTTGAAATACCTTCCTTGCTATAAATCCCAAAAATCTTTACTATATTAAAGACGCAACAAATACTTTCAAACTACTCATAGATTCTGGTGCAGGTATTTCAATTTTTAAAGAAAATACAGTAAAGAACTTTCCAAATCGTTTCTCCGAAAATGCAACAATTCAAGGCATTACCGAACAAAAACTTTTAATAACTGAATCAACCTTGTTAAATTTTAAAAACGGTGACCCTCACAAAGTCTATATTTACAACTTAGACATTGATTTTGACGGAATTCTAGGTCTTGACTTCCTAGAACACTACGAATGTACAATTGATTTAAAGAATAAACAACTTATTACCAATTTTAAAACACTACCACTGTATAAAGTTGAAGACAATTACTCTTCAACAGAACTCGAAACATACGAGGCAAATAAAAATGAAATAAGTATACAAGGTAGAACAGAACAAGTTTTTAAATTAAAATGTCATCTAATCAATACCGATGCTATTTTATCCCGAAAAGAAATAGAAAAAGTACATATCCCAAATGCCTTTGTCCATGTCAATCAAAAAGGCGCATTTTTGACAACAATTATCAATGCGAACGCAATCCCAAAAACAATTGATTTTTAAAATATCGAAATAGAACCATTTTCGATACACACACTTCTTAATTTCAATCTTCCTGAATCTCCCGAATTTCAAACTTCAAATAGAATCCCGACTATTAGATCCCAGCTTAGACTTGACCATTTAAACGAAGAAGAAAAAGAATTAATCACAAATCTTTGTGTAAATTTTGAAGACATTTTCTATCTAGAAGGTGACAACCTTTCCTTCACAAGTGAAATCAAACATAAGATAGACACGAATAATACAAAGCCCATTTTTACTAAATCTTATAGATATCCCCAAATACATAAACAAGAGGTTAAAACGCAAGTAAACAACATGTTACAACAAGGTATAATTAGACCATCAATTTCTCCCTGGTCATCTCCCGTTTGGGTTATACCGAAAAAAATCGACTCTAGTAATAAACAAAAATGGAGAATCGTAATAGATTATAGAAAATTGAACGAATCCACTGTTAATGATAAATATCCACTTCCTAATATCTCAGATTTACTTGGCCAACTTGGACAGTGTCAATATTTCACTACTCTTGATCTCGCTTCTGGTTTCCATCAGATAGAGATAGATCCTAAAGACATTTCAAAAACAGCGTTCTCAGTAGAAAACGGTCATTATGAATTTTTACGAATGCCCTTCGGACTAAAGAATGCCCCATCTACATTCCAACGTGTAATGGACAATATTCTTTTAGGAATCCTAAATGAACGATGTCTTGTCTATATGGACGATATTATAGTTTATTCCGCTACTAAGTTTTCAAACGACTAAGAAAAGCTAAGCTTAAAATACAACCAGACAAATGCGAATTTTTACGCAAAGAAGTAGCATATCTTGGACACGTAATAACTAAAGACAACCAAAAAATCCTAAGGATATAAAATCTTTCCTTGGCTTAGCAGGCTATTATCGACGATTCATCCGTAATTTTGCGAAAATTTCTAAACCACTTACTCGTTTACTCAAAAAAGAAATAAAATTTGACTTTGATTCTGATTGCAAAGAACCCTTTAACGAACTAAAAAAATTGCTAATTTCCGATCCAATTCTTATATACCCAAATTTTGACGAACCATTTCTTTTGACCACAGATGCTAGTGCTTTTGCAATAGGCGCTGTGTTATCACAAGGACCTGTAGGAAAAGATTTACCAATTGGCTATGCATCTAGAACCCTATGTAAAGCCGAAACAAATTATTCAACTATTGAACGTGAACTGCTTGTAATCGTATGGGCAGTAAAACATTTTCGCCCGTATCTTTTTGGCAGAAAATTTAAACTAATCACAGACCACCGCCCTCTTACTTGGCTTTTTTCAATCAAAGACCCAGGTAGTAGACTCGCACGCTGGAGACTTAAACTCGAAGAATATGAGTATGAAATAATTTACAAACCCGGTAAGATCAATAAAAACGCAGACGCATTATCAAGAATTAAAATTAATCATTTTAATCAATGCGCAAAATTCCAATCAAAACTCTCTATTTTTGCGACAAATCAAGACGATGACGACAAACCTAATAACTCAAATTTAAATTTCGATGATGAAAAAATAACCGAAGATTACAACACATTTGCTAATATGTACGAAACAAAATCTTTAATTGATTATTCAAAAGTTGAAACTTCAAACGAACAACTTCTAAATAAATCACATAAAAACATAATAACCTTTTTTCAACAAAAGAATTTAGGAGAATTACATCATGAAATATTAGAAGACATTTTTGAAGAAAATGCAGATTTTTCAATACAGAGACTAAATATTTTCTCTAGTAAAACAGTTAAAAATCGGAAATATTACATAATTCCTTTGTTACTCGATCCAGAAAATATAGTCCAACATCTTTTCTATATTATTTATACAGGACAAAACGAATTTGACCTTTCGTCAACATATTTTCTCGAAAATAAAATAGACCTTCCTATTCTTGAAATATTTTCTTTTATCTTTGCAGACAAAGATATTAAAATATGTATTTGTCAAAATATTGTAACTATCCCAGATAAATACCAATTATATTGGAACAATACCATTTAGGCAAAAGTAATTTACATCGCGGAATTAACGAAACTTTAAGACGCATCAAAGAAAAATATAATTGGCCCAGAATGATTAAAGATGTAGAAAATTTTATAAAAAGTTGTGAAACATGTCAAAAAAATTAAAATATGTCGAAAAAATTTAAGCAACCCTTTAGTGATAACAGAAACACCGAAAACACCATTTGAACGAATAAATATCGATATATTTGAATATCCATCTAAGAACTATGCTTTGACAATACGAGACGAACTTACTAAATTTACCCAAGCTTATCCAATTGAAGATAAAACATCAAAAACTATTGTCAACACTATTATTTTATTTTTCCAACATTATGGTACCCCACTACGAATCCATTGTGATTATGGCCGTGAATTTAATAATACACTAATGAAAGACCTATGTGACCTATACGACATAAAAATAACATTTTCTAGTGTAGGTCATCCCCAATCAAACGGCTCTCTAGCTACACTTAGCGAAATGATAAGAGCTAATCAAACCGAAAACCCACATGAACAGCCGTTCAACGTACTTCCGTATGCTGTTATTTGTTACAATAACACGAAAAATAAAAGCCACGGTTTTACGCCCTTTGAACTAATTTTTGGTCATACTTCTTCTAGACCCCCTGAAATCCTATATAATGAGAAAATCCTCATATCAAAATACATACGCGATTTAAACAATCGTATGCAATTTCTTTATAAATCTGCTCGTAATAAAACGAAACAAAAAAAAGAAAAAGCAAAAGAACGTTTTGATCAACATGTTCCCAAACATCCTCATGAATATAAAATAGGTGAAAAAGTATATGTACGCGAATAACAAATTAAAGATAAAGCTCAAAACAAATTTAATGGCCCTTTCGAAATTCTCGAAGTTTATCAAAACTCAGCCCTCTTATTAAATCCTAATACTAAACAAAAATCTAAAATAAATTTTGATAGATTAAAACCATACTACGAGCAAATTTCTCTTCCAGGACTATCCTCGGACTGTCATCAGTCGTCCAGTCCCAATAATGGAGTATTTAAGTTTAAGTAAGTAAGTATATAAGTCCAATTAACAACACGATAGGAGTCTTCTTTCATGAAGAAGCAAAAATAAGAATCTCTAATGACAAATGGACATTACTTGTATATAAAGACTTAGAACCAATTAAGTATACAATTGTAAATAATGATAGAATTTTAGAAAACCTTATAAATAATATCAACGAAGACGTACCACGAATGAAAGCATTTAAATCTGAAGTATTAACACATATTAGTCTCCTTAGACAAATATCAGGAGCTGTAAATCAAAAATATACAGAGATAATGGCAGATACTAAAAAATATATTCCTAGAGAAAAACGTGGAATTTTTAATGGTATAGGAACATTTTGGAAAGCAATTACAGGAAACTTAGATGCCTCCGATAGCGAATATTTTAATGACTGTATAGAAAAAATAACGCATGATGAATATCAAATCGAAAATCTTCTTAAAAATCAAATCTCAGTAACTACCTCAATAATAAAAGAATTTAATTCAACTATTCAGAAACTCAAAATTGACGAGGAAACATTCAATAATGATATTATAAATTCAATTGTTTTCGCCCGTTTACGGATTTTACACAGTTCAATTATTACACCTTTTGACTTAATAGAATCACTAAAGCACATATCTCAATCATTGCAAAGAAATAATTTACCTTTGTTAACTCACCCTTCAAGTGTGGCTCAATATCTCGAAATCATAGAACTAAAGGCATATCAATATGATTCAAAAGTAATTTTTGTTCTCGAAATCCCATTAGTTGATCCAGAAAAATATATTCTCTTTCATTTATATCCAATACCAATTTTGGATAATCGAACAGGTCTTCACCACATTCTTTCAATAACAAATAATTTAATTGCGCGAAACGATGATTCATTATTATATATCACAATTCGCAACTTGGAATCATGTAAATCTTTAAGCAGCCGAACACTAATATGTTCCAACATCCTGCCATATCCAATAGACAGTGATGCTGTTTGTGAAGCCTAGTTACTACGATTAATCAATCGCCTTCCAAGAACGTGCCAAGTTTCAGTTATCCTAGCCAAAGACTATCATGTGCAAGAACTTAATCAAAACTCCTGGTTAGTTGCCGTTGCAGACCCTCTACCTGTGACTATTAAATGTGGTTCCAGAGAAGTTGTTACCCAAACAATCAGTACCAACGCCATAATAAAACTTCAACCAGAGTGCAGTGCATTTATTGGCACAAAGTTCTAGCGAAGAAATTTGTAAATATTTATGATAATGTTACCTACAGCAACGTTCCAATCCAAATTCCATATGATTGCTGCAGCCATTATCCTTAGAAGATTCATATACCAGACTTGAAGCCTCTTAAGTTACACGACATTGACACAGGAAACTTAAATATCGCTCAACATAAATTAAATGATTATTCTGATCAGTTGGACAGACTAATCAATCAACCATTCGTAAAGAAACATATCGGTTGGTTTACGATCCTAACCATAACTCTGATCATCAGTCTAATTATCCTGTACATATTTTGTAAATGTTATAGAAGAAAACCTAAAAACCTCAGTATTGGAATTGTCAATGCCAATAGTGATGACTACCCACCTTCTCCACCAAGGTCCAGAACAAATTTTGTACAATGGAGAAGAATATTTCCAAAAAGGCGACCAAACATACGGTTGGTGAACCAACAGAAGAATCTGAAGAAATAGAACTTAACCTGAACAAACATTCAGCTTGAAAGTTGCTTCCACGTACCAACTTTCATCTTGATCGGGGAGTTGTTATATCTATTCTCACCAGCTATTTCATCATACAAGTTATGCTAACCTTGGTTCCCAGACTATCAGCTATCACCCGCCAACGCACTTATTCAGAAAGCCAAGCTTATCTCAATAACAAAGTATCACATATCAGTTAACAACGTAGATCATCCTATTCTCATAAACAGCAGGGGTTACTTGTTTACGAAAACAAGTCTATACCGAGAAAGCTTCATCAGCAGAACCCACGTCCTGACCCAAGTGTTCAAGAAAGAAGTAAACAGTTCCCACTGAGTCAGCATAACGAAACATATAAATAGTTATTTTTCTTTGTATACAGTTCAGTTCAGTACAGTTCAGTCTAGCTTACATTCATTTTGTTAAATATTACTCTACGCAAGTTCAAATGTATATATTTTAATTTGTATTATTTTTGAGTAATAAAATAATTTTTTAAAAAGTAATTTAGCAAGAAAGTGATTTAACATATATATATATATATATATATATATATATATATATATATATATATATATATATATATATATACTTGAAAAATGATTTCTTGAACCAATAAAATATATTCATAAAGTAGAGTTTCTTGGGTATTTGGTTCTTTAATGGAAGGTATTTAAGACATCATATAAGTGTAGAGATTCTTATATATTACCAAACGTTTTGAGTTTGGTAATATATAAGAAGTTTAAAATATGTATTTAGTTCGACTCACCTAATGAAGTAATTACTTAAAAATCCTAGTGGTTTCATCGTTGTGCTCTATTAAAATAATAAACTAACATTTAACACAACATGTACATAGTTTCAAAACAAAGACGGGCACAGTATTTATAACATAGAACGGACACAGTGCTTACATGTATTTTAAAATATAAACTAACAAGTCGAATCTCATATCAATATTATTCTTATTTCTACCTTAGCCTTTTTTTTTCCTATTAAATATTATACTGGTGGAATAATATATATATTTATTTTGATTTTAGTAGGTGGGGTATTAATTAATAACGTTGTAATAAATTTTACTTAAGTTTTTTATGTCAGATTTGTCATTTATAGAATTTTTAGTTTTTTTATGTATAACATTTGTAGGAATTCCCTCTTTCCCTGATTTGGCTCAGTTTTTAAGATTTTTGTTTCTTTAAAATTAAATTTATGGGAGGTTTGGGTCTCGTGATTTGTTAGGGCTGTTTTATTGTTCTCGTCATACTTGTGGCCATTTATGCGATTTTGTAGGTATCGTGTTGTTTGTCCAATGTATACAGACGAGCAGTCAGAGCATGGTATTTCATATATAGTGTGGGTTTTTCGGTTTTTCGGTGTTCTACTTTTAACTGAACTAAAATATTTTTTGAGAAGATTATGTCTTTTATGGCACACTAAAATTTCATGTTGTTTAAAATATGATTGTAGATTTTCAGACAGTCCCTGTATATATGGAATTGATAAATAATTTTCGTTTTTTTTTAATTTGATTGTTGTGGATCGTTTTTAAGAATTTTTAGCCGGGAGTTAAATAAAGTGTTAATTAATTTTATGGGATAACAGTTTTTAACTAAAGTTATTTTTGCTTTCTTTATAGCATTATTTCTAAAATTTAAGTCGCTTAATTTTATTGCTCTGTCTGCTAATCCGATTATAACTGACTTTTTTTGAGATATGGGGTGTTGAGAGAAGTAATTTAAATAACCACCAGACCAAGTTTTTTTGGTATACCATTCTGTTTGTACTTTATTATTTTGGTTATGAAGTGTCATGTCTAAAAAATTGATCTTATGGTGGTCCTCTATTTCGATGGTAAATTGTATTTTTTGTGAAATGAATTGAATGAGTTTAGGAGATAATCGCATTTATTTTTCGGAATTGCACTTAGGCAATCATCAACTTAACCGGGAAAGAAGGGGAGTTTAATTTTAAGATTAAGGATTATTTCTGATTCCAATTCTTCCAATGCCATTTGAGCTATGACACTAGAAATGGGGGAACCCATAGCACAACCCTCAATCTGTCTATAAAATTTTTCCTTGTACATAAAATAGGTAGAGTTAAGCGTTAGCTCTATTGCTTTTAAGAATTCTTCCAGGGGGATATCTGTATATTTTTTTATTTGGTCCCATTTCTTTTTTATTAGGTTAAGTGCCATTTCGATTGGGACGTTTGTATATAACGATACTACGTCTAGGGAGACTAGAATATACTCATCTGGTAATGTTATTTTATTAATTTTTTCTTTAAAATCCCACGAGTCTTTAATATACGTGCTAGTTTTGTTAACAATGTTTTTCAGAAAATTTGTTAGAAATTTCGCAAGATTGTGTAGAGGTGATTGCACACGTGAGACTATTGGGCGCATGGGGTATCCCTGTTTATGTAGTTTTGGCAGCCCGTATATCTTGAGTGGTTGTGCGTTATGAAGCTTTAAGTCTTTAGCGGTATTACTTGAAATGTAGTATTTATTTTCCCATTTTTTTATTATTTCGTTATTTCGTTCTTGAAAAATTAAAGTTGGATCATGGTTTATTTCTTTATAGGTGTTTTGATCATTTAGAAGGGTTTCCATTTTATTTTCATAGTCGCGTGCTTCCATGATGACGGTTTTATTTGATTTGTCGGATCGTAGAATTTTAAGATTAGGATTTTGTTTCAGAAATGTGTTTTTATAAGATTTTTAATTAAAGTATTAATTAATTGATTAACACAATACCTACAAAATCGAAACAAAAATCTTAAAAACTGAGCCAAATCAGCGAAAGAGGGAATTCCTAGAAATGTTATACATACAAAAAAATAAAAATCCTATAAATGACAAATCTGACATAAAAAACCCAAGTAAAATGTATTACAACGTTATTAATTAATACCCCACCTACTAAAATCAAAATAAATATATATATTATTCCACCAGTATATGTTATCGTTATCAATATTTAATATAAAAAGACAATAACAATAAGAAATAAGAATAATATGAGATTCGACTTGTCAGTTTATATTTTAAAATACATGTGAGCACTGTGTCCGTTCTATGTTATAAACATTGTGGCCGTCTTTGTTTTGAAACTATATACATGTTGTGTTAAATGTTAGTTTATTATTTTAATAGACACAGCGATGAAACCACTAGGATTTTTAAGTAATTACTTCATTAGGTGAGTCGAACTAAATACATATTTGAAACTTTTCAAAAAAAAACCTAACTAATAAATTGTTGTAGCACTGATGAAGACTAGATTCTAGTCGAAACGTCTGGTAATATATAAGAATCTCTACACTTATATGATGTCTTAAATACCTTCCATTAAAGAACCAAATACCCAAGAAACTCTACTTTAAGTATATATATATATATATATATATATATATATATATATATATATATATATATATATATATATATATATATATACTTCTATTCTAATATATAAAATAATTAGTTGACTGACTCACTCATCACGCTCCCGCTCAAACAGCTTGAGGTAAAAGGCTGAATTTTGGCATACAGATTGATTTTAGGGTGTAGAGGTTCGATAAGAAGGGATTTTTCAAAACTCAATTTCCAAGGGGTGAAACCACCCTTTAATATTACAATTTTTTTATTTAAAAAACAGTCACTTTTTTGGAAAAACGCTTAAAAAGGTGATTTTTAATTTTTTTTTTCATATTTTAAGTTCTTTTCAAAATACAGATTTTTTATAAATTCGTACAGGGTTTTTGAAAAAATAGATTCATTGAATAATTTTTTGGGATCTTTCTCAGTCCTTGCCGTAGAAAGCTGAGCTTGTGCAAACAGCTTGATTTTAGTGTGCAGAGGGTTAATAAGAATGGATTCTTGAAACTCAGTTTCCAAGGGGTTGAAACTAGCCCTTAAATCTTTATAGTGGACTCAAAAGTTGTCAAAATAAAAACGCTTCTTGGTTTAAAGAACGAGCTATATTAACTCCAAAAAATAGCACAACAGATGAAATAAATCTGGCTTTATCGGAAAAATTACTGCTGCACAGTTAACATGCTACTCAATAGATGTAGCTATAGACCAAGAAAATACGGTTAATTATCCTGTCGAATTCCTACACTCTCCAAACCCTTCAGGAATCCCTTCACATGAGTTAACTTTGAAAGTGGGGGCACCAGTAATGCTTATTCGAAATTTAAAACCACCAAAATTGTGTAATGGAACTCGGCTACTAAGCTCAAGGGCAATCCTTAAATAGAGCTGGAGTAGACTTGCGTTACGATTGTTTTCCTTATGGTCAGCACTATATTGCATGCTCTAGAGTAAGTTCGCGTAGTAGCTTGGCTATTTTACAGCCAGAGAATGCAACAACAAACGTGGTTTATAAAAAGGTACTCAAATGAGGCAATTTAATTACCTAAAAAATAAATACTACATTTCAAGTAATACCGCTAAAGACTTAAAGCTTCATACGGGCTGCCAAAAACTACATAAAGAGGGATACCCCATGCGCCCAATAGTCTCATGTGTGCAATCACCTCTACACAATCTTGCGAAATTTCTAACAAATATTCTGAAAAACATTGTTAACAGAACTAGCACGTATATTAAAGACTCGTGGGATTTTAAAGAAAAAATTAATAAAATAACATTACCAGATGACTATATTCTAGTCTCCCTAGACGTAGTATCGTTATATACAAACGTCCCAATCGAAATGGCACTTAACCTAATAAAAAAGAAATGGGACCAAATAAAAAAAATATACAGATATCCCCCGGGAAGAATTCTTAAAAGCAATAGAGCTAACGCTTAACTCTACCTATTTTATGTACAAGGAAAAATTTTATAGACAGATTGAGGGTTGTGCTATGGGTTCCCCCATTTCTAGTGTCATAGCTCAAATGGCATTGGAAGAATTGGAATCAGCAATAATCCCTAATCTTAAAATTAAACTCCCTTCTTTCTCGGTTACGTTGATGATTGCCTAAGTGCAATTCCGAAAAATAAATGCAATTATACCATTATACCCAAAAGTAGTAGTGAGGTTTGTAACGGCGTGACAAACATCAATTGGACGAAGTAAAAAAGACGTACATTATATGGACTTATTTTATATAAAAGGGTAATATATCACAATTATTGCTTTATATTGTTTGTAGCGTTGGTAACATATTGTTTTAACCACATAAATAGGCAAATAATTTAATCTGGGTAAATAAAACCACTTGTTTAAATTTTCCACTTAAATTGTTTTACAAAAAATGACAATTGTCAAATTAAATAAAATTTTTATTTAAAATCTAATATCTGAAGCCAGAGTGTTGATGAAACAATTGCCATGTGTTTCATTTTTTCTAAAATAAATAAAGTTAAACAAGTGTTTTCGATTACCTAATTAAAATGGATTTCCATCAAGTAACGTCTGGTTCTGCTAAATTATTATTTTTATTGATATTTGTAATTAAGAATAATTGTTCTTTTAGAAGACCCAAGAGAAATCAGTTCCTATAGCAGTAAGGATCCACCGGACCCTAGAACTGGCCGATGACAAATTTTACGTAATAACTTGCGGAAGAACAACGTTACGAAACCAATCATCGCCAGTATCCCTTCAACTGTTTGATGGAAATAGAAGGGTTACCAGAGCTGTTTACAGTAATCCTTATACTTTAAGGTACGTGTTCAGTTCATTTAACTTTTTTGCTGGAGGGCTTTATTTCCACAGTTTCACCGACAAAAATATGAATAATTTGATATCAATGTATCTTCTATCGTTTAAAAAGTTCACATTTCACATAAATTCTTCGTAAAGCTAGCCTTTTAGAGGAATACATTGAAGAAAGTTAGAGCGTTTGTACTTTTGTCTCCGCATAAGTACCTAGGTTAAATATGACTTTGTAGTCCCAGTAGTCTTGTAAGTTATCTTATAGCCTATAATATATCTTATATTATAGGCCTACAAGGCTTTTTTTGCCGACTCTCGTTACACCACCCTCTCACGACTTCCATACAGAAAACGGCTCGACCTTATGATGGGGAGCAGTCCAGTTGGTGAAATTTCTTTTCTTTCACTCTAAGAATTAACAAAGTAGCAGCAGAAAGGCTCACACGTTCCCCATTCAGGAATAGAACGTTTTTTTCACCAATCTTAGTCCACCCATAACTTACCTTATCAGCTAGTTCTATTCAAGAAGAAAATATCTAGGTGCTTAAGTATTTGCAAAATATAACGGAAGCAGGCTTTCACACCTTTCATTTTTATTTGATTTCATAAAATAGTTTTAAAAATCTTATTTCGCAAGATAGAAATGCCCAATAAGCTGCGCTGAGCACCGCTCATAGTTCACAGCTGAATAATATTATCATACATGCTATATACAATGTACATTAAATCTATATACCCATTACAGTTGTTTCATGTTTCAAATTTTACTTGAAGTCTCATTGGATACGTCTGTATTATTTCCTCTATCCATAACTTCCCTTTCAGGCCTTTGTATTATAATAAATAAACCAAGCTAAGATATGTGAATCTCAAATCTGAAGACACACCACTTAAAACTACTAACATTTTTAATTCATATGCGTTTTTATACAGTAAATCTAATCTAAAAAAAGACGAGAATGTTTGCCCTGGGTAAGTCAAAATGCTGTAATTTGTTATTTCGCTACTCTATTTTTATTTTAGTTAAGTTTAGTTAACTCAAACGAATAAATCTATTTCTTGTGTACTTTTTTCTATCCATAATCTTAGTACAGAAACACGCTGGGATCGCAGTGAATCAGCTGATTCTCATTTATTTTATTAATAACGTATTTAAACTTAGTAAAAAATAGCTAATGTAAAATGGTTCAGTTTTACATAATATCTTACTTTTTACCTTCTTCACCCTAAAAATCAAAATAATAAAGTTGATGATTTGAAGTTAAATTTTGTTCTCATGCGTAGTGTCGTTATTACCATATGGCACTAGGCATTTGAAAAAAATTTAAGTTCAGATCATCATCCATATTAGAAGCAGTCAATATAAATGCATTAGTTTAGAGAACTTTTCTGTTGTGGAAAAAATCACTTCTGTTAGAAGGAGAACTAGTAATTCAAGCTTCAAGTCAAAAAGGCGCCAGAATGAACGATATAATAATGATAGATTACTTGGCGTATCCGGTAATCATCAATGAATAATTAATTTTTTCATTTATCGGTAATAATATCCCTTCCCTTTTATTCTTATAAACCATTTGGACAACGTTAAGAATTTTCGAAGAATGCCATTTTTCTGCGTTTCAAAACAAGTTTAAAACATTTTATGTTTCAGGAACATCAAAATTCTATACGCAAGCAACAAGAATTTTGTCAAAAGTTCAGTGACGAACACCATTATTAAATAGAACGTCAAATATTTAATGTGAAGGAATCTGAGGTTCTTCTTAAAATTTCAGAAAAATCATGCGTGAAAATTAATTGATGTAGACACTTGTATCTGCTCTGTTTATAAAACATCATGATCCTTAAAATCGAAAAATACAAAATCTGAAGTAATGCAAATGTTCAAATTTAGGATAGAAGTTACCAAACCAGACAGCTCTTATGGATTCCGAGTCAAGAACTGTTTTGCCTTCAACAGACCCAATACTAGTGTGACTTTGACCGACGAGAGAGGTTGCCCGGCTAAAGGAGAAAGCATTGGACCTTTTACGTACGACGAAGCTAAAGGAGTGGCTGAAGCTCAGATCAGATCAATGTTTAAGTTTCCAGAAAACTCAGAAGTACACTTCCAGGTAATCGACCATATAATTTTTTTTATTAGGCGATACCCGTTACTATTAATTAATTTAGAGTTTTTTTTATATTTAAATTCAGAGCAGATAGACAAAAAAAATAGCTGTGCGACCGATAGTTGTTGAGACTTTGGCCTTCGACGTAAATGCGCTTATTAGTTCGAAGTCTGGACGCATATTGCTCATAGTTGTGTATGTATCTCAAATAATTAGAAGCTGTTTAATATAAAATAAATACAAACATTTCTTAATTTTTAAATTGTATTAGTTTCATGTATAAAAGGGTGCTTATCTTGCCCTGACCTCAGCTTTCTTATTTTAAGTAAAACACCCGGCGTATTGACATTTTAGTAGATTTTTTAAAGAAATGTCCAACAATATATGACAGTATGAGTTTGAGATGCTATGTAACGATTTTAAAAAAATTGCTTAAGTCGAAGAATTTTCTAATGTATATTTTACCTAATTTCAATATTTTTAAACAAAATAATGGTACAGTGTTGCCATGTTCTGAGTTTTGATAATTTTCCTTTATATTATCTAAATTAAATAGAGCATGGAACTCGAACTCATACACGTAATGCTATGAAGATATGAGGCAACAACAAAATTGACAGTTTTACTCGGAACGTTTTATTTTTTTAATGTAAATAACTAAGAAAGACTTATCAATACTAGATATATTATTTCACTGATTAAAAAACATTTTTGTTGACTTTTAGTACAAATCATTAGATATATAGAATAAACACAGTAAATATTAAAAGTAATAAAAATTAAGTCATAAATTACAAATTAAACAGTAAAAGCTATAGGTTCTACAACATAAAAATATTCTATTTTAGTAAAGATAAAACTCAAAGCTTGACAACATGATACCATTTCTTTAATTAAAAAAAAATATTGAATACGTGAAATTAGATAACTTCGAGCATAAATGAATTTCTGAAGATAAATACTACTATATCAGAAACTTAGCATCTCAGATACATACTATTATATATAGACCTGTCTTTAATAAATCTAATAAAAAGCTCTGTTAATATACATGGTATTCTATTAAATAAAAAATAGTTACCTGATCAAGGTGAGATAACATAACTATATAAAAGTAATATAATTCTTGTGTACTATAAGTAGTAAGCAATATAATTTCAAAATTCAAAACAAACAAGAGGTGTTTGTATTTTTTTGTACATCATACAGCTTCTGAGATAAGGAAGTACGTCATCTTACGTTTAACACCCTGTATCTGATGTGCATTTAAAATGTGGATTAACTACAGTAAAAATGTCAAAAGATAATCGTTGATGTGACTATCTCACTTAAAAGTGTTATATTAAATTGATGTTTTCTTAATTTCCAGTGTGACGTCGCTCTTTGCAAAGGAGCCTGCTTGCAACCTTCTTGTTCTGGTGATTTATCAAATTCGTTAGTTTTAAATAATGATGAAGGTATTCTCATGGCCGCCAACACTGTTTTTGTACTTGACCCTAGTAAGTTTTTATACCTTTTCTATCTCCTTAAAATATTTACGGATTGTTATTTTTTAGTTAATTTTTATGTACTTACTTACTAAAATTGCCCTAACCGCATAAAGTAACACAAAAAACAAGACTATATATAGCACACGGTTGTCAAAGAAAGCTATAGGCCTGCTCTCAGACATAGAAGAGAAAATTGTCTACTTGATTGTCTCTAAAAGTAAGATCAGACGGGAGATTCTAAGGCTTATCGGCTTAACCTCCTTCTTACTCTTAAGTGATACGGAAGCTATCTGAACGATATTTAAGGGAGCTAAGAGCTACTAACACTCCGCTGAATTCTAACCAAAACACATATACTAAAGATAGACCCACAAACATCCGTTCGACAATAAGAAGTCTACCGTAGTTGGCTTTAACGACGTTAAAATAATTACAACAATCTTCTACAATAACCTTTGCTACGGACCTTAGTTTTTAATTTCCTTTTCATACCCTCACGTTCAAATGGTTATACTCAGTTGTTAATGA
Source organism: Kuschelorhynchus macadamiae (assembly GCA_030620095.1). Taxonomy (NCBI): domain Eukaryota; kingdom Metazoa; phylum Arthropoda; class Insecta; order Coleoptera; family Curculionidae; genus Kuschelorhynchus; species Kuschelorhynchus macadamiae. The sequence goes on along the minus strand of JAUTXW010003868.1, from coordinate 467,134 downwards.
AGTAAACCCATAATACTTCTGGAAAATGTTTAAAAAAAGTTCTTGGCTACATAAAGGAGAAAGCCTTTCGAAAAATCAAAAAATTGTTGCAGAGGCCATACTCAAGAAATTGGAAGCAATAAAAGCACCTGTTATCCTAAACACTAAACTTGCTTCAAAAGAACAATATTTAACTGTAATTAACACTAGTCTAGCTTGGAATTTTGGAAAGAAGGCAAAAAAGTCATATTTCACAATGAAACCTAGGGATGAAACCTGAAGTGGGTCCTGTGAATGTACATTCACTAAAAAATACACATCCTACACAATTCATATAGTTGAAAGAAATGATACCATTACTTAAGAATACACGTTTTTGCAGAGGGGTCGCAAGCAGGAAAAAAAAGCTAGCTGTGACGTCTTTTCAGACGACAGGTTGCTACGTGATTATCATAAAGCACCAGTAGATGTCTCCCAAATAATTATAGTACTTCTATTGAAGAGGTAATAAAGAAGTTGATATATTGGGCAAACACGACCTATCTAGAAATATACAGAGAAAACCTGAGGTTATCTGACTAGACAAATATTTAAGCTTTCTGCACGCCACTGTAAATAGTGGGGGCTGAGGTTAAAAAAATAAAATAATTGCCCCACGCTACATATAAATAATTCTTTAAAAGGGATTTTTGGAAAATTGCACATTTTTTGGAAAAATTGGGTAAAATAAAAAAAGAAAACTGAAAAACTTCTTTTTTCTTTTAAGTTATACTCATATAATTATTATACTAAAAGAAAAGTATGACGGATTTTTGTAGAAAATGCACCTATTAATGAGGAAATATTATGACACAAAGACATTTTCTATTGAAAAATGCAAGTTGGCACATGCCGATATTTTGAGTTTGACGATAAATTTGTTTATATTGGCAAATTTAATTAGATATATATACCTAATATCATATAGGTAATATTTTCATGGTTATGTTATGTCAGATATTTAATAGAAGATTAGTAAATACTATTATTTGCTTCTTAATCCTGGACGAAAAAATTTCAGGTGCAGCAGCTTTATCAGAAGAGGTTTGCGAGGACGTAGGCGGCGTTCATCCGAGCTGGCTCCTATGGCTGTGCGTCGCATTCGGCATTTTGTTTTTGATTATGCTGATTATCAATATTTTCTTGTGTTCCGCAATGACGTGTGCCTGCGCACGAACCGAAATTATCGAAAAAGAACCCAGCATTATCGAAGACTACGACCCTTATAGAAGTTGGCACGGCAGCCAGTATGGATCAAGGTAAAAAGCTTCGGTTTTTTAATAACAAATTTTAATAATTCACAGCCCATTTTTAGGGTCAATTTTACTAAATGAGTGATTTTAATTAGATGATTACTGCGTAATTGTTTGTAATGTAATGAGTTCCATCAATGGTCAAAAGATCTTTTATTTTTTAATATCTCAACCATTTTAATAAATTCTATTCCAAGTATATACGAAAACCTCTTCTGTATTCAAGTTACTTTATTATATCAAAGAAAACCAAGTAACCTCCTGTATTATTATCTGCAAGGAGATTTTCTGATAAAATCTTTTTTATTTGTTCTCATAGAAAACTGATTTTGAATGTAAATAAATCTTTGCAAAATAGTCATTTAAGTTGTTAAAAAATGCAGCCTAAACATATATACAAATTAATTTTTTTTATTTTTTGTTTCTATGATGTGTAATTAAAGTAATTAAAATAAATTGGCAGCCCTTCTCTTATTTTGATCAAAATAATATTTTAACGTTATGCTTTTGATAATCGGTCTCCTGAATGGTCATTGTTTACTTTTCAGGGCCAGCCTGAGGATGACTCCATAGGAGTCAACACCGGTAGGCACTCATTTAAATCTTCTAATCTTCTTTGCCTCGAAACACATTTCCTTTATTTTTACACTTGCTGCAATATATTTTATTGCAACGTTAATCGATAATCGTATTAGTCTTAAATAAGTATGATTAACAGAGGAGAACTATTGACTAGAAATTTTAAAGCATAATACGACATTAGTTTCAACCCTTATGAAACACCAGAGTCACCTGTTAAAATCTGCTAATGTAAAATCAAATATTTTTATTTTTTTTAATAATATAGTTTTTAAACTATATTATTAAAAAAACCTCAATTTCTTTTTATACTGTGTAATAAGAAACTAATTAAATCGCTTTTATGTTATATGTTAATTAAATGGGCCTTCCCTTCCTGATTATAAATATTCTGAGTTTGATATCCTTTTCCTGAAATATTCAAATAGCAATACATTGCTATTGACTCCATCATATGTGTTTTCTCCTCTTGTTACTGATCTAACATACTTCAGTAACAAGAGGTCTGTGAAACAGCTCGTCCTATTAAAACTATGATTTATGTTACCTCCCTGTGTACACATATAATTTAATTTATTAGAAGCTAATTCTACAACTTCAGTATTTAACATAGTTTCTACTTCATTTGTACGAGTCTTTTAAAAAGTTAACATTGCAGTTTAACGTTAACCTGAAAAGAGCTATAACTAAAAAAACTTTGTACATTGCTCATAGTAAATTAAAATTTAACAATCTAGTTTGTTACAAACATTTAACTTTCCTCTTCTACGTTTGTTTTCCGAAAAAAACTCCTCACAATCTGATGAAATACAAGTTTTTGATTTATTTTAAAATTTTTCTTCTTTTCAGTAGTTAATTAAATTCAGCGTCATTTAAGGTATTTTGGATTCTTCTTCTTCTTATTTAGTAAGGCGAGTTCGCCTGTTAATCCTAGATAATGTACTGATGTTCCTGGGATTTAGATTGCCAGCTATCACGCAATCTCTTGGGGGTCTTCTCAGCAATTTTGGCCAGCCTATCGTCCTTTATTCTGGTCATATGTTTTATTCCCGGCTTCTCCTCCTTACCAACTTTTAAGGGTCTTTTAGATATAGTAATAGTCTTGATTTTTTTGTGGAAATCTCTATTATTCAGTGTTTTTTTCCAGCTGGTTTAAAGGGATAGAGGAGTCACTGTAGGTCTCCTTCGGCAATCAGGAATGCAACGTTAGAATAATATAAGCTGCATATACGATTATCTTATCCATCATTTTATTAAAAAACAGTGAACTCAGTCTCCTTGGCGTATTCCTATGTTTGCTTTTATTTATTTGGTTAGTTTTTGATTTACTCTTATTCTGGTAGAATTGTTGGCGTTTAGATCTTTTATTACTGTTAAGCCCTTTAACATAGGACAGGGAACACCTGTAATTTTTTTAACTGACAAGAGGTGTCAAGTCGTCACTGTCATATATATTTTTCAGTCATTGTAAAACGTAAAATAAAGAAAACATAGGAAAAATGATTGTTTTCGTCAGCAGAATATCAACGTAACGAAATTGTTTGTATCCAGAGTCCAGGAGGCAAAGGACAGACATTAAACAATTACTTTGATGTATTATTTGGGTGCTCCTTTTTCTCCGCTAATTGTCTTAAAATAAAGACTGTAGTCGATCAGTTTTTCTGGAAGCCCTGTTGCTCTTGACTCATATGTACAATTTATTGTATCTGCTGTAGGATGTACTCATGAATAGTTTCATTGTGGATCTGAGTAATCTAGTGCTCTGTAATTCGAGGTTTTTTTATCTCTTTACTTGAATAGCGGGATAGATTCTCCACTTCCACTATTTTTTTGAAGAGTTTGCTAATCTCATGTACTACTCGGATTAAATATTTAAAATATTAGTTTAACTCTATAGAGGACAAACAGGTTTTTTTTTAATTCGACAGCTTGTGCTACAAATTATTTAATTATTAAAGTAGAGTTTGGGATGAAGCTAGTGTATTGTCAACATTAATTGTTAGTTTCATTATTTCCCTAATTACTTTAATAGTAGGTCTTAATACTGTTATACTTATAGAGTTTTAAGAACATTTCTTGTCGTTTTTTTTAATAAGTTCTACTGCTTTTTTCTGTCACTGCTGTCATATTCTAAAAGCTTGTTAGGCATGCAGGTCAGGTCCTTTTCTGTTTCTAATCTAATTTTAAAAATTAATTTACTATTTAATTAATTTATATTATTATTTCTTCTTTTCTACTAGTATCGGCATAATTAAAATACGTTGATAGTATATTTTTTTGCTTGATTAGTGTATACCTAATAGTGTCTCTGTTTATTTTGTTATGTCTATTAAATCCCTTCTTAATCTCCAAAATTAATACTGTACACTAATTTTCTAATATTTTTTTTTCTGTGCTAATTCTCTATGACTTGATTTTTCCGGAATTTTGATATTTTTCTGTTTGGATGTCGCTAACAGCGAAGTAAACGAACAACGAAAGTAAAACTGATATAAGATGTTTCAGAATCAAATCAAATTGATATAAGTATGCTTACCTATAAGTATGCAAGTGTAAAAATATTGGTTAATTTCTGTAAATGATCCTTAAGCCGTAAAATGTCCTCTAACTCATTTTTTAAGTCCTATGTACTTCAGACCTGGAGCGTATAATACCATATATATATATATATATATATATATATATATATATATATATATATATATATATATATATATATATATATATCGCTAGGAAATTGTATCTAAATACATCGTGACCAAAACAATAAAACGCAAACTGTGCAGTGTAATACTTCTCGAATTTGATCAGTTGTATTCGAAATCCAAACCTACCCTTGAAAAAATCCCTGAATAAATAATTTTATAATAAATACATTTTAGTGTAGGTGATAAGTATTAGCACCTAACATTAACAAGACAAGAAGGAGCACAGTCCGTCGGAACCTTTACTTACAATAACGCGCCGACGAATCCAAAAAATTCATGCAGCTGCACAGGTGCCCGTGCTTTTACGAGGTTGATGCTAGCGATTAAAACGAATAAACGTTCACTTACCGGGGTGATTTAAAAACGAGTTTAAAAGCATCTAGCCATAATTGTTATTGTGACCTATTTTGCTTTGTATGTATTAAAAGAAAAATGGGGAGAACGTTAAACTGTTTAATTGATAGATCTTAATATAATTGTAAAAAGTACTGTTTGTAAAAATTGAGGAAAAAAGGAAATCAATTGTTGAAAATTTTAATCCAAGAAGGCGAAACCAAATGGCGGCTTATAAAGTATTTAAAAATTCAGCCAAAAAATCTATTTGCGGTATAGAGATAAATTAGTAAACTAGTGGTACTAATTCAAGATGGCGGAACAAAAAGGCGGCCAAATAAAATGAAAAATATCACCCTCTCAGGTTTTACATATTTTCAAATTTTAGCGTCCCTAGATGCAAAAAAAAAGTTTCATCAATTCCGTCAGTCCGTCTGTCACTTTGTCTGCCGGTCTGTCAGTTTGCGACATAACTTAAAAGATGATTGGCTTCCATGGTAAAATGGGGATGACCTGGTAATATTTTGGCAAAAATCCAATATGCCGGAACAAGATGGCGGACTAGTGAAATGTTAAAAAAAACTAATTATCCATTTTCTTCAAATTTTGCACGAAAATTAAATGTTAGAAATGAACTAGTAACATTTTGGTATGAATATAAGATAGCGAAATAAAATGGTGGTTCAATAAAATGTTTCAAAAATCGGCCTGAAAAAAAAGTACTTATTATTTCAAATTTCGTACAAGCATTAAGTGTGACAGAGATAAACTGGTAAAGCTGTGGCACGAGTTCAAGATGGTGGAACAAAATGGCGGCTAATATATTTTTTTTCAATCAACTTAATTATTCAATTCACTTTAATTTTTGTAGAAAAATTAAATGTGATATAGGGATAAACTGGCACGAATTTAACATGTCGTAACAAAATGGCGATGTAATACTTCTCGAATTTATGTTTAATTATGCCCAAAATTTAAGTGTCGCATAGGTAGAAACTAGTAAAATATTGGTAGAAATCCAGTGTAATGGAATAAAATGGCATCCAATAAAAATGTTTAAAAGAGAAATGACTATTGTACTGAACTAAATTGAGCCACTCTTTACTATTCCTAATAAAAGAAAATATGCATAACGAGGAAAGTTCCGGGTAAAGAAAATTTACCGTTTTTTTAATCGATAGCCAGTAATGTAAACACTACAGCATTGTCGTCCGTACTTGAAGTTGAAAGAATTATATAGTCCCATGCAAATACTTTTAAAGAACTATTTTTTGTCAATATTGGTACATCGATATTTTTAAATTCGTCGATCATATCACAGTTACATTAAGCAAAACTTTATTAATATCTTGGATACAATTTACACAAAAATTTTTGAGTAAATTATTTCTTGAATGCGTTACAAAATTTTATTGGGGTTGATTTTCCCGAGTTTTCGCAACAATTTCTTATCAGGCCAAAAAAAAAGGTTTCTTGTTAAAAGAAATGAATAATTTACGCATTTTAAAGTTTCCCATAAAGATACAACAGAGTTAATCGTAATTTTCCAGCCATTTACCAAACTCAAAACAGTAAGTAAATTGGTAAATGCTTATTTAAAAAAAAAATAAAAATTAGTTTCACGCCGCGCGCCGGCAAATATAAAGACAATTGGTATATATTAATGTTGGGTGATATATTTCAATACTTTACGACGGACAACCAGTTCATGCATCTCGCCCGACAGCGACTTCGAGGGTTAGAAAAAGCATAGCATCTGATATTTGAGTAAGGTAGGGACAACAAGGGGAGGTAGATTCTTAGTATCCGATCCAGGTCTGACATAGTTCTTTAATAAACCTAATTAGTGCCCCACTCTGTCACTGCTCACCATAAAACATTTATCATGTATCATATTCATTAGGAAAGCAGTCATCAGAGGATCTATATTTGCATTAATTTTTGAAAGTGGTATATAAAAGAAAATAAATCGATAATAGGGTACTAGTGCATAATTAACATTCCAATAACTGGCATGTCTGTATGATCGGAGTAGTTTACAAAATAATTTTATCTACTGTAATAATTTGGTTTCTACATTAAAAATTAGCGTAATATTATAAACAAAGGAAACGACTTGGGTCATTTCCAGGTTTTTTATTTATATTTTGTGATTTAAGGGAAAGCAACAAGCAATACAATTTTTTAATTTTAGTCGTGTAAACGTAGCATTTTAATAAGTAATGTTTAAAAGTAGATAGATACGTTTTTCTCATTTTTGACTCAATTGAGTCAGTATTTCTAAAGATGTCTTGTGAAAAGGATTAAATAAATACTGACTTGAAGTGGAGTATGGCCTTAAATAAACAGTATCGAAACAAGTTAGCTGTGCTTCTATGCTAGTGATTTAATAGCAAAATGTCAATTTAGCTTTTGATAATGCTAGATTGATTTGTTAAGTACAGAGAAACAAAAACGTTTTTAGCTGAGTATTATTTTCGTTCATATGTATATGGTCGATATAATGATGCGAGTTTGCAATACGTGTCTGATCAGTTCAGCCAACAGTTTCAGAAACGTGCAATGAGCAATTAGGTGATTTTAAAAATGATTGAGAAGTTCAAGGCGTCTCAAAATAATTAACACCAATGTGAATCACGAGCAAGTGTTCATACATGTCTTAAATAATCCGAAAGTCAGCCAGCGGAAAACGGCATTGCAACTGAATTTAAAGCGAACTTCCTTACAAGCATTACAGAAAGACTTGAGTGCATTTCCGTGTGTTACTCAGTCAAATCTTAGGGATTATGTTGCTAGAGTACAATATTGTTCCAGAATACTCGCTTTACAGAACGAAAATGATGAGTTCTTGAAAACTATCGGTTTTTTTAATGAAGTACACTTTCATTTGTCAGGTTACGTGAATAGGCGCACAAACCAATTTCTGGTATATGCCAGGCTCTATGAGGTTTAAGATGTTGCTTTACATAGTACCAAGGTAAAGCCCGCTACTCACTATTCGTTGATTCGTACATTCGTTTGTTCGTTCGCATAGACCGATTCATCCCTTTTATTATTTGCGCGCCAATTCCGGCTTTTCGGGAGAATCATCAAAATAGGCTTTGACCTCGGCGAACCGTTCCACACTGGTCGATTTTTACGGAAACATGGTAAAAAATAGAAACATTAAAAATGTTACTGAGAACAGAGAGAACTTATTTAATAATGATAGTTACACTTATTTAAAATAGTTTTTACTGGATATGATAATGTTTGGAGGAGTATCTTGGACCCCTGGGACTACAAAGACCATTTAGTGAACGTAAAAAATAAAGAGCAAATTTTGAAATGTATTTCCACCCTTAGTTTTAAGTAGCTGTTCTAGTAAATCATTACCTCTTTGTTTATAGTCATTTACGCTTATGTATATTATTTGGGATTATAAAAAATTGTTAAAATCCACATTTATATACAGGGTGTACTCACAAGATCATTACTAAAAACATAAATCAAATATACTTACTGTCTAGTTATGTGTATCCCTAAAGTAAAACTCTAATTTCTACACATTAGTCTCCATTGTGCAAAATTGATAAGATCCAAATCTACAGAGTGTCGTCACAAAATAAGAATTATTATTATAAAACAAAAAATTAAAATTACTTATGTCTAGTTATGCCTATTTCCAAAATAAAACATAAATTCTTAAACGATAAACTATGTCAACATTATACATGTGAAAATTATGTAAAATTTTAAATATCCAAATTTACAGGGTATAGTCACAGAATAAGTATTAAAAATATACAATAAAAATACCTACTTAGTTATGTCTCGTTGTACTTCTTGTTGTTGTATTTCTAAAATAAAACTTTAACTCCTAAACATTAGATTTTTCAGCATTGTGTATGTATATTTAAAGTAAATATTATACAAAATATCATTGTATGGTAGAATTGAATATGTGAATATATAATATTTATTGGGTTCTTTATTTTGGATTGTTTGAACTATCATTCACTATTAGAGGCCTAAGTAATTCCAGTGCCTCAGGAAAGAATGTCTTAATCTTTTTTTGTGCTAGTGCTCTTAAACTCAGTATAAAAGGATCCGAGGAGAAAAAAAGTCGATTTATTACATCTTTTAAACTATCAGTTCTCGAAGTCTTCCGGGAAAAATCCTTCCTATATTTTTTTATGTCTTTATTCCGGGCTTCTTGTGCCTCCTTGGATAATTGCCCTATTGGAATAAGCGAGTTAATTATGCCTGATCCGTGAATCAAAACCTTATGCACGGTAACAGGCATAACATACCAGGGATACAAAGATACAAAAAGTTTTGCTGTTTCTAGTGAATATTTTTTGAATTCATCTATATTAATATCAAATCCTGACGACAGAGTTTGCAATAACACATGAAATATTGTAATTATATTAAAATAAATTTTAGTTATTTCTACATCCTCAAAAAATCTTCACGCTGTGTTTCCATTATTGGAACTACCGAAACCTGGCTTCGGTTTGTCTACAATTAGCCCCATCTGAGAACGAAGTTGTTCCTGAATATGTTTCTTTGATTCTAAAACTTTTAACTTATCTTCCGCACCTCTAGCTTGCCACTTGGAAATGCTCGTTTTATAAGCTAAATGTAAAAGACATTCAAAGAAACGTGTCCAGGCGTGTAATGTTGAGAGTCCATATTTCAAATTATTGTCAGCAGTCGATCTTTGAATAACAGCATCAATATTATTGATGTCCCTGGATGTGACCCCACAAATTTATGAGTTGAACTATTTGATGTCAGAGCATTGCAAACTTTGTCGTCAATCATTGTGAGATATAGTTCAAAATGTACCGTTATTCTTTTATTATTAAGAATATACTTAAAAGGAACAACTTTGTTTATTTGATCATCCATATTTTTCTTTTCCTGCATAGTCATTTCTATTGTTTCGTGGGCGAATTGTAAGTTAAGTGGCCTAAAAAATTGAGGAGATGAAGATCTTGGATTTTGCCAGATGATGGACTCAAAGTTTCTGGGCTCGTTGCATACCAGTTTAATAGGCACTAAAGATATTATATTCATTACAAATTTTTTTTCTCTACGTTTTTGGACTTTTTGACAAATTAGTTGGACGCCCTGTACAGAGGTATTTGGCTTAATTTCGTTTTCAACATTGATTTATTCTATTTAACAAACAAATACAGTGAGACATTCTATAACTAATGATAAATCTTGCATGACATCATTTAAACACACTACATATTAATGCAAAGTTCGATTTTTAGACAATTTAATTTTAAATTTTATAGAAAAAACTGCAAATATCTGCAAAATTTTGTTTTTGGATACTTACGATAAGTAATCATAGAAGTTAAAAAATTATATTAGAAACCGGGATCTGAGGCGGAACATAAACAAAAAGCTTTCTATAATATAGGTTCCTTAAAAAAAAGTTGCAATTTGCAGACATTGAGATTTTGGACTTAAGTTTCCACTACTATCCTACTTATATCTGAAACTTATACATATTTTGCAACTACATACCTTAAGATTTAACATCCACCGAAAATAAGTATCGATCCAGGTAATAACTTTTTTGTAGCAACTATTAAAATTTTACACTTTTTTCAGATTATAGTCTTATAAAGCATTACCTGCTGACATATTTCTGTTTTGACGTCTGCTGTCAGTGAACGACAAATGCTGGAAAGAATTTTTTCACAGCCAACTTGTTGTTTGCAATATTGACTTTAAATTTAGGACATTCTTGGTCATGTTGAGATAAATTAATTTTATGCATTTATGCCGTGATTCCAGGCAAATCGACCAGTGTGCGTTCGTCCGAATCAAATCTTTTGTTTTTTGTGTATTAAATAAAAATTAATCGCCATTTCGTTCATTCATATGAATTGACAAATCGAATGAACGAATCGAACCGACAAATCAAACTGAATAGTGAGTAGCCGCCTTAAGCGTATGATGTGCCGTATCTGGGCACCAAAACATCGATTCGTACTTTATCAACGAGAATAATGGACAAGTCTCACTGAATCAAGACATTGCACAAATTTTAACACGCATCATAGCTGATCTGCGTATATTCTGTCGTGCACGTAATATTGCATTTCGAGAACATATTTTCCAACAGGACGGTGCGACATGCCACATCATTGCACCAGTTTGTCAATTCCTTTCAGGAATATTTTCAGAACACATCATTTCACGTTTCACCGAAATTATATTCTCCAGGTTCTAACCTCTCCAGATGCATACATTTGGGATATGATCTGAGAGAAAGTGTTTAAACATGCACCACAACACATAAATGAATATAAGGATTGCATTCGAGCCTCTTTCTCAAGACTAACCCAACTCTTTTTAGTGACATGACTGCCAACTTAGAACTTCGTCATGAAGTCAGTCTTAAGCCGACAGGTGGTCCAGTGCGCTGTCGTACTGGACATTCTCACGTTGGTACCGGCGGGATAGGTTCGAATCCGGGTGGGTGAATATTTGTGGTAATAAAATCCAACTCAGACAAGTGTACAATGTATCTATGGCATGCGCCATTCAATTCAGGCTGATTGACGCTGGGTGGGTGGGTAAGGGATGTTGTTGTAGATACAATCCACACTTGTTGGTCGGTAGGTCACTTGATAAAAATCAAAGGGTACACCTTAACACCTCTAGGGTGAGGTGTGGAACGGGGATCAAAAGTGTGACTAAGAATCGTAGTTAAGATGTAGGTCTCGTCCAGATTAGTCGTTCCCATGGCGAAAAGGAGACGTTAAGACAAGCTGGCAAGCAAGTCTGTCTTGAACGTGGAGGTGCATATTTTGAACATATAATATAGAATAAATAATATTTAAATACAAATATTTATATAATAGATATTTAGTAACTTCAGTGCTGCTTATTTTCGGCCATACTGCATTCGATATATTAGATCAGTTTTTTAAAGAAGCCAAAACAAGTGAAGCTTTATTTATTGATAGTAAATTGACTTACGTGATATAAAAAAACAATTAATTTTTAATACATATTATTAAATTTCTCCGATCATCAAGGCGAACATTTTAATATCACCGAGGTAATAATTTCTTCTAGAATATTTAGTACTTAAAAACCTATTTTGTATTGTAATATTTTTAGGTATTCATTAAACGGAGCCCCACAACACCCAAAAGGTTATACCTCTGGTGGCTCCACTCTAAACTCAGCCAGATCGATTTCATCTCACAGCGATCATTATGCGATAGTCCACTCCAGGCCTGGGAGTCGGGGCTACAACAACAAAAACCGGGGACCTCCCTCACACATCGGAAGCCATTATAGTGGGAAATAATAATTGTAGAAATTTTTGTATTAGGTGTAAAAATCCGTCCTTGATAAGGTTTATATGCAGAAAGAACATCTTTCTGCATATAACTATGATAATTTACATTTGTTCGCAGACTTGGTGTAATTCAAAAAGGTCTGTATTTGTAGATACTTATTGTATTTTTGCAATGTAATTGTTATATATTGCATTATTTTGTACCGATTATATTTTTAGCTCTTCTTGTGATAAGGTGGAAAATTATACTTAGCAATGCTAAATTGTAAAATTAGTTTATAAGCAGCAAACCTTGAAAATAATGAAATATTTGGAATTAGTGCAAAATGTTCTAGTCTTTTACTGATTGCAAACCTATACTGTTAAATATCGTATCGGCAATGTGTAAACTAGTATAAATCGATATTGCGTTTTTAGTCCAGAAAAATTTTGTCTCAAAGGTTATGATATACTTTTATATCGAAAAAGTTTTAATATACATATATCTGGTACTTTTAGGAAAGAAAGTGCAATGCACCTAAATGCGCACTGAGTAGTTCCTCTCCTGAGGTTTGATATGACCACTTAATTTTCAGAATTACATACACGTTACCATCCTCCGAAAACATATATTTAGTGTGTTCCAAAATAGGCGTTACCAAAGGACAATTTAAAAAAGCAGATTAATTTTTAAAGTAAGTTTTAAAAGCATGACCCTTACAAGACTTAAAAATACTACAGCTAAAAAATATAAAAAACTGCGGAAAGTAAAGCACCCTTATTTTTATTATAGGGCAAAAATGTTTAAAAAGTTGTTTACTCTAGAATTTAAAAAATCCTTGTGAACAAAATCTTTTTAAACATAAATATAGTCAGCTACAACTATCTGAAACTATTAAAATGACGCATATAAAGAATACATGCTATATTTTTTTATAACCTGTAGATTATAATTTTATATCCTGGTATAAATTTCAAATATGATTAAATTTTTCTTATAACTTTTATTTTCAAAAAACGGGGTAATCGACTCTTGGCTCTTTTTCATATTTTTAGTTATAGCTTCATAATACGAATCTAAGTAAAACGTTTGTGTTTCTTAGTTTCACACCAAGCGGGGTATGCTTAAAAAATATTATTGTAAAATTCGGATATCCTGGGACACACTGTATGGTGTTTAGAAAAATGTACCTCAGCTATATATAATAAACTGATTTTTAAATTTGGTAAAAGTTTTACTCGAAACAGACAAAATTAAAGTAACTATAAAGATCAACTATCATGGACGCTTTTAATTTACGTTATTCGTTTAAAATGGCAAGCCATGAATTTGGCGTATGACAAAAATTTGACAGTTTCTGTTAAGGTAGTTTTTTTCTAAATACTTTTACATGAAACCACTTTTTTTTGTAAAAAAGATATAAATAGTTTTATAAATATGTTTACCATTTAAATTTAGTTTCTAGGTCTCTTTTTAGAAAATCAATGTGCGGAAAAATTGTTTGGTTCGCGATATTTGAAATGTCCTTATATAAATATTGATTTCTAAAAGATTCTAAATATCTTTAACTGTTAGTTTATACTTTAAGTTTCTATAATTATTTTCCGTTGCGAGTGTCCTCTGTTCGAGACATCTTTTAAATTTCCTTATATACTTTAAGGTCCCATAAAAATCGTTTCACTTTCATATTTAATTAATTTCATTTCCCATAGATACAAAACTGTACCCCACAATATTGCTCATTGATAATAATTATTTTGCTATCGCTTTCTTATCCTAAAATTAGAAGTCCAAGCAGGCTTCATTTAAGAGCTTGCTATAATGCAAAATATTCTTCCTTATTTGTCTTTATTTATATAGTATAAACCTGAGATCATGTGTTCATCTACAAATCTTACTACATGAGGGCTGGCTTTATATAAAAAAATTGGTTTTCCATGTTTTTTTCGAATAATAATGTATCATTTTATGTATCGAATGAATAAATTAAATTCCCCCTATAAAACTATGTCTTTAAAATAGCAAATATTTTTATAACGGCAGAGAGCTATCCTCATATGAAGAACTTTTTTCAAGTTTCGCTTTTTGTGTATTTCATTCCATTTATTTATCCATAATCTATCTAGATATAATGGTTAAATGTTTTCACCACTTGTAAGAAATGTATTTAAGTAATTATCATTTTAAAAATGAAATTTGTTAATCTAATTGTTTTAAAAAACCTGTCTACGGCAGTATTCGATATAAAAAAAATAAATTTTAAACAAACAAGATAATTAATTAATTAACAGAAACAGATACCACTATAGGTGTTCAAAAAACAGTCTTATTTATATGAAAATCGAAGTCCAGAAATATGACATAATTTAATTAACCCTCGTTCGTATTGCAATTCTAATAGTTTTGTCTCAAAAGAGCAGTTTTCTTAATGAATCTGTATTGTTCAGAACTATATGGCACGTAAGACCTTAATAAAGTATGAGATAAATTTTATTTGTTTCAAGAAGCATCAGCAATAGTAAAATACGATTTTCTTTATTCTATATAGCTCAGATTGGAAGCAAGTTGCGGTATTTAAATAGTATTTTTCCTTATGTCTGTGTTTCTTTGGTTAAAAATAAGTTGAACCTTCCGCAAGAACCTCCTGAAATTTCCCCGAATTATGCGATACTGTGATTTTAGCATGTAGGATGTAGCAATCTGATCATAATTATTTTTCAATTAGGAATTTCAGTCGAGTCTACTTTATTTGACGTCGTACTTAAATTTCTCATTGCGTTGTTTGAGTTTCGAGGTACACTGCAGTGACTCAACTTTATTTTAATATCGATAAAAGTTTTTCAAGAACTTAAAATTATCTGCCCTAAAATTTGGAACAAAAAAAATTAACTTCATAAAAACTTGATTTTTTTAATACAGAATATCGAATTTTATTACCTATATATCTCCACAATATCTGATTTAAATTTAAGTTGGGATGGGAGGGTTACACGTTAGAGTTAAGCCTTATTGCCCTCTTTATACATCGTACCAGGAAACATCATCTAATACGTTAGCCTTGGACTAAACTAGCAGTATTTTTGCAGTATTAAAGACCACTTTTAACTGAGCATTTATAGCTGTGTGTAAATCAGACATGCGGTTAACAAGTAAGTTTGTCTGCCTTCACTTAATAAAACAGACAATGGCATATTAGGCAACGACGAAATTTGGGAGATACTGCGACAACTGTTTAATTTTTTTTTTGTATTATATAGTCTACTTCAATATTTGATTCATGATTTATACGGACTCTCGCGTTCTTAACTACTTAATATATATGAATGTATGTGATGCGATGTAAGATCTCTGGACTTTAATGCTTCAGTCATTCAATTATTTTCACTTTTTAAATCTAAATAATTTTAAAACTATTAACATTAGGGGCAGGAGACTTCTGCGGTTAAATAGTATGTACATGCGGATTTATTTATAAGTAGAAAGACTGTGCTTTAATAATTGAAGTCTAGTTCAAGGCCAATGGTTCGTATATAGAACAATGTTTCCAGGGAAAGCTAACTCTAAGTTTGGTGATATCCTCTGGCCTCTACGCTCACCAGACCTTTCCTCAATGGATTTTATTTTTGGGCTGTTCATACGTGAATAATAACACTCCTGCCAATATTTACCAACTAAAACCACAAATTCGTTGGAGGATAAGCTTGGGCGAATGCCAGAGACTTCAGAAATATACACAGCAAATGTTTAAATTCAGGTCTTTCTAATAAAAATATCAAACAATTTCCGATAATTTATGTAGCTTTCTTTAAAATGTAAAAAAAATGACTGACCATATATTGGTTGATGACTGCTGATAAGGAAAAATATTTGGCATTTTTTGTAGATTATAGAATTAGTAACAATGTGGCATATTTTATATAGCATAGCATTCTTAATTGTTACCCTGTAATTTAATTTTAGTTAAGTGCTAATCTATACATATAGCGTTTTTAATTCATACTGTCAGCTGCTTTATTTCGAAGTTTTATAATAGTTTATTTGAATAATAAACATGTACAGGATCATACAGCATAAAATGAACATTACTCCTTTTTTAGCATAAACAATTTTTAAAAAATCCACAGATAACCATTTGGTGCATATCTGAGGAATTTGAAAATGCTTTTTAAAAATCATGTTGACATGCCCTGCAAAATGTCAAGGTAGAACTATCATATTATCATTTATAAATAACATGACCACCAGTGTGTATGTGTGTGTGTGCATGTTATAATTATACAGGTACATCTTTAATTAAACGTGACAAAGAAGCCATTTAATGACATCCTCATAAAACTAGTGCTTATGTTATCTACAAACGATTATTTGATACGTTTGCCGTGATACCAATCATAAAATTATCAAAATATCCCAAACAGCTAAAATAAAGATAAACTATATATCATTGGAAATAGAATATCTTTGGAAATGGAAAAATGATGGTTTTTAAAAAATGTACGTTATTCCATTTAAAATAATCACTTTCTCTGTCGCAGCTCTTTTGCTAAAAGACACAGTGATTTTTGAAAATAATTTTCAAATTCAAAAATAAACCAAACGGGTATCTTAAATATTTTAGAAATGATTGTTTAAGCTAAAAAAGGGAGGTATTCCCTTAATCCTGGATGACTTTGTACACTTTATTTCAGATGCAAAAAAAATATAGCAAAAAGTCTGATAATTATATTAAAATGTACATACATTCGTTGAATAAATTAATTATGAAATCAGTTGATTTTCGTTACTTATTTGTACTGGTCTGTAACTAGATTACTAACCATTATCAGTGTATACTTAAACTTCCACAAGCCAAGCTTTCACAATCCTACCGAAGCACTTGGTATTCATTATTGAATGATTCTCTATTGGATATCCCACTTTTTAATAACGTTTCGGTTAGAAATACTAAACCATTCATAGCGTATACTAAATTACGCTTAAATTCAAGTTTTTGCAGCCATCTATGTGAATGAAACTACTGTAATTTTTTATCCAAACGTATCTGTATCGCTTGGTCTGCGACGCCTCACGAAATCCTTTAGAAGTAATATGTTGTAAAAGGTAGTAGATTAGTAACTCATGGAACGGAAACTTCATCAATCAGTTGTTTAGCCTTAAATTATACGAGGCATCTTCAGGAATTTTTACTTTACGAAATCGGAATACTGAATGAGCGCGGAGAGATCTATTTACACCCGACCTGTGTTCACCGACCCGTGACCTGGTGCAATGATCGGTTTCTAAGTATGATGTATACTGTAGACATTATCTCTATTAAAATTATTAGGATGGTTAGAAATTTCAATAGATTCTCTAATTTTCCGTCTATAGAATCCCGAGATCGACGCAAGAACTTGGGCTTCTTTTACATTTATGGTTTGTCCAGTAGAATGTTGGTATTCGGATAAATCGATTGTACAATCTGTTCCTTTTTAATGCACCGTTCATGTTTCTTAAGCCTAGTTTCTCTAATACAGACATCACCACAGGCACAAGGAATTGTATATACTCCTTCCGTTTGAAAAGGAATAATGACCTTTGATGTTCGCAAACATTGTCCAGTTCTCTTGTATGTGTTAAAGAGTGTACGTATGTTGGACCGGCGAATTAAACTTGCAATCTTGTTTGTGGTTCTGTGTATAAATGTAAGAACTACAGTTCCTATCAGTAAAACCTTAGTTCCTTGTCGTGGAGTAGAATTGTTACATTTTCTACTTGAGGGCCTACTATCCTCAATGCAATATCCATTCCCTCTTAAAGCTTGAGCCAGTTTCTCTGTTTCCGATTGATTTGGCTACGAATTACGAAGTCTCTTTAAACGAAAGAATAACTGATTGTTTCTGTGCCGGATGATGCATTTGCATTTAGGTATCTGTTCGTAACCGCTGATTTTCTATTATATAGGGAGTCCTAAGGAAAGAAGATAGTACCTTGTGTGTTTCGGATTATCAGGAAACACGTGGGCACTTTCTGGATCATGAGGCCATATGACAAAAGTGTCTTCTACATATCTGAATCACGTTTTTGCTTTTAATAGAGACGACTCTAAGGCTTACTCCTCAAAAGCTCTCATGAAGATATTATCGGCTACCAGAGGTGACATATACAGTTCCTTGAAAATCGAAATATGTTGATGTGAGACATCAGTCACATCTAAAAGTGTATTGTCAGGGATATTATGGTGAAATAGGTCTCGTGTTATTGAAATTGAATCATTATTATATTATATAACTGACAGGTTATCTTTTGCATCTTACTGGTTTACTGTAAAATTATTAAAAATATTTGAAAGATATTTACCAATTTTGTAAGTGGGCGATCCTATAGCACTAATCATGGTTTGAAGTGGTACATTAACTTTGTGTATTTTAGGTAGTCCGCCGGATATTTGAGCTGCTTGTTCGTAGCGTTTTCTTCTCGCCTGCTGACAGCTTTGATGCGTTTATACAGTACATTAAATTTGTGTATTTTAGGTAGTCCCTCGAACGACGAGATCTTTGAGCTGCCTGGTCCTCTCCTCTGCCGGCAACTTTGATGCATTTATAGAGTTGGTTATCCGTCTCTCAAGCTTGTCGAATCTGTTTGGATTACCCTTTAGGTTCTGTCAACCAATTGAAAGTAGTTAAATTTATTCTACGTAGTCCGTTTTGTCCATGGCGAGAATGGCATTTCTCTTGTTTGCTAGAAAAACCAAACCATTGTTTACACTTTTGATCGCCTTTTTTTCTTCGCCTGAGAGATTTGCAGCGGCGTAACTACCTACGGCCAGATTAGGCAGTGCCCAAGGGCCCACGGCTTTAGTGGATCCGTCCAGCTTTTGCATTATAGGTCCGATTTTTATTTTCATGTTCTGTGGACACGATATCATGTGTGATTTTTTTAATGAAACACCATGCATATATATTATAAGATATTTAAAAAGGTCTTTTCTTCCTGATTATAATTTTATATCTACACAGGTTTGTATCTCTATCTTGAAAAGAGCTAAGCAAAAGCCCTACCATAAGAATAAGTCATCATGTGTCAGAGAAAGAATTATTATTTTTACAAAAATACCTATTTTCTCTCTAACACATTGCTTCTCTTGGCATGGTTTTGTCGATTTGTTATGCTGTTTTTCAAGTTAAAGATACAAACCTTGATATATAAAATACAAAGTTTTGTTAAGTGACACACTTTAATATTGTTTCTAAAACAAAACTGGAGTAAAAAGTCAGTTATTTCCAAATATGCTTAATAGTATTTCAAATTGATCTAGCAAATTTAAAAAACATATCTATAAAATTGTAGAAGAAATGGTGGGAGGTATCAATATTTTCTGTGTTCCTCTGCCAGCCAGGATAGGATAGGGGTCCTGGGATAGATGTTTGATGTTCGTCGTTGTTTCATATCTTATTACATCAGCTTCTTTTGCTGGAAGTCTCCTGATAGTGATTTCGACAGACGACACCATGTCTTCTACGGGTATGTCTCTTGGTGTAAAGGCGAAGTTTTGGCCTCTGGAGAGGTCGGATTATTCTGCTTTGGATGACAGGCTTACTGCGGTGTTCTGTGATGGTTTCAGTGGCTTTTGGTTGTCCAGAAGTCCTTTGAGCATTTTCTGCTGCTTGATGGCAACTCTTAACCGTCTCCTTTCTGTTTGAGTAAAAGCTAATTTTAAGTGAACACCTAATAATTTACCAGCGTTTATATCCAAATCACGACGAATCTGCTTGTCGAGTCTGTTTCTAGACGTTCCCTTCTTGATGGCATTAGGCATTTCATCTGTAGAGATTTTGGTACCACGTCTTCATCTCGATGTCTATGAAGAACAGCTAGTTGGCAGAGTAACTTCTTCTTGTTATTCCTGAGATCGCCAAAAGCTTAGGCATCCTTTTGATTTCCTCCCCAGAGTGGTCAGCTAACATAAAACGGAAGTTTTCACGGTTGTGATCAATTAAGAAATGGTTCTTGGGATTAGACCTTGTTAAAATAAAATCACTTTCCGTCGTTTCGCCTTCAATTATACGAGGCAACTTCAGAGATATTTATTATATATGCTTCTCGACAGAAAACTAATGAGTTACCAACAGGAAGTTCTTTCATTTAAAGACGGAACCACAGTCAAGATTGCAAGGTTCCAACAATCTTCAACACACACAAGAAGATTGGAAATATTCGCCATTGCCAATAAACATTATCCCTTTCCAAATGGCAGAAGTATATGTAATTCCTTGTTCGTGTGGTAATGTCTATATTGGAGAAACTGGGCGATCCATAAGAAAGAAACAAATTGTATAGTTTGCTATATCTAAACACCAACATTCCACTAGAAATATCATAAGTGCCAAAGATATTGCGTCGGTCTCGGAATTCTATAAACGGAAAATTAGAGAAGTTTCAGAAATTTATAAGCATCCTAATAATTTTAATAGAGATACGGGCTATAGTCTACATCGTAATGGAAAACTGCCGTTACACCGGGTCACTGTTCGGTGAACAAAGGTCGGGTTTAATAAACCGGCCTAAATCTATCCGAGCTCATTCAGTGTTCTCATATCGTGAAGGAAATATCCCTGAACATGCCTTCTGTAATCGAAGGCGAAATAAGAACCATGATTTCTTGATTTGGTCCGCTTAGTTTTGGGTGCTGATATAACGTCTTCTTTTGTTTTGCCGAATGAATACTGAATACAAAAATTACTTAACTTTTAAGTAAAAATAAACTTTCCGATGGAAAGTTTTTTCCAAATTACTGTTAGTTGGTGTTTTAGAATACCCACAAGCTACACAACTATAACCATTATTTGTTATTCACTGTTAGAACTACTGTTAATCTACTTTAAATATTTATTTAATACACTATCCAATAGTTTAAACTGTTATATCGACATAAAACACCACTTTAAATGTTAATCAAACGAAAAAGAAACAGTTAACTCAAGGAAAAACACGGAATTTGCAGTTTAATTAGCAAAGTAACCAAAACATTGAGTCATAGATAGTTTGTCAATATGGCCGTGCATATTGCCTACAGATCTTGTCCATATTATCTCTTCTTTGTTCTTTTTATTGGTAGATATAAACGCTTCGTTCACAGTTAAATTACATTTATTGGTAATTAAGCAGAATTTTTTAACCCCAAATAGACAGTTTTTACTAATTACAAAATATATATTATATAATTATCATGTTTTTAAACTTTCCCCCATCAGAAGTTAATTTATTTATTTATTTTATTTTTCGTATGACTACATGCAAATATTACACAGATGAAATACATTTATAGATAAGCAAACAAAAAAAATATTTTAAAAAATTGAATTAAATTTAAAATAAAATTAAAACTTATAAAATTATAAGATGACATTCAGATGCTCTAACCAGTGCAGCGCAGATGGGAATGCTTTCAAAAAGTCACTACAGTTACCGGCGTCAGCTCACAGGTCTCACTCTAACGTATGGTGCCGGACCGTTTGGCGTGAGGCACCACAGTCGCATACAGGAGATAGTATTTTTTCCTGGTTGTGCATAGAGTCGCAATAAATTGCATGTCCAGTTCGAATCCTGCTCAATGTCGAATAGGTCTAACGATTCAAATCGGTGCCAGGTATTTGGACGCAGTTATTTTGGAACCAGCGTTGTGAGGGTTTCGTTAGTTGGAGTCCATGTCTGCATTCACTCGTTGAGAGTTTCAGAGTTGCGGACTTTCAGTTCGACAGCTGATTGTAAAGGGGGTATTCTCGACTTTAATCGATTGAACTGCATCGTTGGTAAGTCCTGATGTATTGGTAGTGTTGAGTCGGCAAGGATCTTGTCAGTTGACAAAAAATATAGCAAAATTGCCTAATAACATAATTTTGGTAACTGGGGATATAAAAAGAAATGCCTTATTTTAGTGATTAGTTTAGTCCGAAGTACAGAGAATTTAAAGAATTCAGATAATTTACACCTAGATCTACCCTTCTGCCCCAGTGTGATGTAACTATGTTTTGAGTATTATTTTTGTTAACTACCCTATGTTCGGTCATTATTGTTTGTTCGTCAAAATGTATAAACATCTGCAAAGCATTTCTGTTTAAAACGTTTAAAATATTAAACATGTTTGTCAGTAGTATCCTGGCTAGATCAGTAAAAAGCAAATATTAAAAAATACTTTATTGATCATATAGATTGCTGAAGAAAAATGTGGGCGAATATCGTCGACCCCAATCATAACTGGTTTTTCAAGATACAGAATGTCAATGTTTTAATAATCAAGCAATTATAAATATTTATAGTCGCCCAAAATCTTTCTTCTTTGTTAAAAAACTATAATTCCTGCAACTCTAAGGAATTGTTTTCTTCATGGCAAACGCATTGATCTTGACGGCAATCTTTAGCAGGATATACCAAACATTGATCCATGCAGTACACATCTGCCGCTGTTTCTCCTTTATATTTTCCAACGGCTTCACAAGTTGACCTGTCAAAGAAGAAGGTAAATTGATAATTAGCATAGTAAATAACAGATATGTCTAAGGAAAAGTGCCTACAATATTAGTGTCGAAAAATTTTTTAGAAAAATATTTTTAATTAATTAATTTAAAATAACAAAATCACTTGCTAAAATAAAAAAAAACAGAGAGAGAGAAAATTAATTTTTTTAGTTAAATTTATTTTTTTTATTTAGATATTAATTATTAAGAAGCTAAACTATATGGGAATAAAATAATTTTTCTTCTCCATCTCCAGTCACCTACCGGAAGAAAATAACTATTTAAAACTGAATATATTACTTACGGACACTCGCAAATATCTGATGGACAATTAGGTGGATATCTTAAACAGTTCGTCATGCACCAATCATCAATTCCGGGAATTAATTTATATAGTCTGTTGGAAACACATACTTGTTCTCGTATAACCAGTGGGAAAACATTGTAAGGTGCAGAGAACCTAAGATCTTGATAATAAAGCAAATATGGGTTGTGTTGTCCAACAAATAGTGGAGGGATAGCGCCTAAAATCGTGTCGTTAAATATAGTCGCATATAAATATTAAAATAACTCAAGAAATAAATTTAAAAAAAAAACAAAAAAAAACAAATATGAAAAAATACCAGAAAACACAAATATGAATTAGATATTTCTAAATATATTTGACTCTATGATAACAGGGTTACTGCCATTGATAGATGTAATAGAGAATTTATTACATACGTCATAAAAACACTTTTTTCGCCTCAGTTTGCGTTTCCTGTTTCTATGTCGTAATAACAAACGTAATATCATTATTCCAGTAAGTTACCCTAATTTTCCATTGCAAAACGTATCTTAAAAACAAAAGCATATATCTGTTTGTGTTAAATATCTTCGTTTGGTTCATTCTAGGAATTGCCATCTTTTGGAATTGGTAACTTGGTACTTTTTTTTATATCGGGTCATACAAAATATACAGAAATCTAAGCCGGCTCTTATACTCCATACGCTGGCAGCTCCAGGTGCGGAGTGAATTGAGAAATTAAAAACAGTAAGGATTCAACTTCGGAGTGGTTATATATACAGAATTTGCTTTTGATAAAATCACTATCTCAAAAGTGTCGTATGTCATAGTTAACAAGAACGTTCTAACCACTGTGATGGGCTATATATTCAACATGTTCTCAAAAATGTAGCGAACGTTACTTTTAAAGGTACGGCAACCTAAAACTTTCTACAAGGAAGTGTTAATCACCCTTGTTAAGGAACTTATTCTCCTTGCCATTTTACCTAGAGAAACTATAAACGGAGTGAAGGGACCACTACCAATAGTAAAAAAAAAATTAAATATTTCGTCTGTCTTAGTTAACAAAAGCTTTCAGCAACTATTAGGGGCTGGATATTCAACACGCTCTCAATAATGTAGCCACTGTTTTTAAGGTATGGCTACAAAAAGCTTCCAGTGAGGTGATGTTGTATCGAAACGAAACCTTAGACAGTATGCAGGACTTTTAGGAATTGGGTCGATAGAAACAAGTCATAGGAGTATAACATTAAAATCTAAAAAATAATAATAGAGTTGTGCTTCAACAAATATATCAACAAACTACATCACACATATACTTAATTTATTATTATACAAGGTAGTCAATTTTCAATTCACACACTTACAAAGTTAGTCAAGTTTAAGAGTGGATGGTATGGTTATAAATTCAAAATAGAAGATCGCTCGTAAATGATACTAGTCGGACACATTATCTAAGGTTCCCCAATAAACAACAAATTCATTTATGATAATAATTTAATCATTAAACGTTTTTTAAATTCGAGTTTAAATTTATTTGTAGATGGAATAGTTTTTATTTCCAACGGTATTAGATTAAAAATGCGACTGCCCTGCACACAGAGGAGATTTTTTATACATTTCTAAATTGTGTTTTAGAAACGAGAGATTAGACTTATTCCTAGTGTCATAGTTATAGTAAGAACTATTAAGCCGACAAAGATATTTGTTCTTATGAAAAGAAGTCAACAATTTAAGTAAATAAATTGAGTGGACAGTGAATATTACTTTTGCGTATGACAGACTAGAAATAATCCGAACAACTCGTTACTGTGCCACAAATACTTTATAGATATTGGATGAATGACCCCATACAACAATATTGTAAGCAGCTGAAGAATAAACAAAGGCACAGTAAGCACTTAAAATATCACTTAAAATATAGGAGTTCTTCTTGATTTTTGAACATACCCTAAAAATTTGCCCATACCAGGTTAAATCACTATCAATGGAGACACCCAAGAAATTTATTGAGTCACTTAAAACTAGCTTGTGACTACCTATATCAAAAATGAGACCACGTGATGTTTTGCGTCCGGTTTTTATTTTTATACACAAAGTTTTCGCCTGATTAGCCATGAGTTTGTTTTTCCTACACCAGGAGGAAAATTCCTCCAGAATAAAAGTGGCTTAACTTCTCAATGCAGTCATATCCAGATCCGAGACAACAACTAGGGTATCATCGGCATACCAGAATAGTCTACCCTGAGAAATATGTTTGGGCACATCATTCACAAAAAAAGGAAAAGTTAGCGGGCCCATTATATTACCCTGAGATCTTCCTATATTTTGATCACAAAGAACAGACTTTGAACCATCAACCCTCACCGGGTTTATCCTAAAACTATTTAATTTTAAAACCACAAAATCTTTAAGCGTCAAAGTTTCAAAAGCGCGAGTAAGTTCAGAATAGAAGGAAATTACAGTTTCTCTATTATCAATTGTATCTGTTACATATTAAGTAAGGTCTGTGCAAGCGCTTTCAGTAGACAGCCCCCAACGAGAGCCATGCTAACGATCCGAAAAAATATTATATTTAACCAAAAAAGAATACATTCTGTTAGCTTTTCTAAAATTTTACAGAAGCAGCTCAGTAGAGAAATAGGTCTATAGTTTTCTACTATATAGGGGTCCCCTTTCTTAAATATGGGAACGACAATGGCAGTTTTAAGGCATTCGCATAGCAAGAATATTAGCTATTTCACCTATAACTTTCTTCATAAATGACTTGGGGATATAGTCAAATCCCGCAGAAAAAACATTGAATTTGGGCCATGCTTTTTAATGAAAGTACAAAGCCCAATATGATTATCTTCACTGTATGTATATATATATATATATATATATATATATATATATATATATATATATATATATATATATATATATATATATATATATATATATATATATATATATATATATATATATATATATATATATATATATATATATATATATATATATATATATATATATATATATATATATATATATATATATATATATATATATATATATATATATATATATATATATATATATATATATATATATATATATTCGTTATCATACAACTAAATGCAAGATGTGGAGAAACTCGTGGTCGTCTGGGAATGAGCCAAATTATATAATGTGTCTTTTAGAAGCGTGGTAAAAAACTGTAGGTCCCATATACCGATGTAAAAACTATAAAACGTATGTCATGTAGAGATGTGCGAGAGGTAGATCGATAAAGAGCAGTGTAGGAAAAAGAATGGTAATTTTAAAAATAAAAACCTATTAAGAATGTGCAAGTTTAATTATTATCGTGGTGAACCTAATTTTATAGCTTGTCAGGCATATTCGGTAGCACGTGTTTTAAGTTTATCTTGACAGATGCTACACAATTCATAGGACTAAAAATTAGGAGGCTGCAAAAGGAATAATTATGTTTTGACGACGGATTAAAAACAGGGAAATTAACAGGCTGTGAAGATTTAAGAGAAATGTGTCAGTGCTCCATGAGATACAGGTCTAACGGTTATTTTATAGCCCTTTAGGGCTAGTGACGCTTGCTTGCTGTTTGTCTGTTATGCATAGCAAGCAGTTCAGCTCTTGTACAGTACTAATATAATTATCTACTGCCCACTTACAGTGAATTTGAAAACTCTGCAATCTGCCACAACTCAATAACTAATAAAAATTAGTGGTATGGGTTGTGTAGGATCTACCACACTTAAAACAATTGTTACTTAATGTATCTAACAAGTCAAAAAAACATTTAAAAGAAATGCTACCGAATGTGTCTGACAAGTCACAAAAAGAACTGCCAAAAACATTCATCGAGATAATCTATTGTTCATCGCCGAATCCAAACAGTACTATTTGACAAATTAATTTTAGCTCATGAAGTAATGAAACGTTGATTAAATGAGTAATTCTGCTTACCTCCCGCATTGCTTGTAATTGCAATATCAGCACAGTTTATAAACGTTTCAGATTTTCCACATCCAACAGCATACGTCCCGTTGTCGCAGACACCCCATTGATTTCCGGTGTAATATATCCATCGAAAAACGCATTGAGTACATGTGACATACGGTGGAAGTTGTACCTGATATCTAAAAGAAGACAAAAAATATAACATTTTTTAAATGACAAGCACTATTCTTGCAGGATCATTTGGTAAAACGCAAAACGTAATACTTAAATTTAAGATTAACCTATCGAAAATAACATAAATCACTTTTTGTGTAATTTATCCGGGCTATCTGGATATGCAGTTAGAAAAAAAAATTGAATATCAAATAAAATTTGGCGGAAAAACTAATTTCCGAAAAAAAATCTATTATCTATTCTGACGGCTATCATTAACGTGTATTATAAGGCCAATGGTGTATATTTGGTTTTTAAAATTTATTTCCGGTTAAACCTGAAATGATACTGGAAGAATTTTTTTTGCGTAACCCCCGTAAATTTAGTACACATCAGTAGGGCTCTTTATCCTGGTCTCTAAAATATATAATTACCACAGCCTACTATTGGAATAGTAAATTATATTGTGCTTAATCACACGCATGTATCTCATCTCAAATGCATTATCTTGTTAAGTTTTCACAAATTTGTATCTGTAAAATCGTAATTTAAATATTCATTAAAAGAGTAAAATGCGTGTTCTAAAAGTACAGCTCTGATTTGCATTTTAAAGTGTTTAAATTCTACATTTTTAATATAGTTCGGTAATACGTTGTAAAACCTAGGACTATAATAATTCTAGTAATTTCTACTGAGCTAACCAGGTAAAAATAGTTTTAATATTATAAGAGGATCTAGTATTATGATCATGAATGCTGTGATTTCTTAAATAAATATGGAAATTTTTCCTAACAAAAATTAGACAATACATAATACATGCAGGGTAGCGTTAACAATTTAAGCTCGTTAAACTTCCCTTTAAAGTCATCTCTATAACCTTGGCTAGCCAATACCCTTACAACCCTTCTCTGTAAGCTGAAAATTCTTGCTAAGTGGGAAGAATGACCCCAAACCAGTATGTACACATAGCCATGAATAAAGAATGATAGGTCATTAGTACAGCTTTACTAGGAACCTGGTTATTATTTGACCGTAAATGATGAATTTTTTTTTCCTGTGTGAACACCCCATGTGAGATTAGTGTCAATGTAGATACCTAAGTATTTTATGCCCTTATGGCCTTTCATAACTATGTTCTCTATAAGATGAAATCATTTTTTGAATTTAATTTTCATTTGAACAAAGTTTATTTGAGGGAAACCAATTTTCTATATCATTTGACGTTTGAGTTAAATTGTAATTTAGTTGATTTGTGTCGGTATGTCTAGAGCTAGCTGCAGTATCATCTGCAAACAGTACAAGCTGCGTTATATTTCAGTTGCTTATTTGGATGTCATTTATAAAAATTAAAAATATAGGCCGAAGGGTGGATCCTTAGGGAACACCTAAAGGATTTATCTTATAACTAGAATGTTTTGTGCCTACCTGTACATACATGTATTTATGTTTATTGGGATTTGGGGAGGTACGCAATCGAACGATTTTTTTTGATCTTAAAAAATTATACCTACAAACTTATTCTTTTCAAACCCATCTGTTATGAAGTTTACTAATTTTCTAATTTCATCTATTGTAGATTTTTGTTTACGAAATCCGATCTGACAGTTTAGGTATAGATTATTAAATTCAAAGTAAAATGTTATTTGATCAGCTAGTATTATTTGAAATATTTTTGATATCAAGGGAGATATTGAAATGGGCCTTAAATTATTCATCTCATTTGACTTACCACCTCCTTTCGAAATTCAAGTAACTCTGCAAAGTTTTAGAACTTGCGGAAATTTACTTAGTTGAATAGATTCATAGAATAATTATTAAATTTTTTTACACATTTGATTAATTTAGCACTTAAATCATAGCAGTCTATTATAAGTAACTTTAAAGGAAAAATTAAGACTTTTCTTTATTGTGTTTTTTGATAAGAAAATATTTTGATTGTGTGTAAGGTATGGAAGTTGCACCACTGTAGATGAGGCCACAGCAACAAAGTAGCCGTTAATATAGTCGATTGGTTTATTAGTGTCTTTATTTTGATTCATTAGATTACCTTTTTTTAATTTATAACACAACAACAAGATTTTGCAATATTATTGGAATTCTGAATATCACTATTATTAAAATATATTTTTGCATTTTTTAACGCTTCCCTGTAAATTTTTTTCTAAAATTAGTTTTCCAGTTATAATAATACTCACATAAAAACTGTAAATGCATATAACTCGCTAGTGAATATACGTTTTTATTTTTTTGAACCTTTCTTGTTTTACTTGGGAATATAGTCTCTAGTTTATTTGACAGAGTTTAGTTTATAAAGTACTGAAATTTTGTTTTAATATCAATGTTTTCACTTACAAAATTTTACGAGATACTTTCAATTTTATTGTAATGGTAATAAAGGCTTTGGTCGGATATAAGCCATAAAATATATTCCACAGGCTCTTCATTCATTGTCCCACTCACAGGAATAGCAAAGTGATCAGAAAGACCCGGATCCACTACGTTTGATTCAATCTCAAGATCGGAGTTTATGAGAATGTATGCAGTTATGCACGAATACTTTACTTTGGGTTTTATTTCAAGTTAACCATAAGTAAATTTTATAAACAAAATATACACATTTAGCCTTATAATATGCATTAAAAACACAGAGGGCTACCTGTCATGTATGATTTGTTATTTAACATTTTTAATATCCATGGTATTTTATTGTGCAATTAACCAACGTGATAAAAAGCTCTACGATACAATTTACTCTTTATTTTAGCAGTGTCTACTTAAATATCGGTTGACAGATCGAAGTATCTGCCCATCTGGGGTTGATGCCGCTATTAAGCGCACCATTCGACTTAAGGCTATTCAGTGGAGGAAATATAAATGAACTCGTAGTAGGCTAGAATATGACTAATTTTCTATGTTTCTCAGTTTATTGAAGACGATATTCGCCTTGATGCTAATACATTTTGGTCTTCAAGGGAATGCGTTTATGAGTCAACCCTTTCCACAGATGAATAAATTATATGGGCTTTGCTGATTTTTGGTCGCTTTAATGTTGTCCCCTCCAATATGTCCATAACTTTATTAACTATATGCTCGAATTTAATTCGAAATACTTCTAATCTTAGCGAGTCTGATCTCTTTAGTGCAATTAAGTAAAAAAAGCCCAAGTTGACCACCGGTCCAGAGGCGTTCCAGGTTTCATTGCCCTAAACTGTGCAGGTATTTTTGTTTATCTACTGTTAATAGTTTTTACTAACTGTTTAATGAAATGTGCCATGCCACATATCTGGAAGTTATCTAAAGTCTGTTACTGACAAACTGGGTATGAACAATTTTAGACGTATTTCTATTATCCCTAAGTTATCGAAAGAACTTGAAATACTCATTCATTATAATATCTCGTGCAAAGCAAGAAATTTAATTACTTCAGCGCAACAGGCGCTGGAAATTACCAACTTGGTTTGCATTACTCAATTTCTGATTAAGAAAAGATGAACGTAGGAAGGCGAAATTAATATACACTGATCTGTCAAAGGTGTTTGATCGGCTTGTCCACACTATTCTGTTACAAAACTCTCAACATTTTGAGTATTCAGACAATTTATTATTGTTTTTTACCTCATATCCGCAAGTCAGAAAGCAGTTTGTGGCTTATATAGAGCCAAACCAACAACGATTTGGCAAATTTGAAAGTCCTTCAAGGATTTATACTTGGCCATCCCTTGTTTACGCTATTTATTAATGATATTGTTAAAAGTCCTTCGGTCCACTGTCTGTTTTATGCTGATGATTTGAAAATTGTTTCCGATATATCCACTGAAAATTAATACATTGAACTACAGCGAAACTTTGCCATTTTGTATCATTGGTGTATTGTGAATCATCTGAATATGAATGTGTCTAAAAGCAATGTTATAACATTTGCATTAAAAAATAACTCAGTTAACTTTTACTATGTCTTAATCTCCTTGGATTTATATTACGAGCTACTCGTGACTTTCAAACTATTCTGCCGGTAAAAATGTTATTTTTCTCTTTAATAATGTCCAAATTGGAATATGCGCCAATAATTCGGTGTCCTTTTCTTAAAGTGCATATTGACTATATTGAGTGAGTTCGGAGGAAGTTTGCCAAAGCATTGTGGTTTGGGGCTGATAGAGCTTATCCAATTTGGACGAAAGACGTTTGTGTTTCTCTCAGCCATTTCTACACAAAATTATTCATAATACTATTATTTATAAATAATTACTTTCAAAAGTCCAATTTCGTGTTCTTAATTTAAACTTCCATAGCTCTAATACCTTTTACTTGACCCCATGAAGGACATCAATTTTTCGCCAGTTACTGGAATGTGTAGCAACTGTAATAATAACTATTTTTACATTTTTACCACTAGCTTTATATTTTTCTTTTTATATTTTCATGTTTTTCTTTTGCATTTATAGCATGTTGATCTTTATTGTTTAAATTGTAATTTGTATGATGATATTATTTAAGTATTTAATGTGGATTTAAGACTATTTTCATACATCTGTATTTATAGTAATTGCCTTTTTATAATTGGGACCTAGCCCTGTACGACAGTCTGTATGAATACATAAAAAGATAAATAAATAAAATACAAGATTTGTCCCAAACCAACTAATTACACGAATTAACTAATACTGTATATTAACTAATAATACAAACTTTCAAAAAGTGAAAAAAGCGTTAATCTCTATTGTATTTTATCACTAGTAAAAAAATATTTTATTATTTATTATGCTATATTACTAATTTTTGGGCATTATTTTGTAGTACTTGAACAAGTTTTCATACATTATCTATACGATTAATAATTTTATTCCAACCTGAAAACAGCTTTTTTAACTCCATCCTCGGGAATAATGAAAGATGTGTCCTTAGTGCCAGATAAATACAAAGGAAATCTTTCAAAACAATCTGGTGTTGCCTCTTGTTTGGGGTTATTGTTCGGACATATAAAAACTTCAAATCTTCCATAATGATTAGCTGTTAATTCAACTTCAATATCAATCTTCTGGCCTACACTGTAATATAAAATGCAAATCTATATGCAGAAAATTAAAGCAAAGTAATTTACAAATTTGTCATCTTGAAAATATTTAATATGTAGACCGATTTAAGGTTATAATTTGATAAGATTTACAAAATGTACCCGAAAACTACTGAATGCCGAGTAATTATCCCTTTTGCAAAAAGACCTCCAGCTTCATGTGGTCTAGGCTCGTCGGCGTGGAAAGGATCTCCACAAAGTCCACATTTTCCTTCATTTTGTTCCCACTGCACTACAAAATATAAAAATATTCATTTCTTTCTTCACGTTCTTTCATAAAAAAGTAACAAAATTTGGATAGGAAAAAATCCTTTTTAAACCAATCAGCAGTAATTAACAAAGAAAAACTAAGATTCTTTAAATTTGTTTAACATCCACCTGTAGTTTCACTGGCTATGAACCAGATTGTAATGCTAATCAATTATTTGGACAAATATGCTTTTGAAAAATCTACAAACATATTTTTTAAAAATCTACCAGATGGTTTTTTTTCTCTCGAAGGCATAATATAACAAGATACTGATAATTGATGAACGGTTTAACTATATATTGTGTGTAGTTCATCAAGTCTTCATTAAGACAACTTATGTTATGCCTTAAACTTATTTATACCTAAAACCGATTATACTAGAATAAAACAAATTAAATATAAAAACTATTTTTTAATAAAATAATTATACATGTATCGACACCGAACCTGCACAACTGAAATTCTAAAAAATGGCTAAACGTACCAACCTGTATATCCTCCACAATAAAGCTCATTGTCGTTATAATTTACTGGATTCGGAAAACCAAATCTCCACATTGAGTTTCTTGCTGGTGGGTCCATAAGTCTTCCATGACCATTGACAACTTGTACTGTATGAAGAAAAGTAAACAATAGTTCTGTTATGAAAATAAGTGGGGAATTGCTGCCATGCATTTTATAAAGAGACTGGTATCTGCAACATCTTTAAAAAATAAATACTGTTATAATGAGGTAAGTAAAATTTCCTTGTGGTGTGTGGATAAATACATTTTTACTTCCCTCGTATAATATAATATATATATATATATATATATATATATATATATATATATATATATATATATATATATATATATATATATATATATATATATATATATATATATATATATATATATATATATATATATATATATATATATATATATATATATATATATATATATATATATATATATATATATATATATATATATATATAGATGTTAAAATCGATAAAAATGCGCTTTCACAAATCTTTATCAAAAGTTCTTGGCCGGAAAAGATATATGTAGAATAGCAAAAATATATAATTTCTGCAAGTGCAAAACGGCCCACGATTTCTGGCAGAATTTATGTATAATTTTGTAAAAGTCCTAATTCTACGGGGTGGACCCAAAATTCGATACAAAATTTAAGCCTATTAAATAAAGTAAGTATTCACGATATAAATTAATTCTATAAGAAGATTTATCTCATAAAAACAAGAAAAACAGTTTAGATAATCAGGGGTCCGCAAACACTTGGTGTTAAAGATTCAGGGTGGTAAAATGTTAATATTGGTTTTAGTTGTTCCTTTCGTACATTTCTAAATATTTTTAAATCAAATTTAGTACACGTTATACTATAAGTAATTAAGTTTTTCTTTATCTCGAACTTTTTTACTATGACACTTGCCATTTTTACAATAAAGTTAAATTTCTCATCCTCGTCTGTAATTTTTTTGTCTCTAAGATTTTTTCGATATTTCGATAATAAATATATATATATTTAGAAGCTTTAAATTTTACATTTTGAAAATAACTTTGAAGTGGCGCAAAACAAAAAGTTCAAAGAAACCAAAAATTTACAGAACAGAATAAGACATTTAATTTAAGGTCTCTTGGAATGTACGAGGTGTATGGAAAAGGCGAAAAAAAAGTACTGCATAAAATATCGAAAAAACTTAAGAGACCAAACAGTTTCGTGCCTGATGAAGCTTTTGATTTTGTTGCAACAATGGCCAGTGACATCGTAGTAAAAAGAACTGGAGGGTCAAAGATGCCGCAGCCAGAAAAAAATAACGGCCTGTAGATTTTCCCAAACGCATTTAGTAGATTTAATAATATTAGTCATAGTATAACGTGTACCAAATTTGATTTAAAAATGTATAGAAGTGTACGAGGTATATAAAAAAAAACTAAAAAGTATGGACATTTTAACGCTATGTGTCTCATTTAAAAAAGTGTAGACTTTCCGATATTACATTTTATTTTAACTTTTTTTGAAACAACAAGATTTTCTTACTAAACGGCGAAGTGTATTTCAAGATCAACCGCTATATTTTCAATCTGAGAGAAGAGCCAGCTCACATCGACCTGTCATACTGCATATATCACATGATTTTTATGCATAAGCAGAATTGAGAATTTAAACTCACTCCGATATTCTCTTAATTTTAGATTGACAATGCAATAGTGAGGAAATTGTAGTGGCCGATCGGCGTCCTCTAAGATAGCGAAAAAACCGAAATAATTTTGCGAGTAAATAATTAATATTTACAAAATAAATATTTGCTAACTTGTAAATCTAAATACGCTGATAATTTTCATACTTGTGCAGTGGAAGAGTAAATAAAACAAGCAAATGCAAATTGTTTAAACCTGCTTCATGACAAAAATGTAATTTAGAAGGGGTCGCAACTCTACAAAAAATTATGTTACCCCATCATTTTAAAATAATAAAATTATTTTGAATATACGTTTGTTCTAAAATATTTATACAAAGCCGGTTAGGCGATTTTGTAGAGGATAGTTTTACAAACCAAGAAATTATATTACCACATCATATTAAAATAATAAAATATTTTGAATTTACGTTTTGTTCTAAAATATTACTACAAAACTGGTTAAGCGATTTTGTACAGGATAGTTTTATAAATGAGATACCATGACATAGAAAATTGTCTTCAAAAAATGTTAAAAACCTAATATTAAATTTAATAAAAATAAATTAATATTATCAAGAATAGGTCTGGTTTCCCGAACAAATCATTATAGCTTAAAAATGCTTTATATATATCTTCGTTGTTACAAGACATAGAAAAGAGTGTTAAATTTAAAGCAACTGGGATTTTTAAGAAGAATTTATTTTCGAAAAATAAATATATATATATATATATATATATATATATAATAACCATCAGAAGTTTAAAGAAAAAAGTCCTATTTTGACTATAATATGGAATATTTAAATTTCTTAAAAACTGTGACACTGAAGACGACAGACACATTTCCTGCTTTCTAATAATAATAGGTGTGGAGAGATATCGTAATATCTGCGGTTTTGATTTGATGTTGATCGTGAAATTTTTGAAAAATCCGGGAAGGTAATAAAAAATATAAACAAAGCTAGATTTTTAATAAACTAGTATTTCTCCAAGTCACCTATAGAAAATACCGTACGGACTAAGTGAACAAACAATTATTATAATTTTCAGCTAAAACCTAATTACCACGTATTTTTTGAGATTTCCTCTTTTAACTTATTTTTTTAAACATAAAACATTTTTGTTGCAGTTATTGCAAATTTACTGCAGGCGTTCCTAACTTTCAGATGTCTCTTTTGACCGAAGATGTCAGTTGTAGAAAATTAGCAAGTTTCCTATCGATTTATCTCAGAAACTATAACTTTTAGGATAATATTCATAATTGCTTTCTCAACCTATAATATTTTGGTAGATATTGACAAAAATAATTTTGTGCGTGTGTTTTTTTTAACTTGCGCAGAATCTGGCTATGAAAATTTTGACTACATCAACTCTCAAAGAGCTACAATTAAAATTTGGTCTGCGTGCTAATTTTCCTGAAGTTTGTCTCTTCAGATATTGGACTGCTGAGTTTCTGATTAGTATTAAATTGTAAGTACTTGAGTTTTTCCTTTTATTTACTTTCCTATTTATAGATTTCACATGAGAGGCTTAACCCGTAACTACAAAGGCGGGTTATTGGGTTATTGATATCTTGGTACATTTTCTCGATTAAAATTGAGTTTACAGCCTGAAATAATTTGTAATAGTGATGCAGAAAATTAAATTTTTATTACCAATTCAATGTTTGGCTGGCCCAAAAAGACTTTTTATTTGTATTAAGATGACACTTATTGTCTAGGTAAAATTATAAAGATGTGCTTTTATTTTTCTGACATTTTTATTATTTTTTAAAATTAAATTGACTTTATCCTCACATATTTTGTGAAAAAAAATACATGCATTTATAATTGTAAACCTCTTGAAATTGTGTAAAATTTATTTGTAATAAACCTTTTGGATTGAGTAAGGGACCAGGGTCCACCAAAAACAAAAATAGTTCCTGGCTACAGAAAAATTGAGATAGAAAAACAAAAGAAAACAAACCATTTATGAAAATTAAGTTAAAATGTATCTTTTAGGTATGATGAATACCTTTATCATTATTCGCTCTGCCACTTACTTGCTGAGTACGAGTAATGAACGATTAATATCGCAAATAGATATACTTCTCTCTTTGTTGACACGGGTTGCCCCTGCAACTTGTTTAGAGCCAAAGATATAGCTCGGTAACAATAAGTGATATATAATTTTATGGCCAAGTTACAAGTTTGCTTTGTTTACTGAATTTTTGTGGACGGTGCCATTGTATTATCGACATGAGTCGTGAACATTTTCATTGAATAATGGTGTTCGTAAATCTGTTGTATGCAAATGGATTTGAGTCACTTTAGCGGATACCATCTCGTTGTGGTTTTTATTTAAAAAAGATATTAGTATTACCGAGGTTCCAGGAAGTGTCAAGTTGTCACAGTAAGGAGATTGGTGTTAAAATTCTTCTAAGAAAGCGATACAATATACAATGCAAGGGTGATACCAAAACAGTTTTGTCATTTTCGGACCATGGAAAAATGGGTACAGTTTAAAACCTTGGAATATGGAAACAAAAAAGTGGTAAAACAGTCTTTTATTTAACGTAGGTAGTTTGTAAATTTTTATATTGCGAAGTAGTCACCCAACCACGTCCATTAGTTATAGAATATTTAAAAACGCAAGTCAATTTCGATCACTGGTAATTTTGTTAATTGCAAAGCGATTGTCTCAATTTTTTTTTTGGTTGATTGGCAATTTATTCTAGAATTAAGAGCTGAGTAACTAATGCCTCAAAAGTCTTTCTTGTACTGGGTGCAACATATAGTTTAAGCACATGCAAATTTAATATATTTGTAGTTTGCTGCTTAGGAAATGCCAGCTAAAGAAAACTTATCTTTGTAATGCCTCAGTTAGGACTCATTTGTAGTAATTATTGACATGAGCACTTCGCCATGTAGTTCCAGGTACATATGAAGTTATACAAGTTGAAAAGAAAGTGCAAGACATGTCAATTTTCTCTAAAATGACTTAAGCTATTATAACAAATTTTGCTATAGGGTATTAATATGCACGCTAAGTTCAAAAAATGTGTACGCGACGTTTCTAATTTTTTCAATATTATTTAAAACGTACACCCTTTTTGTATTTGTTTAATTAAAATAGCAGAATTTTAAAACTTTTTTATTTTATTTTTCATGTTCATATAAAATTTTATTTTTCATGTTATATAAAAAATCTGGCATTTTTTAAACAAAGGAAAAGTACTATACACTTTTATATATTATAGAATGTTAAAATTAATCCGTTTTAAACCTTCGCAATATTCTTAATTGCAAACCGATTCCTTCAGTAATTTTAGCTGGTAGACAAATTAAGTCTAAATTTTAGAGTAAGGGAACCATTGTATTAATATGCTTTCTTGTATAGGATGGAGCACAAAATTCGTATGCATGTAAATTAATAGAGTTTAAGTTGGTTGCTAGCAAATACCTGTTAAAAGAAATTATATGTTTAAAGTGTGCCATTTAGAAGCTTATTCAAAGTAGTTATTGACACATGTATTTGGGGTTTCTAAATTATACAGGTTTAACAGAAAATAAAGGTACTGCCAGTTTTATTTTATAGTTATGAGTAATTTATAGTAACTGATTATTGAAACAAGGTTTTTAACATTTGAGTATATTGGTTGAATTATCATATATTCTTAAATACATTATTTATCTAATATTTTGTTTTTACATATTAATAACAAAATATAAACTTTTTGGTTTACAGTTCTTTTATTACTTAAGTTTGATGTATAGTCCCTATACAGCGAGTATTAGTATCGGGATATTAGATGTTGGGAGGGTAATAACATTCATGGAACACAAATCAAAAGGCAAGTTGGTAGGTAAGGAAGATAATAAATTTGTGAATGTTTATTGTTTGTCTCTCAAGATTTTTAAATGTCCATTTGATATCTTAAAGTGAAATAATTTGTTATCAGTAACAACTATGAACGGTAACCGATTTTTAACTCCTGAGAAATATTCTTATGGGAGAGAAGACTTTGGAACAATAATCGTTCACAAGCAGAACTGGCATGCATTTTTGAAAAAACTTAAAGGGTGAATAATGAAAATTTTTGTCGATATCGTGAAACTGGCTCTAATTCTATAAGACCAGGTCAAGATCCTAAGAGATTGGTTTTATGTCTTCAATGTGCAAAATAACAATTTACCACCAGCACTCAACTTTAATCAAAATTTTTAATTGATCATCGTACAATAATTCTCAGCCATCTAAAGGAAGATGAGCTTAAGCCTTAGGAGGCAGCGTTGAGCCCGAAGTTGGAACCAGTCCACCAAGCCCGGCGATAATTATTTGCTTGAGAATATTTGCCGTGGTATGAAGGTCAGAGAGCTAAAGGTTTATTTAGTGATGGGTCTCGTTTTTGCCTCTACAGCATTGGTTGATTCCTGAAGTTTTTTTTGGAGGCCTTACCTGATTTGTTTAAAGTAGTTTTAAGCACTTCGTTAAAATTTCGGAGGGATATCGAGAATGGTTTGGAGTGGAATGGCATTAGTGGCAAAACACACTTGGCATTTGTAGAACATTTAACGGCTGATCAGTACACCACCGAAATCCTAGACGAACATGATATGTCTATTGTCCCAGCTATTGATAATAAATTTATTTATATGCATGATAATGCACCTTTGCATAGAACTAGAATATTACGGGAGTATTTGGAAAAAAATTGGATTTCCGTAATGAACGGTCTAACCATATAGAACATCTATGGGATCGGATAAAGAGGCAGATTGGTGCAGAAATTAACCCGTCACAACACTGTGCACAGTAGAAATAAGCTTTGAAACGAACATGACAAATATGTGTATCAAAAATTATAAGAGATCTGATTTTAAACACGTCAAATCGTCGCCAGAAAGTTATTCAAGAACAAAGAGAAAATACAAGGTACCTTACAAAATACTTCCGAAAAAATATTCAATAATATTGTTGTTGGTTGTTGGCTTAAAAACTCTGTCGTCACCTTATATTTCATAATCATAAACCGGTTAAATTATCATTTAAATATTGGATATAAAAAGTAAACAAAGACAGTAATAACAACGGCATACCATAAAATATCGCTTAAAAAATAATTACTGGGGAATGGGGAATAATTTAATAACATCAAGAACACATTCAAGTCAACGACCTTTTTTATTTAAATATGATTTTGATCAGATTTTCGATTTGGCACTTTATTTTGGCTGCGTATTTTATATTAATTAAACATTATACTGTATATACTGGCTGCTTTATTCGTTGGAAAATTTTTATTTATCCGCATATTAATATGTTACAAATTTTTTATATTTAAAGATATCAAAATGATCCAAAAATTAAGTTCTTTGCATAGAGTTATTAAAGGGAAAAAGCAGCTAATGCTATTCAATCTATAAGAATTGTTTTCAACCAACATAAAGAGGATATGTGAATTGACGTACAGGAATATTCACGAGGGATAGAGGAATGTAAACAAATCCAATATCCATAATCGTTCCAATAACGTGCATAAAAAGAGTTAATTAAGAAAATAATATCGAATCTAAGTTATTTGGATGAATATGTTCGAAATTTTCATATCATTACATTATAACTACTACTATGACTATTAAGATGATTTTTGCTAAATTTTTCAAGATTTAGGAAATCAAAAATGTAAATCAGCTATTCGATCTAGTAAGTAGCATCCTTTCCAATATCCAGGAGTCAACCACTATTAATCACAATCAATCACAACTATT
Source organism: Kuschelorhynchus macadamiae (assembly GCA_030620095.1). Taxonomy (NCBI): domain Eukaryota; kingdom Metazoa; phylum Arthropoda; class Insecta; order Coleoptera; family Curculionidae; genus Kuschelorhynchus; species Kuschelorhynchus macadamiae. Next base: position 426,788 of record JAUTXW010003868.1, on the reverse strand, counting down.
AATTTTTATTTAAACAGAAACTATTTAGCTACATGTTTTTTTTATTTAAACATTTTGAAACAAGGATATTAGATATGATGTAACAATGAATAAACAAAAACAATATTATTTATGGAATAGATTTTATTTAGTCTATCCAACCCTCGTTATTTGTGAGACATTTTTCTAAGTTTTCTGCAAATCTACCAGTTATGGCTTGAAATGTAAACTCTTGATTATTTTTGTTGAAACTATTTATTTCGACTTGCAATTTTAAAGACGATTTCCGAATCGTTGGTGGTCTATTATAGTAAACTTTGTTTTTAAAGTATCCCTAAAAGAAGAAATCCAGAGGCAAAAGGTCTGGGCTATTCGCTGGCCAATTTAGGACACCGTGTCTCCCTATCCGTAAATCATATTTATTATTAAGACATTCTGTAACTTCAATAACATTATGACAAGTGGCCCCATCGTGGTAAAAAATAATATTATTATAAAGCTGGAGAGGTAACTCTTCCAGAGCTTGTTCTATCTCATTTCGTAATGAATTTTAATATCTTTAGCTATTCAAAGAACCATGAATGATTATAGGCCCCAAAACTTTGTTTTCTATAATGCCGCACCAAACCAAAATAGACTTTAGGCCCTGAATTTTTACAATTTGTTTCTTCTGAGGATTGGTAATTGCCCAAAAGGGTTTTTTTCTCTATTGAACATGCCCGTCATAGAAAATATAGCTTCATCTGTAAAAAGAATTTTCTTGGCGAAATTTTGATCTCCCTGCATCTTTGCCAATATTTCCCAGCAAAATGCAACCCTTTGTATTTTTCTTAAGTCTGTTAAGTTCTGAACCGGTTTAAACTTATAATCTCTATACTTGTATGTTTTAGATTTTCGTGAACATTCCATATTTTCTCATTCAAATTTAATACAGCGTCTGGGATTGATCGTTCTGGATCCTCTTTAAAATATAGTTTTAATATAAAGTTACTTTAAAATTAACAATAATTAAAAATTACCTTTAAAATATAACAATATTTGCATATCTCTTTCTTCATTTCTAGTGACTGTTCGCTTTTTTCTTGTCAGAGTCTTTCTGTTTTCAAAATTTTTCACAATATAATAGATTGCAGATGTTGATGGAGCAACTAAATTAGGATACGCCATTCTATATTGGTTGCGTGTTTTACGGTAATTATTTACCCGAAAGTATATTTTCAAAATATTTGCTTTTTCTTCGTCAGAATACACACAGGTGCAATTAATTTGCGCAATTCATGTGTTAATCTTTTTAGCAAATTCTGGCTGTTCAGACAGAACCCAACAACTTTTGGGTTTAACATTTTGTCTACCTCTAAGAATATAGCGTGTAGACCCCGTTGAAAATATAACCGAAAACCCTGTACATCTATTTTTAGAGTGTCAATCGTAGTTTACTTTGAATGCGTCAAAATAAGGGCTAGACCAGTTTCATAGTTTCATGTATGATTGCTATTTTTATTAAAAAAAAAAACGCTTTAATATCAGCTTTTGATTGAAAAGTTTTTTTTAGTGAAACCGACATCCATGCAATTATTAAGTGGAAGCAACCGCGTTGTTCAAGGAAGTAACCTTACGCTCGTATGTGAAGTACATGGAGCCAGACCACCTGCAACTATAAGATGGACTAATGGATCCGTACTAATAACGAATGAAACGATTGTTCGCACTGATGTTAAAAATAATGTAAGTATGGCTTCTTCAATTTAATATTAGAATAAAACCCTATGTTTCCCAAAGAAGCGGTATAATTGTACAGTTTAGGTGCTTTAAATTACTTATCTGCAACTTTTTTAATCCTTGAGAAGGATAAAAAAATACGTTTAGACGGCCGCGGGTAACAGAGCGTCGAACCGTAATACGTTTGGGTGGTATTTCTGCAACAGTAAATTCCAAGATTTAAAATCTATTTCTAGAAAAGTATAGTTGAGGCCACGTAGGAACACCAACTTTAACAAAATTATAATATATTTTTATACGATTTCTCTAGATAATGGATATATTATAAGTAGAGTATATATCTTCCAGTAAAGACTAATTGTTGGGGTCACGGGTAGTCAAATGCGAAAATCTTCCCAAATCATTTTATGAGTTTTTTTAATAAACTAGTAAAACTCCGACTCGATTCTAAGATTATAATACTATTAAGAACCTATTTCACAATTATATATTACTTTTATTTTAAGCATTCTAAATACATATTTGTGTGTACTAGTACTCGAAATTATGTTTTCATTATTCTTTCGTTCTTTGTAGTTGTATGTCAAGTTTATTTCGTAATATTGTATTTTGAACACTATTATTTAATTTTAAGCTGAATCTCAAATAAAGCGTAATAAAACTTTTTTGACTGTCATATTAAAAAGCAAAACTATATATTTACGTTACCGTTTTTTACTTAAATAATAGTTTTGATAATGTATATATATTTATTTATTGAGGGCGGGGTTATAGGAACTTAAATTACATTAGAACGAGATTTCTTAAAACGGTAGGTACCTAAACCGTACTTTTAAATTTCTTTTAATACATATAGAATAATATGGAAAAAAAAATGTAAAAATATTCCAAGATGTGCACAGATTCGTTTTTTGCAACAATCTACAGTATCTGCGCGTATAATTCAAAGGTAGTGACAGTTTGCACTATTGGATTTTTTTTAATGCCATTCTGTTCTGGTCTATTTGATAATTGCTATTTTAAGTCTGAACATCAGTCAATAAATCCAGGAAGAGTCAGAATTCAGAAATCGCTTTTATAGTATTGATGCAAGTTGCGCACTAACAGAATAGTATTTTACTGGATCTTTAAGAACTATTGCCTGTAAGCCTCGAAGTCGAAGATTGTCTTTTAGAAAAATAAATATATTGCAACAATTTAAAGATTACAGCCTTATTTTGAATTTTAATGTTAGTTTTAAATAAAAATATATTTTTGTTTAAAGTTCTAGTGAATAGACAATGCAAGTCCGATAAGTGAATTTTAATGAGTCAATTTTTTTTATTGTAATTAAGTCCTATAAACTTACTGCTGACTTACTAAGCGAGTGCATTTCACGGCAAAATGATGGATATAAAACCAATAAACCTAAAAAAATGTATTGATAAAGTTGCAAATCTCTGTTAATAATATAATTTTTAAAATATAAAAATCATTTTATATTGAAAATATGTTGAACTTAATATTTAAACATGTGGAATTCAATATTAGCGAATTTTCGCTTAAACATTTTGAGAAAACATTTTTCTTTAATTGTCATAAATAGAATAAATGGCGTATTTGCTCTTTTATAAAAATACCCTTCATATACTATTTGTTTTTTGCTACAATGTAAGGGACCCCTACAAGCTACTTTGCGCTGAGGACTCTCTGCAGCTTGTGACGTTACTGATAAAAATAAGATAATATTTGCTGATTTGTAAATAAACATAATTCCGTAAGCTTTAAATGTGCTATCGCTAAGCATAAATTATCTAAAGTCGAATCTGTTCGAAAGGACGTTATAATAATAAAAGGAAAACGAGGAACATAAAAGTCCAATCAGCCTTCTTATGTTAAAATGTATTTAATTTAATTCCTACGCGTTTCGATCCTGGGGCATTATCATCAGGGTACAATTGATTGTCTGCAAGTATAAAAATTTTTGAATTACTGTGAAAAATTCCGACTCGAGGTGAATATAAAAAATAAATTAATTAAAATTAACAGTACTTAAGAAAACAGGACAAACAATTTTTTACATGAGATAAAGTTTCACACGGAACAGTTATGTACACAAAGATTAACTGTAAAAAAAGATATAAAATAACTATGTAGAAATATATCACACTAATTATTATTCATTTACTAAAAACACATGTCATCCGAATTTGATACCAATTTTAAAAATGATAGAAAATTGAAATAATGAATGAAAAAATAGTTAATTTAATATTTTTATCTTAGCCAAATTGGGCCAGAGTGAAGGACGGGAAGGTAAAATGGTTGAAGTGTTTAGTTTATACAGAGTAGAAATGAAATTAATCAATTAAATAGTTTTAGAGCACTAATATATTGTTAATATGAGTTACCTAATTAATGATTTAAATTAAGGGGGAGCGATCTTGTGATTGTGTTATCTCGATATTTTTAGGTATGTCCAGTTTCTTGACTTTATTTATTGAAATAATAATTTAGAATTTGTATCTTCTTTGAAATAATGTTTATTCGTTTTTAAATGTGTACTAAAGAGGAAACTTGTTATCACTTTCTATTCTGCTAGATCTGAGATGTTCTTTGATACGTATTTGAAGAGACCTACCAGTTTTGCCGACATATTCGCCGGGGCAAGAATTGCAAGATAGTGAATAAGATGGAAGACCATCCACTTGTTTATATAACTTGTTATTGAATTTACAGAAGTGTTAGTCCATACATTTTTTTTAACGGAGAGAGACTCGAGAAGTTTGCTCTTTTGTTAAATTAGGGAACTTTTAAGCAAATATTCGATAATATTAAGGCTTTGAGATCTAGGGACGCTTGAGAAGAAATTAATCACATCAAATGAAACTAGAACATAGTTGAAAGGAGGGGTTAACCGTTTTAATCTATTAACAAGTTCTATTGAATAACAAAAATTTTCATAATATATTTAAAAATAATAAAATGTGTGTCATAGATCACCTATTATGATATCATAAACTCAACTTTTAAACTTGCCATCTTATAAAATGCTATTGTCACAGTTTATTTTATTTCGCTTGTATTTTTTCCGTACTACCCATTTCTCGGATGGTTATATAACTCGACACATTTTATGTTAACTTAATCCGATTTCAGATCAATACATGGAAAGGCTCAAAATAGAAAATTAGAGATTTTATACAAAATGAGCTTTTGGATTTCAAATTAGTGAAATGAATTGGTATCAGTTGATACAATCAAGCGCCAAAACACATTAAGTTAATTTTCATTAAATTATCTATTTACATTAAGAAAGGCTTAGAGATTAGACTTAAAGTCTTTAAGATGACCAAGTTGCACTCCATAAATGTGTGTCGCAGAAAGATGGGATCACAAACATTTTGCCCATTCACTTAGACCATTTTATAAACTACCTTATTTAGATTTTATGGCTATTAAGGCATATAGCAAACATTTCGAGATTAATCAAATTACTAACAATGTCGGTTAGCAGTGCAGATATTATTGATTTACTTAAAAAAATGTGAAAAAATGACAGTTATTTGTTTCTTTACCTGTTCACTAACCCACAGTTACTTACACTTGTTTGCTGCAATGTGTTTTTTTTTAACCAATACTGACTGCTGAACCTTAAAACCTTAACACTTTTCTATCCTACATTTTCTACATATCCTTGAAAAAAGCAATAGGCTCCTTTTAAAATATTATTGCATATAAAGAAACACATACTATTCACTGCCTTCAGCCTACAAATTTGATTTAACAAAAAGTTATGCCCTTTGAAAGTTATTAAAAATTAATCCAGCAAACAAAACATTTTTCTTGCAGGATGTAAAGTAGATTTTGCAAAATTAGAAATTTTAGTTTACTATTTTTCAATATGTCGAGTATTAATACTATTAAGTCAAAATGTCTGCGTCAAAATGATGAAAGTTCCCATGCAGTTACCTTAAAAAAACTAATTTATTTATTTTTTGCAAAAACTTGAAAATATTATGCATTATTGCAAATATTACCATGACCAATTAATTCTGTGTACAAAACTAAGTATATCTAAATTTAGTTTAGTCAGTAATGAATTATTGAACTGTTCTGGTACTTTTAAAGAAAAATGTCATACCTTAAAAAAAAAGTGAATTGAGCATTTAGCTTATGGATTTGCAAAAATGTGATTAAAAAGAATCGACAGGCATAAAAATACGTATAGATCCACATTTAAGAAAATAAAGTTTATGTACTTTCTGCAAAACTGTTTTTTAGGTTTCTAGGTACAGTAAGTACTAAAATATTTGACTCTTTTAGTACTTTTTACAAAAAATACTTAAAAAGCACGAAATAAAATCTTGATAGTTTGAGATCGTGTTAAAGTTGGCAGGGGGTAATCAAAAAAAATGGAAATGAGTATGGGGTTTAAAAAAATTAAAAAATAGGAAACGTACTTAGGGTTAAAATAAAAAAATAGCTATAAATGGCACAGCAATAGAATGCCCGCATAATTATTTGAAAGAAAGAATGCTGAAGACAAAATATAATAACCGTGAATCACTTTCTAAGGAAACTACCCATGGTTTACCACAAGAGGCAGTAAAGGGACCAGATTTGTTTATCATATTTACACTGACTGGAAAAGTGCAAAATACAACTATTTTAGACGACACCTTAATGTACTTTGTAGGAAAGGATTTCAACAAAATAATAGAAGATCAAAGATTAAAGATGGAGTTTAATAACTTACAGGTGAATACTGAGAAAACTAAACTAATGATAGTAAAAAACAAAAATAATAAGCAAGGTTGATGGGATCAGATTTGTCAAAGATTTTGTCTTTGTTTTTTCTTAAATATATTGTTGACTACGTGTCTTTGGAAGCCATTCTTTGTAGTCATTTGGTAGATTATGTTTTTTTCTAAAGTGAAATTCTCCTCTTTTAGAGGAATTGAGAAACTCCGATGAAACAGACTATTGCGGGCAGCTAGTTTATGTGAGATATGATAATATGAATCCCATGGGATCATGTAATCTGTTTATATGGACTTTTTATATATTTTAAAACAAAAATTATGGGACATTCTTTCGAGACTAAAGTCTATTTTTTTGTTGCTTTTCTACCTTCATGGTGAATTTGGTGTTGGGGTGAAGTAAGTTAAGGTACTCTAAAAAGAATTTAACTCGTTCATGTTTCCGCAACATCCAACCAATGTATCATCCACCTATCTAAACCAAGGGGCTACCTTCTTAGCGAAATGGTGACTGAAACCGATTAATTTATTTTCTAGGAAATTCATAAAAATTTCTTCAACCAAGAGTGATAGTGAAGGTCCCATCGGAAGACCATCCACTTGTTTGTATAACTTGTTACTGAGTTTACAGAAGTCTGAGTCCATAAGAGGAGAGAGAGAGAGAGACAAGAAGTTTGCTCTTTTATTAGAATAGGGGAGCTTTTAAGTAAATGTTTTATAATATTAAGGCATTGTAATCTATGATCGCTTGGGAAGAGATTAACCACATGAAATGAAACTAGAATATAGTCGGAAGGGATCATACTTAAACTGGCTTGAAAATTATTATTACAATTACAATTATTTTTAGGCGGCACCTTATTGTACTTTGTAGGCAAGGACGTGAACGATCAGGTATAATGGAAGTACTTAGAGTTATCATAGATAAACGCTTGTACTTTTCCTACCACGAGGCCTATGTCTCTCGAAAATGTGCAAAAAAGTCTATGCCTTAGTGCAAACTTAATGTTTGGACTTTAATTCATAAAATAATAATTCAAACATATTTCTAGTATTGCCCAATGATGATTGCGTTAAATTCACAGAGAGTCAATTGAAACGTAATTCTTAAAATTTGGCATCAAGTTTGTAACATCGTCTCTCTGAGCTCCCTTGAAGGATTTTTAAAAGAGGATCATATTCGGAAAAGAAATTTTTCGGACTGTAGTAGGGATGTTCTTGTACTACCCTCCCATTCCCGGAAATAATGATACAGGGTGGAGTATAAACTTGTATTTTTTAGACATTTTTCATTACCGCACAGTTGTGAGGAAACCAACTATGGACACTTTTATTATTTAGATTTTTAAAGAACTGCCCTTTCCCTCGGAATCTTTTTGGTTTTTTTTGTTATCTCATCTAATTTAAGAATTATATTTTTTTTACTAAAAATACTAATTTTAAAAATATTGGAACTCAACATCGGCACTAACATCAATTATGGCGTAAACTCTCAAATAAATATGCTTTAGTAAACCATAAAACATTAATTTATTAATTTTAATTAATTAATTAATTAATTTGCTTATACAGAGTTAGTATGTAAGTGGTTTGGTATACACTGGGGCCGAAATGCTACTTACTGATAATAAAATAAGCAGACACATTTTAAATTAATTTAATAAAACAGAAAAATTGGAAATGTTCAATATACGCAAGTAAAATTAATTGCAAAACACAATACTGAAAAAAATGCAGACGGTTAATTTTATTTACAATATTAATATTTTATTGGGTCTCCCATGACCTGCACGAGTACAACATTTCGCTTTGGCATACTCCCCACTAAGTTTCGAACTTGGAATTGGGGAATAACCTTCCATTCATTTGTCAAATAATCCCTATAGATTGCGCGTCATGACAGAGAATGCTTATAAAAGATACACGGAAGCCGTTGGTAGCACTTATTTGCTGATATTTTGATAACAACGCATTGTTGAAACAATGTCTGCATGAAGATTATCAAATAATCATCATTTTTGATTGCACTGTCAGTGTCATTCCAAACCCAAAAAAATCAGTTATTTCGAAATTATGCTTTGTAAAATCATAAAATGCCTCGATTAACTCATTAGGAAATGGGAAACATTATGAAGTAAGGCTAAAGTTGGCATTAATCTAAACTAAAATTAAGCACATATATCATTGTAGGCTACAAAGGTTAAAATTTAGTCAACATTATTTGAGGAATATTTTTAATACGCCAGCAGTGATTATACATAGACTGATTCATCGATTCAACAACACAGGCGAAGTATCTTACCGACATGTTGGTGGATGCCATGGAACTACGCCGAGACGATAACAGAATCCATTTCACCGTTAATCGGCGAAGAACCTTAATTGCGAAGCAAATAAGAGGTTTTGAGTCACTTTTGTTGGAGTTACGTTTAAATCGACAAGGGAACTAAATTACGTATGGTTTGGCAAATGCATTTCTGACACTATGCCAAGACGAATTACAGAACTCGTGCGGGTTATGGGAGGCACAACAAAATATTAATATTGTATTTAAAATTACTCGATTATCTTCATTTAATTCAGTTTTTTTTATGTTTTGTTATTAATTTTAGTTATACATTATCCTCTGTTTATTTTTAAAGTTTTACAGTACTGTATAACAGTTGACAACGTTCATAATCGTAATACTAGGAACGTGGGAAATTTTAGGGCTGTTAGTAGAACATTTGATAAAAAAATTCATGATGATTAAAAGTTACATACCAAATGATGTAAAACAATCTGTTACTCTTATTGGAATTAAAAGAAAGTGTAAAGCGTATAATAAAAGAATTGTACCAATCTAAGTCAATAGTGTGATTATTAATATGATAAATTCATTATCATATTTAATTAGTTATAGAGGATATTTATCTAATGTATTTATTTACTTAAAGCGTCACGCGCTCGGTGAGGTATCTTGGTTCGTTGCGGTACTTTCGCTCATTGCTTTTCGGGCTTATAGACTGACAAATAACTTGCAGCAAAGTATATTTTTATATTTTATGTCAAGTAGTAGTCGAAAAAATGTTCAATAATTTATACGTTGGACTGAATGTATTCATGTAAAAAATAGCAATTCAAACGACTGGATGAGAGGTGATTGTTGGTTTGACCAATAAGCATAAAATGTTTCGGATTGGCGCAGTTACAACAATGTCACATTTTTTTACATGTTCGTAGCGCTCGAGACCAAAAAGCGCTTGTTGTATTATATAGTTCTATACTACGATAAACTGGTTACTTTTAGATACCACGATGCGCGACAAAATTACTATGCAATATACACTGTAGTCCAAATTAAATTGGAACCTTTTTTAAGCTTTATTATTTTTCTTATTTTTTGACCGATCTTAAAGATTTTTTAATATGTTTTAGTTGAATCATTTCTGAGTTAACTCTAATTTCTCCACTTATTTCTTTGTACAGGGTGCGCAAAAAAATCGAGTTGTTCTAAAACATTGATTTTAATGTCGTTGCAAAAATCAGGTGATTGCAGTATTTCAACGATTTCATGTTAAAATGGTTCATTGGTTTTCGGATAATAACCAGCAACTTGAAGATTTTGATTGAATAAAATTTTTAATAGTTAATTTTTTAACTTAAGTCGCATGAGAGAGTTATTTAATGGGCTAAAAATATCTATAAATTTGTATTTGCTGAATTAGGTAGGTGTACTGAAATTTCAAAAATGTCAAAAAGAAGAGCAAAAACAGAAATTATAAAATAATAACACATTTTTTTTTATTAGACTCGAGAAAATTGAACTTTAAATTATTTAATTATGAAAAGTAAATAAAATCAACGACAACCTTTTTAAAAGATTTTCGTTTTAAATCATTCTTTATGCATTTTTTTATATCATTTTTTATTATTTGTTATTCTTCTTACTGAATTTCTACTAATTATCGTTGTTTTAGATATTGCGTGATGTTTTTTTAAGCATTAACATGTTGAACTGTGTGGTACAAAAGTCCAACTAAAAATCAAAGGAGCCTTCATTAAATTTCAAACAAAAGAAAACAGCTTGATAGTGAATGTTGAAAGTTTTTTTGAGGTTTTGAAATATTTTTCTTGTGATCTTTATAAGTTGTAATGATGCCCGTTCTTAGTTTAAAAAATAAATTGTTGATAAAGTCCCTTAGAGAAACATTTCATTATGGAGCTAAAAAGTTAGTGGCTATGTTCCCACGAAAAAATTGGAAGTTTAGTACAATTAGTTACTTTTTAAAACAATTGCGCTTAACTAATTTTTTTCTGTGCGGGACGTGACAAAAAAATCCACCAGAAACCTTGCCAATATTGAGCAAGTGAGAAACATTATTCAAAATGCCCCAGCTTATGTTACGGTAAGTTGTCGAAAAATATCTAAAACAACGAGAATTAGTAGAAGTTCAGTAGGAAGCATATTAAAGAATGACTTAAAATTAAAACCTTTGCAAGAGATTTATTTTCAAAAGTTAACGAGTGACCTAAAGCAAAAACGTGTTGAAAGATGTGAACTTTTATTACAAAGATTCAGGTGCCGACGAGATATTGAAAAAATATGGTTTACCCATGAAAAAATATTTACTCTTCGACAACCAAAAAACCCTCAAAATAACCGAGTATATTTTGCCGCTGATATGAAAAAGAGAGATATTCCTATTAACCGGTTGCTGGTTGAAGGGTTGCGTTTTTAGGAATCGGTGATGGTTTTCGTGGGAGTATTCATGAAGGGAAAAACCAGCATCATTTTTGTAGATGAGTCCGGATTTTAATCCCGTGGATTATACAGTATGGAGTGTTCTAGAAAGAATGGTTTACGAAGATGTGGTGGTTAACACTGTTCAGGAATTAAAAGAAAGAATAATAGTGTGCTGGCAGCCGAAAGCTACAAGCTGTTGTACAAAAAATCTAGGTGGTCATATCTACCATCATTGTTGATGTTATCTACTGGTTATAATAAAATAATTTAGAGTTCATTTTTCTCGAGTCTAATAAATAAATGTATTATTATTTTTATTTCCTGTTTTTTGTTCGTTTTTTTGTATATTTTTGAAATTTCAGAACACGCCAATCTTGATTTTAAATAGTTTAATATACTTCAGCAAAATACAAACTTATAGGTTTTTTAGCCGGTTAAATAACTCTCGCATGCAACTTAAATTAAAAAATTAACTATTAAAAATTTAATTCAATCAAAATCTTCAATATGCTGGTCATTATCCAAAAACCAATGAACCATTTTAACATGGAATCGTAGAAATATTGGAATCACCTGATTTTTGCAACGACTTCAAAATCAACGTTTTAGAAAAATTCGATTTTTTGCGCACCCTGTACAAAAAATAAGTCGAGATTTTATAAGTAACTCATAATTTAACGAAAAAATATCCAAAAATATTTAAAATCCGTCAAAAAATAAGAAACATAAGAAAGTTTAAAAAAAGTTCCAATTTAATTTGGACCACAGTGTATTTTAATCGTGATGGTTTTTGGGTTTAGATAGCGTATTAGAATCATGAAATTAGAATTTCTATTTTTAACGTCAGTATTTTGTTTTTAAATAAAATAATGTTTTCCACAAAACATGTGAGAAGAAAATGTAATAAAGGCAACATATCAGAAAAAATATAAGTTGTCAGATAGAAAAAAATGTGATTGTGATATATTTTGCCTTGGTCTAGGTACTAGGTAATCATTACAATGTATTCTATATAAATTTGATTGACATTGTAATTCCAAATTATAACGATAGCTGAGCAGATTTTTTTCAGATCCTGCTGTTAACTGTGCTCTAACAAACTAGTATGCATTCTACTATATTCTTTCAAGACTACATAATTTGTTACAATTACAATCACAACTTCCTTACGCAAAAAAATATGCAGTTAAAATAAACCAGTGATTAGGCTAATTTAATACGAGTTTTTTTAGTACTTGAAAACATCTTTTAAATTGGAAAGTAGTCCAGCTAGCATACCAGTAAAGAAGACACGCTTCTTACTTAAGAACTCGCAAAAACCTTTCGTAAAGCTGCACGGGAAAATCTCATTGATACATAAACAGATAACACTCGACAGATAAAAAGGGAATGACTTCCATTTTTCTTAGCCTTATCATGGCTGTAATAAAACTCGTCGACGAACCGGGCGCTAAAATTAATTAAACTGCGAAAAAGCGCCGATATCTGGCAGTTTAAATCGCAACAAGAGCAATCTAAAAAAGTGCTGTGTCGCTGAAAAATCCAACAGTCGTTTATTAGATGTTACTTGTTATAAAATGAAACAATTCTCGCTCAAAAAAGCTAATGACTTTACAGGCATTTTGTAATTTGCACATTAAGTCTGATATTCTGACGGAAATTCGATTAAAAACAAATTTTCGTAAACGCGAAAGACTAAAGTTTATGCAATTCCGTTAAACGAGGAACAGATGTTTACACTTCTCGAGTTAGTTTACCGATATATATTTTTTATTTAAATAAAATAATTAAGTTGATTCTTTAACTAACTAAAAATTAACAATCGTGACTCTAGATGTTATTGGAATGCCATTTGGCGTTATGTTTTTGAAAGGCCATTCTCCAATTACCTTTATATCCTGTAATCTTGAAAAAAACACCCTCCGAGATTATGTTTTAAAATCCCTATATGCCGAAAAACTTGTTTTTTCGGTTCGGTCGGTCTGTCTATCTGTTCGCGGCTTAGCTTACTTACCCGATTGACTTCAAATTTTGGTCAAAAATTAATGGTCACATGGAGATGACCTGATAATATTTTAGTGAAATCCAATATGACCAAACAAAATTGAGGACTAGTGAAATGTTAAATTAATTGTTACAAAGAATTGTTTATCCGATTTGATAACTAAAACAAAATGGCGGCTTAATAAAATATTTAAAAATTTAGCCTGAAAACTAGGTACTGAATAGGTTCATTTCAAATGTAAAATTGTTATACGGATTCAACATGCCGGAACAAAATGGTGGTCAAATAAAATGTTTGTATCGTAAGAAAAATCATCCTCCCAGGTTTTACATGTCTTCACGTTTTGGCGCCCCTAGATGCCAAAAATATGTTTTCTTAATTTCGTGGGTCTGTCTGTCAGTTCGCGGCGTAACTAAAAAAAACACTTGCCCAAATGACCTCAAATGTTGGTCAGAAGTTAAGGGTCATATGAGGCTGAGTTGGGAAAATTTTCTAAAAATCCAATATGGCGGAACAGAATGGCGGCCTAAAATGTTAAAAAATGATTACTAAAAAATTAATAATTATCTAATTTACCTCGAATTTCGCACAAAAATCAAGTGCTACATATGAATGAACTAGTAACATTTTACGAATCCAAGATACCAAAACAAAATAGCGGCCTAATAAAATGTTTAAAACATCAACCTGAAAAACTACTGTGTGAAATAGAGATGAAATGGTAAAATTATGATACAAATTTTGCAGAAAAATTAAATGATATACTTAGGGATTAACTGGCACGAATTCAATAGGAACAAAATGGAGGACTTAAAAAAAATCAATGTAAAAACTACTTATTCAATTTATTTTAAATTATGCCCAAAATTCGAGGCTAATTAAAAACTGGTTAAATGTTGGTACGAATCCAATATGGTAGAACAAATTGACGCTCAATAAACATATTTGAAAAAAACAGTTTATATGTATAGAAAATGACTATGTGCGGAATTAAATTTGGTCACATTTTACTATTCAATATAAAAGGAGAAATTCATAACGAGGGATGTTCCAGATAAAGGATATTTACCGATTTTTTTTTGTTTCTGTGTAGCTCTGTAACTCTTAGGAGAAGGCTTAAAAAACACACTGAATGTTTCTACTCAACTAATAATTCCGTGTTTGAAACTGTCTCAATAAAGATACAAATAATGAAATTGAAACAAAAACTTAAATATAGAATCGCGTGGGAATGAAAAATTAGGAAAAAAAACTAAATCTGCTGCCACAACCAAACCATTTTATCGCCGCTGATATTCGATCCAGAAAAGTTTTCTCTGACAAAAGGTTACTAAACAAACTTAAAATGATAAGTATGAAATACGGATAGACGCGAAAAAAGGAAGTGACTTTAATCACCAATCACTAATGCAATCTTTTTATAGAAAACGAAAATGTATTTATTTATAGAGCAAGAACTCAGTTAATCCGAAAAAAATCAAGGTTATGAAGATTACTCGACGTTTTCATTTTAGGGGGACGAACAAAACCTCTTATTAATGCAACAACTTATGAGATAACTATTTTAGATAGGCTTACTATTATAAGATCCGTCAGTCTCCACTTTACCAGTTGACTTCTTCGTGAAGTGAATAAATGTAGGCTAGAGTAGTTTTCATTAGTCACACTTAGGATGCATGCATGCAATGTCAGCCTTGTATCGAGCGCAAGAGAGATTGAGTGCCGAGGCGCACTTGACAGGTTTGTCAGAAATACTGTCGAGCAATTGTCTAACTAACGACTTAACACTCTAATTAGATGCGACTGAATACCGGTACGTTTTGTAAAATTTGACTAACATCACGTTAATTTTAGATAACAATAAACTGTTCTACCCTTTACATTTGAATGGATTGATGCCAGTTAGCATCAGATTAAATTATTACAAAAAAACGTTTGTATTACAAGGCAACTTTTTGCAGTGAGGTTTTGCCGTTTGTTCAGTCAGAAGGTGTTGAAAAAGCTCCCATTTTCCAAGACAATATACCTAAAAGCGACCCGGGTTGTTCCGAGAAGACGATGGAAATTAAATACACTTAAAGATCAGTAATAATGAGCATAACATAACATAGCAGTAGCTGTAGGCATATTTTCATATGTAGAGTACTTGCACGGTGCATAAGATAAATATTAATACTATTTGATATGTTTTTTGTTTTTCTTACTCAATCATTTATTCCCGAAAAATAACATTGTTTATGGTAGGGAACTGGGAAATAAATTAAAAACTGTAAACATAAGAAAAATATATCAAAGGTGGAAGATAGTAATTCTGTAAAAAAATGTCTCTTTAATTGTTTTTTAAAAGTATCAGTTTTGTTGATATTTTCATTACATATACATACAGATAAAGTCAAAAATAACACACTCGTGAGTTAGGAGTTGTAACACACCCTTCATAACACAGGCTTCATAACTCACGCCTTTCTTTGTAGAAACGTTTAAACTTTATTTATAAATTTATTCAACGGATTTATTTAAATGAACATTAACATTGAATGAAAATGAAATGTAGTTTGAGGATTGAGAAACATTAAAACCTTGTAAGCTTCCAGGGCTTGAACTAGGCCCTGATATTTGATTTTTTTTCGATTATATATTTAAGAAAAAATATGTAATATTTCGAAAAATTAGGAAACACAGCTAATTTTTTTATTTTTTTTATACAAAACGTTTTTTTTTTCAGTATACATGATAGCGTTAAAGGGATGAGGCAGCCCTGCAAACAGAAAAAAATTGAAAAAACCATGAAACATGTCAAACTTCTTTTATTCCTTTGTATATAAAAACATTTTTTTCAACTATACAGGGTAGCCCTAGAATGATAAAAATGCCCTCTGAAAATGAAAAAAAATTATACCTCAGAAGCATCTAGCTTGCTTAAAAAATATTAAAACAGGCCAATTTTTTCATAATTGTGAATATGAAAACATTGTTTTCGACACGATAGCCCCCTTAAAACGAAAACAAAATTTAGAGTGTTTAGCTTTTTTAACATTATATTTTTTGTTTTACAGCGGTTTATAACAAAAAAAAACAAACGTTGAAACATATCAAATTTGTCTTGTCTCTTTGTATATAAAAACCTGTTTCCTAATATACAGGTTAGTCCTAAGGGATACAAGAGTCCCTTAAAAATGCAGAAATTTTCATAAAGCTTAGCTATTTTAAAATATACGTTGAAAGAGGGCAAATTTATTTTCATGCATACATAAGCAATTTTTTCGTAAGAAATGGAACAGTTACAGAAAATAGCACCGGAAATATTTTTTGAAGTTTCTCCGAACAGGAAAATATTCTTTTCGATAAGAGGTAAATTTTCCATGAAGAACAATTATAAGTAACTTCCAGTTTTACTGGAAGTAGCCCTTAATTTTTTATTTTAAGCAGGAACCTGTTTATTTTTATAGACTCTCGTTTTTAGCCTAAAATTAGCTTTTCAATAATATACCACAACTTAATTTTTGCCAAAACACATTTTTATACATATATTGCCTGTTATGATTTGAAATATATATTTTTAAATTTAGTTGAAAACCTGCGGTTAAATTTTATCACATAATTGAAAGATTGGTTTAAAAGGTTTAAAATAGAATTTTCGAATTATTACATCACAAGTTAGTTTTGGAAATTATATGTCTAATTTGCTTTAGCCAAAAACCACAAAACAAGTTTTTGGGATTAAGAAGAAAATATTTTTAATTGCTGACAAGCACCTCGATGACACAGTGGTAGGAGTATGCCCTATGATTTAAGTCACTTTTTCTCAAAATGTGTCTTGTTGCTCGGTAATCAAAAAACCACTCAGCTCGTCAACTTGGAATGGAATTCGAAGTTGAAAAAAGACAATAGGAAATAACTACGTAAAACACATTCCTTGGTAAAATATTATAGTGCTAACGCCCGAACCATTTACATCTCTCCAAGAACCACAAACCATTTAGAAAGTTTCCTCCAAAAATCTTTGGTTCGCTCACTTTGCCTATTAAATATATCTCGGAAATTATTAAAAGAAGAACGATAGTCCCATGCAGTTTTTCATTTATCTTTTTTGTAGTTTCACTTTATAGTTGAATCGGGCGATTTTTTTGTCGGTGAAAAAAACAAGGTTTTGATTTATAACAGTACATTGATCATTTAAATTGATGCCACATATCGTTAGAATAATCGAAGAACTTTCATAATATCCTATGAAATGTTGTTTACGGCTATCTGGACATCAAGTAAAATTTATATTCTTTTTGTTTCTATTCCAATATTTCAAAAGTTTTCTTCACTATTTTTCACTTTACACTTTTTTATGACTCGCTGTAGTATTAATGCATCATTTATATTTGATAGCAAATCTATAAATGTTACATATACCGGGTGTCCTACGGTATTTTGACGCATTTAACTCTTTATTACTTGAAAACGTATTGAGGCAGGGATATGAGATATTCGCCAATCGTCTTTATTTTGTTAAAAGTGTTATGCAATACAAGGTGTAGCAAAAAAGTAATATGACAACATTCAGGTATGGAAAAACTTTGGTATTTTAAATAGAATACCCTGCATGTATATTAGAAATCGCTAGTTTTATCCTACAGCTTTTAAAAAATATATAATTTGCTATATTATCTCTTTAAAATCAAAAGGGCTATATCAGTATTTCAATAATGTCAATATTTCTAACTAACTAATTCAAATAAACTAGCAATAATAATTAGTTGGCCATGGAAAACAAAAACTTTTTAAAAAGCATCTTCCAAACCACTTTGCGGTATGGCCTTGTTGACATCTCTGATAATTTCCTTCATTTCGTCTATATTTCTTGACATTGGTGCCTAATAGTTGTTCTTCGTTTAGCCCCAAAAAATAAATCGGGCCCAATCAAATTTGGCAACCGAAAAGCTCAGGTCATTAAACCGTTCCTACTTATCCATTTATCTCTGAATATTCAGTTTTGCACACTCCGGGTTTCTAAAACAAACTGGCATGGAGCTCCACCTTGTTAAAAATACGAATTATCGATTAAATTATCTTGTTCTAATAATGTGAATAAGAACTGTTTAAGCTTAAGAATTCGCAGCAAAAAAATTAACCATATATTTTATTTCTTAAAAGTGCACACCTCATCGTTAGTTTCGGGAATCTCTAACGTACCGTTGATAGACAGGAGGATTTTCTGAACTAAAAATTCTGCAATTCTACTTATTCACAAGACCATTAACACGAAAGGTGGCTTTAGTCGACCTGCTGAAATTATTTAAAAGGTGATTTTGATTTCCAAGTTGTATGTGAGTTTGTTGTTGTATAATGAGTTTCTTTAAAATGATGCAAAATGTTGATCTTATATGACTTTAATTTTAGAACCTGTGTCATTATTCAATGGATAGTTATGCATACCGCACTTCCAACATTTTTTACGGACACCAGTGTTTTCTTCCACAAATTCCTGAACTTGTACTGTTTTATCCAATAAGACGTTGTTGTTCTCAATTATTTTTTGTCTTAACTCAGTGATTCGCTGTTCCACATTTGTGGATGCCCATGTTTTATAGCATAGCTCAGCTGATGAAGTGCAATAAGACTGAACGTGTAGCGCGGTTACAAAGTTTCACATTTTTTTGCGGACATGCCCACGATCCATTTTCCATTTCTTTTTAAGAATTCATCCGCACAATCACATCTGTTTTTTGATTCATTACCTTGGGCTTGAATGTTACGGCAGGTAGTTATGGTCACCTCTGTAGAGATGTTAGAAAATAACCCTAAATTTTGGCCGAATTTGCAAATTTGTTGCTGGCTCTTGCCAGTGAAGCCACGTTTATTTTCTATAATTTTCAAAAAGTCCCTTATATTTTGTAACTTGAGTATTCAAATTGATATTTGATATAGATGGGATCAACGGAAAATGTTGAATAGTACAATAAACTGAAGAAAGTTATCACTCAGCCGATCCTAAGATCACTCATTGGCAACCTCTATTCGAGGCAGCCTTGGCTATGTCGTCCTTGATAAAATTTCCGTCAGGTATCTACCGCTTTAAATCAAGGCATACAGTATAACCGAAGTCAACCATAAAAAACAAAATTGATTGAAGTATTTATTTAGTAGAAAAATTTCTATATATAAGTAAATTGAAAAATTTCTATATAATTGTTTATTTATAAGTATATATAAGTATAATAATATATAATTATATCATTTGGCTGAAAACAAATAAAAATTTAAAAACATTTATAATAATCGTTGTTCTTGTAAGTGCTTATTAAAAGTTTTGAGCCAGAGATTTTTACATTAACTGGCAGGGTATTCCATAACTGCGTAGCAACCAAACTAAAGGAGAGCTATCCTGTGCTGCGGTATAACTAAAATTTGATTGCTACGGGTACCCTGTGTGTGTAATGGTAGAAAAATGTGTGGCCCAATAACTCGGTTGGCCGGCTTTTATTACCCAATAAATAAAAGAATACATGTGTTATTTTCTGTGGTCTACATACTTAGGATTTCTTCGGTATTGATGATGAGTGATGTGGTTTCTAAATGCAATCTCATAGAACGGTTTTATACTTTCTGTTTCAATCTTTTAGTACGGAATGTTAAAGAATCACCATATACAAGATATCCATAGTTAAATAAAAAAAATCTGTAAATTTCCTTTACCCGGGACTTCCTTCTTTGTGAATTTTTTCTTTTATTAATAATAGTAAAGTGTGAACCAATTTATACATAGTCATTTAGTAATACGTCTATACTGTGTTTTCAAAAACTTTTATTGGGCGCCATTTATTTACCCAACTGGGTTTACATTTCGTTCGGAAATCAGAGGTCATATGGGGATAACCCGGTAACATTTTGGTAAAAATTCACTGTGGTGGAACGAAATGGCGACCTAGTGAAATTTTATAAAAGTTATGACTAAAAAACTAATTATCCAATTTACCTCACATTTTGCACAAAAAGATGGCTCAAAAATGAAATATTAAAAAAACAGCCTAGAAAAACCTTCATTTTAACTTTTATACAAGAATTAAGTGTAATATAGAGATAGACTGTGGTACGAATCCAAGATGGCGCAACAAAATGGCGGTTAAAGAAAATGTTTAAAAAATCAACGCTAAACACCTATACCGATCCTCAAATACAGTAAATTACCCATATATTGAAAATAACATTGAAGCTAATGAATATTAGCTCCTAGGCTGGAACGTATAAATGAATAAAATATATTTAGTTAGTTATTATGGTCATGGGTTCTTGAGTATATAAAATATGAGGGTCCTGTTCTATCAGTCGATTTTTTCCTACTCCCTCAGAAACCGGCATCACAGCCCCTGTAGTTTTGAAATGTTTTTACTATACTTAGTTCATAACAATAATAAATAGTAGTAATAGCTTTTAAAATGACAACCAAAACATCACAGAAAATTTGTTTTACGAAATCACAAAAAACATAATATGCATGTGCTAGAGAAATATATGAGCATGGCATTCTGTTTAATGATAGTCATATGTATACTTGAGATGAAACCCTAACTATAAAGAATAGCCTATTCCTATGTTAACCTGTTCATTTCCGCCTCACCGCAAACAGCAGAATTGTTAATCTACCTAGACTAACATTAATTTTTAAAATTGGGTGTAATTTTGGGCTAGTAAATTTATTTAAAGCTGTATTCATATTATTATGTAAAAAAATGATTTTATAGTGTCAAAAACTTGTTATATTTATTTTAGACAGAACCATATAATATATTTGACTGAAAATTCAAAATTATTGTTGCAAAGTGTTTAATTATTGGTTAGAAAAATGCCTATTTATTTTATTTAGAATTTTCTACCATAAAAAATATTAATTGATTTATAATACTTAAAAAAAATCAGTTTGCATTTATATACATAGTTTTATTCCTGTTTAATTAGTAATCTCGTTTTTCAGTATTAATACTTTATAGTCATGTTCTATTTAAAGTTACATGAACGTTAGAAGAAAATGTTGGATGGTTTGCTAAAGTTAAATACGGGACCTATTTTTAATACTGTCTTTATAATATATGACGGGTAGAATGTGAAATCAAATTCTAAATGGTCCCAGTACTAATATACTATATATGTCAGAAAGTCGTAACTAACTCTTCTTATGACAAGCCTAACATTAACAGTGTAGCTCTCTATTAATTATTGTATCTTTAAACCACTGAAATGTACGATTATTTCCTCAGGCATACCTCAGCAGTGTCCGGTCTCGATGGTTTGAATCTCTCTACTTAAACTCGATGTGATTTCTAATATTTACAAGATACTTGAGTATTACAGTCTACTTCCTTCGTAAAAGAAACTTTTGTAATCGTGAAAAAACCACCCTCCGGGATGTTTGCAGATTTTTACGTTTCAGGATCCCTAGATGCCAAAAAACATGTTGTCTCAATTCCGTCGGTGTGTCTGTCAGTCTATCTGTTCGCGGCATATCGAAAGAACTACTTACTTGATTGACTTCAAATTTTGGTTAAAAATTAAAGGTCACATGGGGATGATCTGGTAACATGTTGGCAAAAATTCCGTATGGCAAAACAAAATGGCGGCCTAGTGAAAAAAATTATTACTAAAAACTACTTATTCAATTTATCTCATCGCACAAAACCAAGTATTGTGTAGGAATCAACTGGTAAAATTTTGGTAAGAATCTAAGATTGCGGAAAAAAATGCCGGGTTAATCGAATTTTTAAAAATTCAGCCTGAAAACACTGCTTAATGGACTGAATTGCAATTGTGTGCTATAACTAGTTGTGATGTAGAGATGAACTATTTGGTACTAATTCAAGACGGAGGAACAAAATGGTGGCCAAATAATTTGTTTGTAATCGTGAAAAAATCAGCCTGTTAGGTTTTACATATCTTCACGTTTTGGCGTCCCTAGGTGCCAAAAATATATTTTAACAATTCCGTCGGTCCGTTTGCCGGTTTGTCTGTCTGTCTGTTTGTCAATTCGCAGCATAGCTTACTATCAGATTGACTTTAAATTTTACTCAGGAATTAAGGGTCATAGGGGGATAACCATGGTAATATTTTGGTAAAAATCAATTATGCCGGCCTAGTGAACCGTAAAAAATTGTTGCTAAAAAAAACTAATTATCGAATTCACCTCAAATTTTGCACAAAAATCAAGTGTTACGTAGGAATAACTGGTAAATTTTTGGTATGAATAAAAGATAGCAGAATAAAATGGCGTCTTAGTAAAATCTTTAAAAAATGATCTTGAAAAAACTACTTATTAGATTAATTTCAAATTGTGTGCCAGCATTAAGTGTGATATAGAGACAAACTGATAAAGAGAAACAAAATGGTGGCCAAAACATTTAAAAAAAATCTTATTCAATTGACTTTAAATTTTGCAGAAAATTTAATTGTGATATAGGGAAAACTGATGCGGATTCAAAATGACGTAATAAAATGGCGGTGTATGTGAATTTAAAAACTACTTATTGAATTTATTAAAAAAGGTCACTGTATTCGCCAAAAAAAAATTTCAAATATTCACGTTTCGGTGTCTCTAGATGCCGCAAAGTTTTCTCAATGCCGTCGGTCTGTCGGTCTGCTTATTGGCTGCATAACTAAAAAACGGCTTATCCGATTTACTTCAAATTTTGGTCAAAAATTAAAAAGTCATTTGGGAATGCCTGGTGAAATTTTAATAAAAATCCAATATGACGAAACAAACTGGCGCCCTAGTCAAATGTCAAAAGAAATTATTACTAAAAAGTACTTTTCGAATTTACGTCAAAGCTAGATGCCAAAAAATATGTTTTACTAATTCAATTTGTCTGTCTGTCAGTTCGCGACGTAGCTAAAAACTACTTACTCGATTAACTTAAATTTTGGTAAAAATCCATTATGACGAAACAAAATGGCGGCCAAGTAAAATGTAAAAAAAAATATTACTCAAAAATTAATTATCCAATTTACTTCAATTTTTGCACAAGGAATCAAGCTGAGAAACTGCTTATTAAACTTTTAAGTGTTGTGCATCCATTGAAAGTAAAATTGTGAAATAAATGCTGCCTTTCGTATATAATCGAGAATCTGCAATATACTCCGATCAGCCATCCCTAGACGTGGAAATCGGCAATGTTAAAAAAGCTCTCATATAGAGTGATTATACCAAAAAAGCTGTCTCTTAAGACAATTTCTAATCGCCAAAAAAAGAACAATCTACGCTCCATTGAAAACCGGTCAACAGGTCCGTATGTGAGAAGAATTTCAGAAATTATATAATTTGGCCAAATAGAAATTAACTCTTAAGGGTTTCTTGACCAAAACCAAACTCAATACAATTAGTGAACAAAAAAGCGAATTAACGAATTCCTTGTGAATGCGGTGAATCCTATACGCATAAGTGAAACAAAGAAATCTCTTGATGTAAGAATTTGTCAGCACAGTTTTGTAGAAACGCCGTAGAATACAGGCCCGGGGTCAAAATTACCCACAAATGACAGCACTGGAGTAAATAAATTTTAAAGAAATAACATTGATAAAATATAACAACAGCATTTTCAGAATCCGAGAATTAAAAAACCTATTATTGGCGATCTTTAGTGGGTCTCACTTATTGTCTTAATATCTGTAACTGGCGGGCATTAGGCACCTTTGCACCCAACTAGTACGCTAATCACAAAAACAATGCAATCCTACAAGTAGTGCATTTTTATATTTTTTTATCAATGAATAGTTGGTGTAAGAAACAGTTTAAAGCTTAATACTGCCCTTCTCATATATTTTATATATTTTTAATTGTTTTAAAATTAAAGCTGAATAGGTTTAGTTTGCCTAGGTATCCAATTAGTAGTATGAATTTGTTATTAATCAAAAGTATGACTTTGTCCATTAATCAAATCATTAGGAACTTGCAGAATATATTCGGAAAATAAGAGGGTGTAAGAATCTTAAAAATCCCCTTGCATTAATCGATGTTAAAAACTCTCTTACTTAACTCAATGTCAAGAATACTATGTTAACAACGTGCAATAAGACATGCGAAATTATTTTTTAACTTCGGATTTTAAGCATTATTAGATTTTTCCAAAGATCACAAGTAAATGAAGTTGTTTCCAGGTAACGGTTGATATAACATTATGACGCCCCCAAATTATAGTTAACCAAAATATCAACTTACCAAATATAGTCAAAATAAACCTACATAAGTCCAGTAGCAGAGAAAATTTAAATAGATTATTAAAAATATTAGAGAAATTTCAGTTAACTCTGCAGCTCTTTAGGTGCAGGAATCACTGGTGGCCGCTAGCTTTTATACAGTGGAGACGGGCGGGTTCAAAACAAAGAATTAATTAAGGCGCCAAGTGATTAAGATATTACACCAGGTCCTGATAATTGTTTTTGAAATTTATAGTAGACAATAATCACTAATTGCTCCTCAAGCTGAAACGTATACCTGAAACCCTGACTACTAATGAAGAAAACAACAAATTCAAATAGATGAAACCATATAATGTCCACAAGATCAGAGTGTAACAATTAGAAATAAATTAATTAGATTAAAATTATTTAAAAAAAAAATAAAGAAGTTAAGTGCAACTTTAAATTTAAATGATTAATGGAAATTTTAATTTATGATATAATTTGAATTAAACAATTAATTATTTTCCAAAATTGATGGTTTTTATGGTCTTAAATGCGTAAAAGAAAGGTTACGTTTAACTAAATATACGCCTACAGGGTTATATGTGAAAAATTGGCCGCCAAATCGTGATCACGCTTTGTTGCATAAACGCCAAAGTATAATAATTTAAATGGAATTTACTTCCACGTACTACACTGACCCTGGATTGTGTACCATAAAGGGTTACTATGTGAACATAATGTTAATGACACAAAAAAAATATAGTTAAATGTAAAAAGGTAACTTACTCTCTAATACCAAAATCCATACCTAATAACATCTGTCAAAAAAAAAAATTAAAAAACTTATTAAACAGGAAATCTTTAAAAGAATCAATGCCCTAATCTAGCAATGATCTAGAACAGTATTTAATTTAAAATACAATTTAAATTAAAAAAATATTTCAATTAGGTTCATAATACCCCTATATATAGACAATTTCCCATATAGAAACTATGTTTACATGTCCCAATGCCATAAAAAAAAGAAGAATTATATAAAATAAAATATTAATTATTTAAAATATAATATTCTGCTTAAAATGCTTAAATCTATGACTTATCTGTCTCGGCACTCACGAACCACTTCGGTAGACAAGCAGCCAGATCCATAACCCCATATAGCTTGGAAAGGCGGCATAAGACAGCTTGTGATAGCCTCTCAGCTGTCGAAGTCGGGGCCACACAACAGGGCGTGAGGGCTCGATAACACCAAGATCAAGTAAGCTTCAGGTAACTTGCAACCATCTCGCAAGAAGAATCAGAAGAAGTCGAAGCAGGAATGAAGAAAATAAAAATGAAGAAGAGAAGAAAAACCCCTGAAAAAGACATTGGCCAAATTAGAAATATGTCAAATCAAATTCAGAAAAATACACAAAAATCAATTAATG
Source organism: Kuschelorhynchus macadamiae (assembly GCA_030620095.1). Classification (NCBI taxonomy): domain Eukaryota; kingdom Metazoa; phylum Arthropoda; class Insecta; order Coleoptera; family Curculionidae; genus Kuschelorhynchus; species Kuschelorhynchus macadamiae. The sequence goes on along the minus strand of JAUTXW010003868.1, from coordinate 401,030 downwards.
AAACACCAAAATAATTAATAAAACATACCTGATAATCTAGAGCGGGGTTAATTCGGGACGAAGCGTAGCGATTTCCAAAATATCAACTCCCCACAACACATGGGTGCAGTAGGCCGAAATCCAACAAATTATCCCATCCGTAAACATCCACTCACAGGATACCACTACACGGCTCAAATACTGCTTAAAGGGTTTGTTTGCATGATCCCCAACTTGGGCACTGAATATTTTTCTAAAACATCAGTTCACAACTTAAACCACAAAAATTTTGGGAAAATCTGCTTCGCCAGCAGACGCAGGTGACCTGTTACAACGACAGGTATTACCAGACTGAAACTGAAAATTCTAGGAAGAAGGTTCAAGGAACTAGTACCTTCCTTCCTTCTCTGTCTTTATCCCACTCATTTGGTTACTACTGCAAAAGTATCAATGATGTCAAATGTCACAGACTTTTCTGGGGACTCGAGATTACTGCATCCCTTACCAAGGACATTAAATATAAAACGCTAATCATTAACTACCATCTTACACCCAATGTAAGGATACCATGAAAAGTACATAATTACATATCCAAAGAAGTCGTTCTAATCAGTTAAACGATAATAAAACCATTTCTTTAAAAGGTACTACTTTGTACTGCGCTAGCGTACTGACCGGAAGAAGGCAGTACCGGCAACACTACATCCGACCATGCGACAGGAAGTGCATGAAATTCCATTTCATCTAGGGTTATTTGGTATTTTATTTTAAGACCAAAATGTACGAGTTTGAGCGGGTCAACCAGTGCAAACCAGAAAATGAAGTATGGCGTCATACCAGAACAGTACCATTATACTATGACGAACCTGTGCGTTGGTGCGAGTAATTCGGTTATTGATATACATACAAGGAGCCGTACATTATTTTCCCTTAATTATAACACCAGGAGCAACAAATATCATCCAGCAAGAATTACCAAAGAATGCTTTATCGACACGTCTTTTTTCTATCGTTTTGTATCGTTTCTGTACCTCAAAGTATATTTTAGTGCAAATTTGAACCCTGACAAACCCAATGCTGAGAATATCTTAAATTCTAGTACTATTTTACAACCGAATACAACGTAAGGTAAAATTGTTTTATATATAAAAGGGGATCATCAGATGCGCTAATGTTTTTTTTAATGATAGTCTACTAACAGTTATAAAGACCCAGGTAGGACAAAAGTCCTAATGTTATGATATTTAAGAAAAATCAATTTTTCGGTGTCACCTGCATGTAATAATACATCAGTACAATCCAGACGCTTGTGGAGCGCATTCAAAAGCGCCATTTAGGAACATATAATGAATGCGTTATCAAATGAAAATTAATTGTGTAACTTCTCAGAAAATTTTTGATTTATTTTAAGTCCCATAGCCACGGTCGAGAAAACCAGATTCTTATTGAGATGCGCGCGTAACGTGCCGACGCCATTCCGTTTTTTTATTTTTCTTTAATATCCTTGTTGTGGACCACTCATGCAGTACCTATCCTGAAAATTTCCTAAAAAATTGAACCAAATTGGCCAAACCATCACGAAGTAATCGGTGAACAGACATAAAAAAATGCATAGCTTCGAAATGGTTACTTTTCCTTTTTTGATGTTGGTTAACAAGGCATCTAATTCGTGTCAGGCTAGAGTTTAGCCTTAACTCGGCATTTAATTTCGAAATTAAATTTTTGTTAGAGTTTTGTAATTTATTATATCTTCTATTAAACATTTTTTCGTCTACCCTAAACTTAAACCGCTTTTGCGCGGCAAAGACTTTTTAGTTTATTATACTGAACTAGGCAATTAAAAAGAATTTAAAACATTTTTCGTTATGGATAAAAATGACGCAAATCTTTATTACTTAAAAGCTTTTAAGTAATAGAAATTTACGTCGTTCTTGCCATAAATTGGAGTTGATCGTGGGAGACAGGCTCACTGGTACAACAAGAAAAGTCCATTACAATTTGAAAAAGGAAACAAATTATTGATTACTATGCAGCGAAAAAAGTTTTAAATGAGTTTTAATCGCATATTTCAGTGATATATTTTATTCGCATATTTTCAATGATAAAACGTCCAAAGTCGATCAATTTTGCCGCGCAAAGCAGGAAATCGATTTAAATTTAGGGTAAACGAAATAATAACAAGAAAGTAAATTACGTCCGTAGATAAATTAGTAGAAAGTTTAACGGCCATTCGGAAAAATAATTATGCCTTTGATAAGCTAATTCAGGTATAGGGTCAAAAAAAAATTGAAAACCTACGCATGTGTTTTTAACTTTTACATCTATACACTTCTACTTATTGCTACTAGAGGTTCAAATAACAACCCTCACACTAATACCCATAGATGACACCTTTTTATTCTTTGGGTTAATTTCTTACTGCCTTAAATTTTCATCGTATATGTTCAAACTGCCATTGAATGTTTTCCATCATCTCTACAATATGGCTGAATTGGCCTGATGAGCTCCAAATGGGAGAAACGTCGTTAATTGTGCCGGTAGAGATGATAGAAAACGCTTAACGGCTTTGTCCGTATGGCCGTTAAACTTCCTACTTAACGAAATAATGTTTAGTAAAAAATTATACAACCGTAACAAAAATATAATTTTGGAATTAAATATGAAAACTAACCTATACTCTCAAAGTAATTGGGCATTTTTTTACAGACTTCAAAAAAGAAGAGGTTACCAGTTTGATCTTAAGTATTTTATTAAGTATGTACATCGATTACTCCGAGATTGTACCACTTTGGATGTAATTCTCAGGCAGTTTTCAGGACAGTGATCCCATAACAAGCTCATTAAAAAAATGGGAATGGTGCTGCAAGTTTACAAACTCCGTTATCTCACCCATAAGCTCGATTTCTCGGCCTCTGGCAATGGGTATTTAATAAATCAAAAAATTTCTGAGAAGTTACAGAGTTAGTTTTGCCGGTAAAACATTTCATAATCGGGACCCTCTGGGATTAAGGGAACAAAATGGGAGGTCCTTGGTTTTTGCAGTTGGATGGTGAAGGGATATATGTGGGCATTCCCTGGCAGGAATGACTAACGAGGGCATAATGGATGATACTTCTTCAGAACAGAATCCGTGGTAGTATCTGTAAAACAGAGATAGATCGTTCATAATTCGTAGTGGTTCTAGTGATAGAAGCTTCCTTGTGATGTTTGAATCTCCAATCAGGCGAATAGCTCTTTTTTGGACAGAGTCAAGGATATTTAAGATTGAATTAGAGGCTACTCCCCATATATGCGAGTAATATTCAAGACAGGGTCTGATTTTTGCGAAGTGTAGAGGGTAAATAAATTGGCAGAAGAAAAGTATTTTCGAGCTCGGAAAAAGAAAACCCAATTTCTTCACTGTTGCTGTGGCAATGGAGGTGATATGATCACGCCAGCGAAGTTCTTTCTGAAAAGTGATACCGACTACGTTAAAGGAATCTTTGGCTTCAAGCGCTTGATTATTCATTTGAATGGTATAGGTACTGGCAGATAATTTGTGAGATAGTAAACAAGATTGTCTCTTAGCGGAGTTAAACTGGACAAGGTTGTTTGCTCCCCATTTTACGATTTTAATGAGGTCCTCGGTTAGAGAAAGTCATTACTGTATGCCGATCGTCAATTTTAGTCTTGGAGACAGGATTTTGAAATTATATATTGGAATGGAGTGTGCTATCGTCAGAAGATCTGTGAATAGAATTACTGGTAGAAGAAAGCAGTTCATTGATGTGCAGGAGGAATAGGGTAGGTGCCAACCCTGTGGAACGCCTGCGTTGATTTGGTAATGTTTTATGAATGAGCGACTACAGAAATACTTCTGTTATAAAGAAAACTGGCAATCCAAGTACAAATTTTTAGAGGAGGCAGACCATTTGATCATTATTGATATACTTTTCTATTGCCTTACTCATAATTGGGAGGAGGGATATGGGTCTGTAGTTAGAGGGAAGAGTTTTGGATCCATTTTTAGGAATATCCTGTATACGAGCAGATTTATAGCTTTTAAGAAAAATGCCCTTGTCACATGACATTTGGAATAACCTAATGAGGATAGGGGCTAATTTAGAAGCGCACTTTTTAGGACTATGGCCGGAATACCATCAAGACCCGAGGACTTTTTGGTATTAAGTTTTTTTTTACCGTATATACCATTTTAACCCCGGACGTAATTTCGTGCATATTTTATGGCAAATCTGGTATAGATAGAAGGGGGAAGTGAAGATGAGGGATTAAAGTAGAATTTGCGGCGAATTTTTTTGTTGTGCAAACAACTCGGCTTTTGCTTTAGACATGGAGACGATTTCATCACCAGAAGTTAGGGGTGAAAGGAGGCTTTTGCAGATGTTTTGATTATTATTGCACTCCTAGATTGCAATAATGTATTATCACATGCAGGCGACATCGAAAAGTGGATTTTTTTTAATATTGTAATCGGAAGACTCTTGTCTTACCTGAATTTTTATTATCGTTATAAGCTAGCATAATTTCATAACGCTAACATTGTATGTTCCGAAAATTGCGCTACTTGGATGCGATACACAAAAGTCCGGATATCTGTATTCTCACTTGTTGGCGGCATCGAGAAATTATTTTTTTTTTTCAAGTATCGTGACAGTACCGCTTTTTTCCTACCTAATCTTTTCTTATCATTACAACATAAGCTATCATTAAAAAAATCATTCGTGTTTGTAATGACCTCCCTATTACATATAATTGTTTTTTAGTCTTGTTACGCAGTGATCTCAACATGAATCTTGATTTCTCGGCGCCTGGCAGTTGGCCTTTAGTAAATCGAAAATGTTTTAAAAAGTTTCACAATGACCTTCCATTCTTATCGCATACATTGTATGTTCCTAAAATGACGCTGTTTTTTTGTGTATCTTATGACCCCTGTTAATGTCAAGTATATATCAAATATTCATTATCTAAAACTCAACTTTTTATCCCTAATATGTATCTTATGACACCTCTTGTGATGTCGTCGCTTCGCCTATACGTCAGCCAGTAGAACGTGGACTCTACAACTAACAACTATAAGTTTCTGGTTACTGTGTTTTTGTGCTGCAACATACTTGGCTATTTTATAGTTAAATTATACCTTAAAGGTTTGCTTATAAGTCTTTAACTCATAAAATAACAGTGAAAACGTTCCCCAACAGGGTTAAGTATGGACCCTTATTTAAAATATTTTTACCAAAGACAGTTACTTCCGTACGAAACCCACTTCAACCTTAATTACACAGTATATAGAAATGAAGTAATTCCAAATATAAAGATGGAAAATACAGACGTCTTTTTCAAGTTTGTTAGAGAGCTTTTAAAAAGTACATTTAAACACCACTTAAAATTTTGCTTTTGATTCAGTCAAGTACTCTGAAGCTTAAAATGTACAAGTCAACGTCAACAGAAAAAAAGCCCGCTTTTAGTTTTCGCATGAGCTATTCTAAGTGTGTATTTTCATTCGCAACTGTAAACTTATAAGTTGCCTGCATAATTTCCTGTGCTCTAACATATTTAAATATATATTGTGTATTAAATTGAAAATATGCCAGATATTACTTTTATACTAAAGAATACACTATTTCTTACTTATATTTTTTAAAATATTTTAACTCTATATATTTATATTTATAGACGTTTAAAGAATACGTCGAGGTCGGAATATTCTCAAATTGTCAATCAGTATATTTTCTCTTCTAGTTGTAGTTGTCCATAAACATTATATATACCCAATTACGGTTATTAATTTTGCTGCCTTCAAGATTTTTGACCGAATCGGTAAAATACTTATTAACTTATTAATATTTAGAAACAATTACTTTCGGTAGTGGAAGAGCAAATGCATGTTTCCATTATTTGTTAAAATAACTCTGCAGAATGCATTCGTTAATAATATACGTCAGATGAGTAACAATAAACGGACAACATATAAAGAGCAATGTTATATTAATATTATCATTACCCAATGCATTTGTATTTAGTTCGTTTATTATATTTATTATAATGCAACAATAGAATAAACAATAATTTTAAGTACACAAAGTAGGTACAAAGTCCTTTATAATATCTTTGGACTTAATTTCCAATACCTTAAAAACAAAGAGTAATACCTATTTAATAATTTGTGAACTAGTGCCATTAAACAGAGTTTTAAAAACGAATATACGATAGAAACAAAATATTAAATTTTCAGGTTTCAACTGCCATTATCTCGAAAACAATTTAAGATACGTCAAAACTTTATCGACTATAAAATGTTTGCAAGCCATTTTCAACTATTTCCATTCATATCGATAAAATCCGAAAGAAGAATTCAATATCGTCAATGTGTTAACGTTTCTTAGGTGGTTTAACAAGGTTTTATTTTTATTACTAATAACCATAAGTTTCCTTAGTTCACGTCACATATTAAATTAATGGGTCCAAAACCTTTTATCCTTCGCATATTAAGTCTCAAACCCTTCGTCATTCATAGCGAACATGGATGTTTCCTGGTGCTACAGCTATTAGCTATTAGCTAACTGGGGCATAAATGACAGAAATGTGTGACATATTACAAATGATAAGCTTTACTATACTATCAATATTAATGTGTATTACAAATATTTAAAATTATTATAGATTTATTTTAATAAAATAAAAAGGATCGATAGTAATTAGTACCAAGTTTATAGCAAGTTAGAACGATGAAAATGAGATATACTTTGTTGTTATTTACGCTAATTCGACGGTACTAAGTGATTTTAGTTTTATCACCAGCTTTATGAATAGTTCAGTTTCAAAAAGAAATTTATAAAATATTTTAGTTTCGCAACCTTTCATAGTAAGATCCTTATATTAATCACATTACCCCTAAATAAACATGATGTTCAAAATGAACTTAACTTAATTAATCAATATAATGTAATGCAATAAATAATGGCTATAGTTCAAATATTTTAAAGAAAAAAAGTTATAAAAAACTATGTTTTCAGTTTATTCCAACTTAGAAAAGGGCCCTTCCCCTGACGATACATGTATTACTTACTATGGAGAATCCAAAAACAAAATAGGCAATTTTCTAGGAAAAATAATTTAAAATGTTGCTTGTAAAAACAATAACTCCTTAGGCAAATCCATAAAAAATATTAAATAAGAAACAAATATAATTAAAAGATCAGGTATTTCTAAATTAGCTTGTGAAGATTGTGCAAAAATTACATAGGGTAGACAAGTAGAAATTTCATCAAAAGGATAAATGAGCATTATAAATACTTTATCAAGGGGGATGACGAACCGAAGTTTGCTAATCATTTAATGAATTGAAAACATTATTTTAATGACATTTTTAAACTTTTACCTACAGACAAGAAATGCATATAATTAAATTCACTGGAATCTTTAAAAATGAACAAACTTAAACACATAAGTGAATTACCTAATAATCTAACTGACCTGAACAATTCGCCTCAAATAATTATTTGTTGTTTACATTGATTTAGGTAAATATATTCTAAACAGATATTAAGGGTTTTGGTTCCTTCATTCCAAATGTATCATCCGATCATATATCAGTGCTGGTGAGACATGTCTTAAGATTATTTTCCTTATTATAGTGGAAGTTTTAAGTAAAAGTTGTTGTTTACTTAATGCATTTTTCTTTTTTTTTATTTTATTTTAATTAATTTATTTTCTTTACTTTTTTTTATTTATTTATATTGTTAGTGAACTGAAAAGTTTTCTGCTGCTTCCACAGCATTATTTTATTTAAATGCTTTCGTCCTTGACTGTTTACTAATTATATTTTTAATTGATTTTTTCAAAAGTTTGTTTTAACTGTACTATTTTATTACATAACGTTCATTATAGACATTTATCATAACATTTATTGTTACCAACGGAAAGTTCTATTTGTTCATTTATCAGAAAGTGTTATGGATCGTCTATTAAGTTTTGAATTCAAGTTTACGGTGACCTGTATGCTCACGTAACTTCATAAATGACGTTATTTAGATCATAACAAACCTTGTATTATACGTATATTTTTGGGTATTATATTTGAGACTACAGCAATAATTTCTAATTTTATTTAAAGAAACACCATCATTTTTATTAGCTTAGTATATCATTGTATCTATCATAACTTATCAAGTATAATCTAAACAAATATATGTATATAGTCGTATATAATAAAGGGTGGACCAACTGTAAGTTTCTTTAAGCGCATTATATTTCGACACCGGAAACACTTTCCACTTTCGGACTTGTCATATTCATTGATTTTTAGTGTCGAACCTTCAGTGTAAGAAATTAATCGTTTACACTTGGGAAACATTAAAAAATATTTGCCAAGTGAGTGCTGTGTTACAAATGTGGGAAAATGGATTGAAAAATGTTTGGAAAAATGAAGGTCACTTACGTGTGATATAAGAAAATTCACAAAAAAAAAGTTTGCGAAACTGGTATACTTGTGGATATCAAAAGCTATATGCATGCTCGTTTGGTCCCCAAATTTAAAAGGCTTTGAGCTGTTATTTCATTACAGTATAAGTAAAAATCAGTCGTTTTTCTCTTAGGATATTATTGCATAAAAAACTGGGATTGTTTGCTTACAAAGCGCAACTAACTCAATAGTTGAACCAAAATGACATCTATTTTTGATACGGATCATTATTTTATTGGAGTTTACATAAGAATGATTTGGGTGTGAGTTATGGAGTGGTGGCATCACTGAATTCAGTGCACCATAGGCACATCACAACTGATTTATTTCCACGATTAGGCAATTTGGACTTGAGAGGGCTTTAATTCCAGCAAAATGAAGCAATGTGTCTCATCCCTTTCTCCCTTGCATCGCATTAAGTTCGGTAACCGTGTTTTCATTAAATAGAGCTACAAGCACGACAATGTACAGCAAAATTGTGTTAAGAGGGTGAGCTACTACTAGTTTTAACAGTAATTAAAAAAAATAACAATTGGCCCACTTGTTATAAATATGCTAATCAAACTATTACACTGAATAAAACGTTTATAACTTTAATTTCCACAATATTACATTAAACCATGACAATCGTTTCGACACACAGTTAAATTTATTAATTTCCATACTTTCTAGAAAATTGACTTTCTTTGATTTTATTCAGAATTTTAAAAGTGTCATCAAATGTGTGTGATTCGTTTAGTAGATGAGTTGTGTAATGTGCCGGTTTGACCTTATACATTTTAGGACATGAACCACAGTTCAGCATGTAAACTCCTGTTTTCTTCTTTTTGTTTTGAGTAAATTCGTTGATCTTAAAACTGATTTTTAACCAATTTCTACAAAGGTGTTTAGAAATTTTGGTACCCAATTTACCGATTGTTTTCTTTTAACGTTACGTTAAAGGTACGTTTAGAAGTCTGTAAATAAAGGAGTTAAAAGATGACATTTTTGTAAATAAGGATGAATGAACTATTTATAAGAATATCTATGTGTGATGGCTTATGATAGATAGAGAAATTAGGTTTTCCCTTTTAATCATCTTGTTCTATTTCTGCGGTAAAATTAATTCTTGTATGTAAATTATTTATAAAGTTTAGGAATTGATTTAATTGTCGTTCTATACCTGTAAAACAAGAGGCGACGCTAAATGTCTATTATATAGGGTGATCTATAATGTAATGCAAAAACCGTTATTTATATTAATATTTTACTAGTTCATAACATATAATTAATTAAGCTACATAATTTATGGGTATGTTGTCGGTTTTCTCTCTTCTACTACTGGCGAATGCGGGATTTGTTTTGGGCTGACTGTTTTTCTTTTGTGTTTTCGTCTCTGAGCTGGTTCCGGGTATTTATTAATGGTATTCACGAGGGTATTCCTAATTGAGAATTACTTAGCATATTTTATTTTGGTTAGTGTATTTAATAATGAATTTAACTTGGGAATAATAAGTAAAAATTATGTTTTTTTTATGGCCGACGTGAAATGACGTCACTTAATTTATAATTATATGCACTATTTTCTAGACTGTATAGACATTTTCTGGTTTAATACCTGTGTATATTTTTTAATTAAATATTTGTGTGGGGACAAATCATGAAAGCGTGCGGTGGATATGGGGGCTATGGCTGACACTAATAATGCTTTGGGCTTGCGGCTAACTGATACGAATTTTTATTCAGTAGCGCACTTAAATGTAAGGTCCCTAAATACCGGATTTGATGAGTTTCAAAATTATGTTGACCTTAACTTCGATGTTGTTGGGCTGTCGGAAATCTGGCTAACTCCCACTTATGATTCATCAGCATATAGAATTAAAGGTTATAATTTTCAACGTAAAGACAGAGTTAATGGACGTGGTGAAGGCGTAGGAGTATACATAAGATCAAATATACAGCATCAATTAATACAACTTGAGGTGGAATCGGACACATGCGAATTTATCACCCTGAAAACTAATATTAAAAACGAAAATGTTTTGGTTGTCACCATCTATCGTCCTCCATCGTCTAAAAAAGATGAATTTCTGGATTTTTTGGAAAACATCCTATCTATAACGGTTTCGTTTTATGACAATGTTATATTTACAGGTGAATATGATATAGATTTTTCAAGAGACACTCTATATTGAAAAAATGTCAAGTTATTCTTGCCACATTTAATTTAGAACAGCATGTTATACAACCCACTTATTTTAATAATTTCAATAATAACCATAGCATCCTTGATTTGATTTTTTCTAATAAAAATATCCCTGTTTTAAAAAGTGATTCTGTACCAATATCGCAAGTTGTTTCTGATCACTGTTTGGTATATACAATCTATAGTATAAACATAAATAAGGACAATTTTGAATATATATCGTTTAGAGAATATAATAAAATTAATTCTGATGAATTTTTAAGAGATGCATCACAATTATCGTGCGATAGTGTTTATTGCACCAATGACATATACAAAAAAGTGGACATTTTTAATTCCAATATTAAATACATATTTAATAGACAAACATGTACCAATAAAAACAAAGAAAGTATACAATAAACCTTTTACTCCATGGATTACAAAAAACATTAAAAAACTGACTAAGAGCGTATAAAAAATATCTAAAAAAATAAAACGCAAGGCCGCCTACAGTATTACAGACAGCTCCGAAATTTTACTAAATACGTCATAATTCGGGAAAGGAATGCATTTTTTAAAAGTCTATCAAGCAAATCAGGAAAATTCCTTTGGTCTACGGACAAAAAGTTAAATCTTACCTATAAAAATGATTCTGAAACACCTGTCAGTCTATCTGATGTAGGTAAACTTAATTTATACTTCTCCGAGTGTAACAATATATCGAATACTACATGCGATGAACAGGTTTCCTTTTATCAGCAAAACACTCATCGAAATGTGACTTCTAAATTAATTAGATAATTCGGATTTACATAAATGTATAAATTCCATAAAAACTAATTCTAGTGGTGAAGATGGTTTCTCACTTAAAGATTTGAAATTATGTCTGTCTTTTTGTGAAAATCCATTATTGAATATTGATAATACTAGCATAATAAATGGCCTCTTTCCAAACTAAGAAACCTAACCCTAAAGAACTAAAAGACTTAAGGCCTATCAGCAACTTGTACGTAATTTCTAAAGTGCTGGAAAAACATATATATAATCTAATAATTTCATTTTGTAGTTTGTATGATATAATTCCGGAATGTCAATCGGGTTTTAGAAAGGCATTTAGCACTACCACTTGTCTTTATAATCTTGTTAACGAAATCAGACATAAGGAAGATAAAAAAGAGTGTACTTCCCTTTGCTTGCTTGATTTCAGTAAAGCATTTGATATTCTAGACTATAGGATGCTACTGGCTAAGGTTCATTACTTTGGTTTTTCTAACAATTTTTAAAGTCTCATCTAACTAATAGATTTCACTGTGGGGCCATAAAAAGTGGAGATGTCCAGAAACAGTCTAGTTTTATTCCTTTCGAAAGAGGCGTACCACAAGGATCCATCTTAGGGCCTTTGCTATTCTCTTTGTATGTTGCGGACATGGAAAGAATAATTAAACACTCCGAACTTCAACAATTCGCAGACGATTCTCAACTTTACAAGTCTTTTACTATAGATACTTTACTTACTTAGCAGACTTCAATGAAGATCTTAGCGAATTAAATAAGTTTACTAAAAATCATAACTTAAAGTTAAATGCTTCCAAATCTTTTGGAAAATGTGTCAACTAATTTCCAAGTTAAAATAGATGATGTGTCCGTACCAATTGCAACAATAGATAAGAATTTGGGTATTTTTATCGATTACAAACTAAATTTTGAGGTTCATATTAAAGAGAAACTTAGTATTGCATATATGCGTCTGGGGAAATTGTATAAACTTAAACGCCATCTACCTAGTGGTACAAAATATTCATTATGTGATACTCTAGTGTTATCATTCCTTGACTTTGGCGATGTCGTCTATCATAACTCACTAAGCGCGCACACTAAACATTCCATACAAAAACTTCAAAATGCATGCCTACGTTTCGCACAAAATATATCATTTACCATATTACACCGTATCTCAATAGATATTCTATCATGTCAATGGCGAGAAGGCGCGAGTATCATATGTTCTTATTTATTTTTCGCATATTAACAACTAATCAACCTCCATATTTAAGGTCTATATTCACAACGCAGGAACATAACTATGGTACTCGATATTCAGATTCTTTTAGGATCGCAGAGCATAGGTCAGCAGCATTTCAAAAATCATTCAGCTTCGTCGCAGTTCAGATGTGGAATAATTTATCAAATAATATTAAACAACTTCCGTTGCGCAGCTTTAATACCATAAAAAATATGTTGTTCATTGGCAAACCTAATTTTAATTTGAACCGATGAATTTCGCATTCTATGGATACTATTACTGCTTATTTATTTAATTAGTTATTGGCAACTATCTCTTCATTCATACTGATTTTTATATATTTACATATTTTTTAATTATATTTTTGTTTGCTGCACTCGCCCATTTTTTAATAAATAATAGAATTTAACTAATAATAACTATAATACTAGTCTCATCCTCTCAAGTGTCCGCCCCGCATGCTTCCTGCATTCTGAGCCCCCTGATGTCCGCTGTATAACTGTAATAGTAAGCTTAGTTTTAATGCTCATTATTATTTATAAATTATTAATCTCGTTGATATTTTTCAATTTTCTAAGGGCTGCATTACATTGACTCGGAAAGCGTCTGAGTCTGTTCAACGGTTATTAAAATCGCTATGCAAACCCCGTTTGCCTGTAAACATGACATTTAAATTTTTATATTCTAATATTTTATATTTCAGTTGTTTATATGTCTTATAAAGCAAATAAAAAGTTTTGAATTTGAAGTAATAATATCATCAACGTACCTTTACCAGTACAACAAGTTCTTATTTAATGCATGTTCGTGTATTTTTACCTCTAAATTTTTCATAAAGATTTCAGCCAACAACGGACTTAAAGGATTTACCATGAATAAACCCTCATGTGACATAAAATTCACCATTTAATTCAAGATAATTTTGATCCAAACTAACAAATCTTCTACTAATTCTATTACTGCGTTTGGTGGAGTGCTAGGAAAAAGATTTTCAACGTGAAAAGATAAATTTTGCGTTTGATGAGAGATTTATTCTTCTAATATTGTTTATTAAAAAATGTTTTCTATATGTTTAATTAGTTTGTTAGATAATTTAGTGGATGAAACTGTTACGAGGGATACTACAAGAATTATTGATAAATCATTTTTATGTGATTTAATTAAAGAATACAATTTTGAAGCTTGTGGCTTCATAGTTGTTAATTTAGATTTTTCGTAGTCATTAAGAAGATAATTTCTTTTACTGTGTTTTAATCATTTTTTGAAAAACGTCTGTTGGATCAAAATTGATTTTACATTAGTTGCCATTATTTAAGAAAGAAAGTGTTTTGATTACATATTGGCCTTTAGTTACAGCTACTACAGATTTACCTCTGTCCGTTTTTATCGTTTGTAAATTCCCATATTTTCGGTCTAATTAAACATAAAGAAAGAAGTATTTATAAACGTAACCTATATAATTTATATGTATATCTGAATTTATTACGTTGACTCGGCGCGTTTAAAAAAAAACATTTTACGGAATAATACATGACATTTCATCTGAAAAGCGGAGATACAAAAAGCAAAAAAAGAATCCGAAGTATCCGCATAAAAAAGAAAAGTTGGGGGATAAACATTTTCCGAATAAATTGCGGTCTACTTGTAACTCTGACAAAACTCTCGAGTCTGGCTATTAATTTCGTCCGTTTGACGCTGCGTTTTATCCAAGACTAAAAGACGGAGAACTTAATAAGATGTAAAGGAACGGAGACGTACGGCGCTAGGGTTAAACACTGCTACAACTCTAATAAATTAGAGGAAACGCGACGCTTTCGTATGTAAAATTGCGTGCCGCAGGAGTAATATTTCAACGCCCCATTTCTTCCGGTAATTCGTTTAATGACGTAATAAAAACAGTACGCCCATTATAGTATTAGGTGTTCCAGAGAAAACTATTTCTTTCTATGACCTCAGCAAATTTAAAACCGTGGTAGTATATTTCAGGTTCAATAAAGTTTTTACCAAAAAAAATCTATAAATTTTCTTTACCCGGAACTTCCCTCGTTGTGAATATTTCCCTTTGTTACGAATAGTGAAGTGTGTCCCAATTTATGTCAGTACATAGTCATTTAGTAACACATATATACTGTCTTTTTAAAGATTTTTATTGGGCGCTATTTTATTCCATTATATTGGATTCTTACCAATATTTACCAGGTTCTACCTATACCTTACCTACAGTTTATCCCTATATCACATTTAATTTTTCTGCAAATTAAAAGTCAATTGAATAAGATTTTTTTACGTTGATTAAAAAAATATAAATGATCGCTATTTTGTCCCACCATCTTGAATCCGTACCACAATGTTACCAGTTCATCTCCATATCACACTTAATGTTTGCAATATCTTATATTCATACCAAAATGTTACCAGTCCATTCCTATGTTAGATTTTTAGTGCAAAATTTCAAGTAAATTGAATATTTTGTGTTTTTAGTAATATTTCTTCAACGTTTCACTAGGCCGGCGCGCGTCCTGATCCGGTATATTGGATTTTACTAAAATATTATCAGTCATCTCCAAATGACTTAACTTTCGACTAAAACTTGAAGTCAATCTGATAAGTAGTTTTTAAGCTAAAACTTGAAGATATATAAAACCTTAGAGGGTGATTTTTTCACTATTACAAACATTTTATTTGGACGCCTTTTTGTTCCTCCATCTTGAATTAATACCACAGTTGTAACAGTTCATCTGTATACCACAATTAGTTGTGCCACACAATTTGAAATCAGTCCAGTACTTTTTCAGACTGAATTTTTAATTATTTCATTAAGCCGTCATTTTGTTCCGCCATCTTGGATTCGTACCAGAACTTCACCAGTTGATTTCTACACAATACTTGATTTTAGTGAAAAATTTGAAATACATTGGATAAGTAGTGTATTAGTAATAATTTTTTTATCATTTCATTAGGCTGCCATTTTGTTTTGCCATATTGGATTATTAACAAGTCATCCCCATATCACTTTTAATTCTTGACCAAAATGTTAGTTTTTTAGTTATGCCGCGAATAGGCAGACAAACAGACCGACGGAATTGAGAAAACATGTTTTTCGGCATCTAGGAATCCCGGAACCTGAAGATCTGAAAAAATCTCGGAGGGTCATTTTTTACGATTACAATGCTTTCCTTTTACGAGAGAAGTAAAAACTGGAATAAAAATGTGAGATAACCTTCTCGTTTTAAATTAGATAGACTCGGGCATACTCGAAGTAGTCATAGAATTATGATTTAGTTTCATAAGTGTATAACTTTGAACTTCCTAATCAATTGAACTAATCCTTTTTATATTTTTGTGTAACATAAAAGTTTCAGGGATCAATGATAGATTCAAATGTTTTCTTTTTTTTTTGAAGTCTACAGAGTTACTTCGCTGTTTGTAATAATTTTTAATATTGTATTTTTAAAAGTCCGTCTTTACATAGTTTCCACACTAGCGCCACCTAACGGATACTATCTTATTAGTACTTTTTCTATGAATGTATAAATGCGTAGGAGAAAAGGATACCCTACATGTTTATACTTTACCCTTTGAAAATTTAAACGTTTATTCGACTATTTTTAAATAGTTAAGATTGTTGTAAAAACACTAATACACTAACAAACGGCAGCAACAGCAGTGCCATAAAAAGAAAAATTTAGGAAATAATATCTTATAGGGCCACCTCAGGCCTGGATAACAGACCTACGCCTTCGTGGAATAATCCCTATAAAATCCTAATTCAATTTCTCCCGCTCTTCCAAAAATGCAAATTCTAATACATCCAAAATATTTAGAACAATGCTCCTTGAATTGATTTTGCGCTGTAATCCATCCCAAACGTATTCAATTGAGTTGTAATCAAGAGACCACCCTGGCCACGCGATACTCTTAAAATTAAAGTATTCGAATAATTCATTTACTAAAACGCTTCTATGCGACCTCGCATTGTCGTCTAATTAGTATTATTTTTTTTTAATCACTAGAAAGGTGAAAAACATACATAATCTATATTTTTTAAATTGCGACAACCTATATATTATTATTCCACTAAAAGCTTTTCTTCTTACTAATAAGAAATATATCACGTTTGAAATCTTTATCGCGAAAGACAACCGACAAAAACTGTGCCATAAGAGGCAAAGTTCTCCTACTAGCTATACTATGTTTTTTTCGGTACATTCATCTTTCAAGATGAATGTACCAAACCTGATATATTTATAATCGGTAAGAAGAGACGTATTTAATGCAATAATGCTATACAAGGTGTCGCATTTAGAAATATATAGGTTATGTATATTTTTTATCTTTCTGATGATTTTTAAAAATTGTAGATGCTCTTAAGAGGTAATACAAGTAAAATCTTACAAATTTTGAATTTAAAGTGTTTTTTTGTATCTCCTATAGTTAAAGGTCTAAGTAGGTGTCAAAATATAAATAAAAGCCCTGTACAGCGGTTTCTCATCTACAGTAATTATCCTACAGCCACTACCACAACATTTTAAAAAAACTGTATTTCTTTATATACTGTGGATACTATAACAAACAGTATCAAAGCTAATGAGTGCAACAGACGTACATGTACTTCAAACACTTCGAAAAGAAAATATTCAAGGTCCAGATAAATCTCCATAAGCAGAAAGAAATGACCTTTCAGCCTAAAAAAAGTTTTTTGAAATCGGTTCATTAATAACGAAATATGGGACTTAGATTTACAAACCAAATAGATATAATTTATCATAGAGCCAACATTCTAGAAACTCTTGATACTAAATTATTTTATTTTTGTAAAAGCACTTATCGTCATTAATTTTATTGTACTATTTCAAATAGTACTTTATGGTAAATGCTGAGTACCCAATGGTAAATTCTAGCTAGCAACAACTCATCTTCTCTATATTATTTTGTATTACCTTTTTGATGTACGTGTTTTACGTGAGTAGTAAATGTCTGTATATTATTTGGTTACAGGAAGATGGGACGTATACGACCAGAAGTAAGCTAACCTTTCAAGCTACCCATTACGAAAACGGCATAAAAATCCATTGCTACTCAAAAAATCCAGTTACTGAACATAAAGGAGAACCAGAGAACCATAAGATTTTAATTTTAGAAGTCAGGTGTAAGTATAATTTTGGATATATGCAGTTATATAAAGTTCTTTACTACAAATATTTTGGAACAAATTCTTAAAAATTGTACTGTGATAGAACTGTGCCTGTTAAACAAATGAGTCGTTATTGTACTGGTTGATAATCTTTCCGAAAAACTACACTGACCGAGAAACTTTGCTATTTGAAATAATACCAACTTCCTTGAGAAGTAACTGAGAAGGCTGCGGAGGATAAAAAATGTAGGATTTATTCCCATGTTTACATCGACATCTAATGTTTATCTCAAATGGTTTTATGGAGAGCATCAAGGCATCAGATTAACTACTACATTTAAAACAACGTGCATAATAAAGTGGTAGGCAGAAGATGAAAAAGTGACCTGAAGAGTCCGATAACGCGGTTTTCCTTTGAGGAAGGGTGAATGTAGAAATTTTGAAGTCGATTTAACTTACTTAGATTGGAAATCAAAACAATTATAGAAATATCTTGCACTTAAGTACGTAAGGGACTAGGATATATATATATATATATATATATATATATATATATATATATATATATATAAATTTTAGTAGTTTCTTAAACCATTTATTCACATATATTTTATTTAAATTTTCTTGGGATTATGTAAAATGAAACGCCTTCTTCCTCCTTTTTTTTCTATTTTACGTTCGCCTAACATATATATAAACAAAAATGTATAAAATTATTATAATTAGTAGTATTATAGTTTTAATACATGTAATATTTGTTTCGTCATATTTCGTAAATGCACAGGGTATTAATGCCACCCAACAAATCTTTGATGATTTCAAAAAATTGTACTACATTATCCTTGTCCACGGATGACCTAAATTTTTTATATTTGCTGCTATTCTAGTGGACTTTTTTTTGATCAGACTATCAACAAAGTCGATTCCTGGTTAATTGTCTTTAAAACTACTCACAGTTTTTTCTTGTTTGGCCAAAAACTTTTCGATCGTAACACGATTTTCAAATTTTATTAACGGGTATCCCCACGTTGCTATCTAAGGGTCCGCGATCACTATGTTTTCTTAATCCTAAAAAACACTGGGATAATCAACTGAACGTTTATGTCTTCCAAGGCACTTGTTCAAAAGGGTCAAAAGCAGCATTTTAAACAATATGGCTGCCCATTTCTTTGACATTCTATTTTGAATTGCTTCGAGCGCTTGCTTCTAATTTTCTTTGAAATAATTCTTGTAATTCCAGATAGCAATTTTTTCATACTTTCTCACCCTGTTTGGTTACTCAATACTTGTAACAAAGTCATTCCATTGCAATACTCAGCAAAAATAATCAGCAATGAAAAAAATAATAAAAATACTGTATATCAATGATTTGGCTCATGTTGATATAAGAGGAGATTTTACTTTGCCGATGACACGACGCTTCGCTCGTACGTAAGCATTGAGGCCCTATATTATAAAATTGAAGCTAACTTGCCAAAGATCAAGCTGTGGTGTGACGTGAATTTGCTGTCACTGCATGTCACTAAAACCAGGTTAGTGTGTATTAGGCACGATATTCATCTCCTATACATAGGAGAAGAGCTAGTTACATAATTTTAGTCTCTGAGTATTTGTATGATTGTTACATTCGTTTGTTTTTTATATTTTAATTATCGACGTCTTTTTATATTTTGGATAGTAATTATGCTATAACTGCAGGTTAAACTGAATTCCAGCATCTAATAATACAAGTTGCTTTATCAATAAGACACACTTTGTTTTTGACAATAAAGCTTAATTTAATTGATTGGTAATAACGGCCTAAAAAGCTCAATAACTACGAATATCGAGAAGTCACTAAATATTTGTATTTATATTCTTATATTCATTTTTTTTGTCTATGCATTTGAATTTCTGTAGCATTATATTTTTTATTTATACCTAGTGGATATTTTAGAAAGTTCAATACATACATGTTTATATTATCCCATTTTGTCGTAGATCCTCCCGTTATTATTGTAAAGCCCATGTATATAACAGTAAATGAAAGCACCGCTCTTTCTCCGACGAATGGGACGCTTCTAATATGTAGCTACAAAGCTAATCCTCAGGAATTGACAGGAGCTTTTTGGTAAGTGACTTATATGGTAAATCATTAGTAAGTAACACTTTTTAGCAGAAGCAGATACCTATTAATATTATAATTTTACAATTGATAATTCATTTAAATCATATCAATTAAATTCAAATGACATTCTAATGAATATCTTTTTATAATTCAGATTTAAATCTGCTAAATTGTTGACTTCTTGTTAATACGCTTGTTGTATTAGATTTAAATAAACCTTTGTGAGAGAGAGAGAAAGTTATAAGTTTTTAACTTTGATACTACATTTCCATAATATCCTTGACAGGCATACCTGTCAGAGAGACACGAGCTTCGACCCGCTTTGTCTGTTTTATCATTCGCTGTCCTTAGAAACTCCTAAGCGACCCCTCTTCCGTCCTCAGCTACACATATCACTTACTGACACAATATTTATTAAAATTTGTATAATCACCCTAATACCCTAACCGGAAAATAAATCCCCCTAAGTCGGATATCTGCCTCAAGGTATGCCCAGTTACTTTTTTATGCTACACACCATATTTCAAGAATAATATATTAAGGCACCTATTATTCTTATGCCATCTGAGAAATCGTGGTTCTTATTGAGGCTTTGGGTCGTTGAAAGGGGCAATTTTTAACGTCTACATTTCATTTCTTTTTAAACTCTAAAAACTCTAAGGTACATCCATGGGATGTCTGCATCTTCATGTGGTAGCCAATATTTTTGTAGATACTTTTGAGGAAAGTGCTCTCTGCTCTGCTCGTATGCCATGACACAAGCGACATCAGCAACATTCTGATGTAAAATTCACTTCCTTCTTGATCTACTAGTACAAAAGAAAGAGAACGAGATGAATGATATTTCCCTCCATATTGCACTGAAGATATTAGGCGTTCAATTAGATATAAAATCATCCCGGACCTAACCCAGTAAGAAACCATCAGGTAGTCTTAAATAAATAAAATAATAAAAGATGCCATTCCCACAATCTTCAATAAGAAGAAAAAGATTGGGCGCATGCTGCAATCAGAATTAGTCAAATTTCTTTTTGCAGCCAGTCAAGGGTTTAGCAAAAATATTTATTTTGTTAATTAAGTTAAATAGCATATATAAATGCCCATTTATTATAATACTAAGACATTAGAAGGATGGGCATATTTATCCTCTGATCGCTTGCAGTTCTATAAGATTTGAAACAAATTTATACTGCTCGCTGAGAGTTTTGTCTCGAATCATTTGTCATTGTGAGAAAATTTATAATTGTATGCATTTTTAGGAGCAAAGATGATAAAAACTTAACTTTGACTGATAGGAGAAAGTATAGTGGTGGAACAATTAAAAACCCACCATTAATCATATACAATGTTACAAGAGAAGATATGGGAGAATATAGCTGTTGGTTAAAAAATGAAATTGGTAGGGAACAATCGAAAGATAGTATATTCTTAAACGTGCAGTGTAAGTATTTGCCGTAACTTATTTACATTTATTTCTTAATTCTATACTATCGAATTAAATGAAATGAATTTAGTACATTTTTGGACCACATACATTCTAAGTTGTAGTATCTTATACAAATTTTAAGGAACTGTTCTCGCAATCAGCCAATTCCGTACCAGGCAAGGGCGCTTCCAAGGCGGGGGTAGAGGGAGTAATTACCCCCCCCCAGACATTCAATACCTAATATTGAAAATACTAAAAATAATTTTGTCTCTAATATTTTTAACAATAAATCATTAAACGGAAAATTTGATAGATATGTATTGTGATAATTTTTCGATGTATAAATAGTATTCGACTGATATGGCAACAACGTCTCGCACACGTAAGGCGTTTGGCGCTCTTAACCCCCTCGCCACTGTCTATACACAAAGAATCAGGACGCGGGATGGGAGACGGGGACTGAATTTTAAAAATAAGGTATAAGGTTAGGTACGGCTAAATAATAATTTTTTAATTTTGCTAAAATTTGCCTAAACGGGTGTTCTCCCCCCGTTCTCTCTCTCTCTCGCCTCAACCACTACCCTCCCCAGATCATCGTTCTGGAAGCGCCACTGGTACCAAGAATTTTTTTAGTCTTAATTAGTAACCTAATTCACGGAAAGAGCCTATATAATAGACTTGCCAATAGTGCAGTGAAGGGAGCTTATATAAAGCGACATTCTTAAAAGACTTGGTAAAATATTTGAAAATAAGTATACTAGTCCTAATGTAGATGAGGACATTTTTTATAAATGCTTTTATCTTTCCACTTCTGATTGAAGTTTGATTTCTTTTAAGGAATATAAAAAGCAAACTTGCTTCACACGGAACATCCTTCGAGACGAATTCTAATTTTTGGAATTCCTCATAAAAGCTAATTTAGCTATTTTTAAAGTACTCTTTCTATATTCGTCATATTCGTTTTATACATATTTTTTCCTTGATTTAATTTTTGATAAATTTTTATGTTGTGTTCCTCAATGATTAACGAAAATTACTGTTTTTCCGAACAGTAATTTTGCTCATGTGCAAAGAAGTGTATATATTATATAGTTCTTTTCCGACTAAACTTTCGCTGCTAGGGTGCTTTATTTAAATTATTACGCCGACGATATTGCCATGGTTGGGTCTAATAAAGTGTCAAGAATGTGATTTGAAGATACATTATGTCAGTTATGAAGTTCATAGTCATAGAAATATCACAAGTGAAATAGTTTGCCGTGAAATTCCAATAAAAGTCTCCTTGATTCGATAGTTTGACATTTCAAAGCTTTTTCATTGATTTTCATGAATTCTGCGCATATTTAAAAAGTATTTCCGTATGTGTTCAACTTTCAACTTAAGAGGATTATACATATCTCACCCCATACCTTTCTCTAGATCTTTTAAGCCGACAAATCAAATATACTTATAACCATACATATATAAATATATATATATATATATATATATATATATATATATATATATATATATATATATATATATATATATATATATATATATATATATATATATATATATATATATATATATATATATATATATATATATATATATATATATGTATATACATACATACATATATATATATATATATATATATATATTGTTACGAATTTAGCCCTAGTCATAGATTTGTTAAGATTTAGATGAATTTATTTATTGTTTGTTATTTTATTGAAGTAGACTTACCTTAATTTTTATCCATGTAACGACTATGTTAGTGTCAAAAATCGTTCTCGAATGTTCTGTTAGGCTTAATTCATCTCACCCTGTACTATTTAGATTATTCTAGAATTTTCTAGATCATTCCATCCTTTTCTAAAGGCTATATAAGCGCGCCGCGAGGCCTCATTTTGATTCAGTTATAATTGAGATTTCGAAGTGTTAAAAACCTGACATTGACAAGTTTAAAGTTACCTTAGTTACGATTGTTAAGTATAACCAGTGTCTACCTTTGATACCTGTAACCTGTGTTTTGAATAAAAGGAGTGCATTCAGATTCTACGTGTTTGTGTACCGGCCAATCCGGAACAATTGGTGTCGGAAGCGGGATTAGGATCCAGAAGCTAAAGAAGTAAGAAATAGTTTCTATTAGTAGCAATAATCATGGCAGCAAATTTGGATTCTTTGATGAACTTGTTTATTGCAATGCATAATGACATTCAGAAAAACCAAGAAGATGTAAAACAAGAAATAAAGAAGACCTAAGAGGAAACGAAGAATGAACTTAAAGAAGATATGAAGAGAAGTCAAGAAGATATGAAGCAGGAACTTAAAGAAGACCCAAGAAGACTTGAAGAGGGGCCAAGAAGACATGAAGGAAGAACTAGGCGACCTGAAGAAAAATCAAGAAGACATGAAGCAAGAAATTAAGGAAGATATGAAGAGGAACCAAGAAGAAATAAAGCAAGAACTTACAGATGACATGAGGAAGAACCAAGAAGACATAAAAAATGAACTTGAAGATATGAGGAGGCACCAAGAAGACGTAAAACAAAAAATGCAAGAAATGGATGGATGGAATCATGAAGAAATCACTAGAAAAACGTTGCTTGAACTGACGCTAACCAAAGAAGATGTAAAAGAGGAAATGGGACAAATGGAGAAGAAAGTGCAAACGCAAGTTCAGGAGGTTCATAACCAAATGCAGCAAGAAGTCCAAAGTTTACGATCCCAGATGCAGAAATTTGGACAGCATAGTGAGTTCAAATCCGACGTTGTCTCTTTATCACATGTGATAAAGCCACCTACGTTCGATGGTAAGGTGCCATGGGTTACTTACCTGAAACAATTTGAAGCTGCCGCAACAGGAAATAGTTGGGATTCCACCGAAAAGGCACGAGCGCTGGTTTGTTCCTTGCGTGGCGAAGCAATGGAAGTGTTAAGGAACATACCCGAAGATAAACAAAATGACTTTGGGACATTAGTAAGCCATCTAGAAATGCGTTATGGAGAAGCACATCTACAGGAGGTTTATAAAGCACAACTTCAATATCGAAGACAAAAATATAACGAAAGTCTTCAAGAGTATGAAACCGATATTGTGCGACTAATTAACTTGACTTATCCATCCTACCCCGAAGAGATCAAGCAAGAGTTGGCAGTAAGCAGTTTTATCGAAGGCCTTCGTGATCCTGATACCAACCAAGCTTTAAGAATGGCTAGAATAAAGAAAATTTCAGAAGCTCTGGCATATGCCCTTCAGTTCGAAACAGCTAAACAAACATCCAGGGGCCAAGGAAAAGTGCGTAGACTACAGTACACTCTACAGTACCGGACTACAAATGAAAATGCTTCGAACCTTTTAAAAGAACTGCAAGAGATTCCTCTTAAACATCAGAAAGACGAAAATAAATCTTTAACTTTCCGACAAAGAAAAGCCATCCGTTGTTGGAAATGTGGTAAAGAGGGACATGTGCAAAGCCGATGTACCAGCAATGGGATTCCTGAAGATATTCAGGAAAACTCCCATTAGCCAGTTTTAAGGGGCGAAAGCTGGCTAGGTTCTACCAAGCCCCATCGACAACAACAAAAATCAAAGTATCCTGGCTGCAGAATAATGGCTGTAGCTTGGTAGTACCGGGGAAGATATGCGGTAGGGACTGTGAAATGGTACTGGATACCGGTTCAACACACACTATCGTGAGGCCAGACATTATAGCTCCTTGCAGGATAGAAAATCCATACAAAAAATATGTTATGGAAATCGCCAACGGTGAAATTATACCTGTGAAAGGCATTCATGAGGCTGAAATAACGCTGGGAAACACTACCTTCATACACGCTATTTTCGTCGCAGATATAATTGATGATGCCATACTTGGTCTTGATGTTATGAACCAAAATAAATTTATTCTTGACATACCTCAACGAGTTCTCCGTACAAAAAATGAAGAAATAGTTATGAACCTGCCACAAAGAAATAATTCCACTATCCGAGAAGTGGTTTTGCTAGAAGATACTACCTTACCTGCCTGTTCGGAATGTGTAGTAAAAGCGACGTTTGATAATTTTGAGGAAGAAGTAATTTTATTCGAACCAGTTCAAGACCACTACATGCGAAGGGAATTTTACCAGCAAGAACCTTAACTCATTGTAGAGGAAACATGATGTTTGTCAAAATGATGAATCTAAAAGGTCATCCCCAGCAAGTAAAAAAAGGTGACAAGATCGGAACCTGTCAACCTGCGAATACAATATTTACCTGTACAAACGTACCACCTTCAGAACCTGGAACTACTTTACCTAAGGTACTCCAAGACCTGGTGAAATCGCCACATTTACTGAATAAGGTTCAGAATACCAAGTTGGAAGAACTTTTGAGAAGAAATCAAAATGTTTTCTCTCTGTATGACAGCGACTTAGGAAAAACTAACATAGTTCAACATCAAATTAATTCTGGTGATGCAGCGCCGATAAAACAGCCTCTAAGACGAATACCTTTGGTAAAGCGACATGAAGTTAATCAGATGCTTAAGGATATGGAAAAACAAGACATTATAAAACCATCTCAAAGTCCATGGTCGTCACCAGTAGTCTTAGTTAAGAAGAAAGATGGCTCCATCAGATTCTGCGTCGACTTCCGCTGGCTCAATGACGTCACAAAGAAAGATAGCTTTCCCTTACCAAGAACTGATGATACCTTGGACACTTTAACAGGATCAAAATGGTTCTCAACCCTAGACCTGAAAAGTGGTTATTGGCAAGTCAAGCTTAATCCAGATGATAAAGAAAAGACAGCGTTTTCTACTGGGACTGGACTGTGGCAATTTAAAGTTAGGCCTTTTGGATTATGCAACGCCCCAGCAACTTTTGAACGTTTAATGAAACTGACATTACATGGAATGACATGGGAAACATGCCTAGTATATTTAGATGACATCATTATTCTTGGGAAAACATTTGAAGGTCATTTAAAAATTTTGAAGCTGTTTTCCAGAAACTGAGAATGGCTGACTTAAAACTCAGTCCCAAAAAGTGCCAGTTTTTTCAAAAAGAAGTGAAATATCTAGGCCATGTAATTACCGAACATGGAGTAAAAACCGATCCTGAGAAGACTGAAACCATTCAAAATTGGCCAATACCAAAGGACAGACTTGAACTAAGGAGTTTTCTGGGACTTTGTACGTACTACAGACGATTCATAAATGTTTTGCTAATATCGCTAGACCATTACATCGACTTACTGAAAGCAGTCACAGCTATGTATGGACCCAAGAATGTGGAGAAGCATTTAACAACTTGAAGCAAGCCTTGTGTAATCCTCCAGTGTTGTCATATCCTGAGCCATCCCAGATGTTTATTGTAGACACCGATGCTAGCAATGCCGCTATTGGTGGTATTTTGTCACAAGTACAAAATGGCGAAGAAAAAGTAATAGCCTATTTCAGCAAGGTTCTTTCTAAACCTAAACGCAACTACTGTGTGACAAGGAAAGAATTACTGGCTATTGTTAAAACATTGGAGCACTTTCATTTCAAGTAGACCCAGATATTGGTCCTATAATTAAACTGAAATTAGAAAATTCACCAAGACCTTGTTACCAAGAAATTGCAGCCAAATCCCAGAAATTTAAAGGATACTGGGCTTTAGGGACTGTTTGGTGATAAAAGACGGCCTGTTAAAAATAAACCTGGAAAAGTTCTGATGGCAAAAATAACAAATACCAAACTATTTTGCCCTCAAAGAGAATTCCTGAAGTGTTGCAAGCCGTACACAACGGTGCAGGCGGAGGACATTTTGGTGTTATGAAGACTCTTGAAAAAGTTCGAGAAAGGTTTTATTGGTTAGGAAGTCGTACAGATGTGAAAGATTGGTGCCGAACCTGCGAAGACTGCGCCGCCAGTAAAGGACCCCAAACTCGCACTCGTGGCAAAATGAAGCAGTACAATGTGGGAGCACTCTTCGAACGAATTGCCATAGATGTAGCAGGACCATTTCCAGTTAGTAAGTCCGGGAATCGCTTTGTGTTAGTAGCGATGAATTACTTCAGCAAATGGCCAAAAGTCTACGCAATACCCAATCAAGAAGCCATCACTGTCGCCGACGTACTATTTCATGAATGGATTTGTCGATATGGAATTTCAAGGGAAATACACTCCGACCAAGGCAGAAATTTTGAATCCTATGTATTCAAAAGCTTGTGCAGCCTATTAGGAATTCATAAGACAAGAACAACACCTCTTCATCCGCAGTCAGATGGAATGGTTGAAAGATTTAATAGAACTTTGGAGAACTACCTGAAAATCCAAGTTAATGTACAACAAAGTGACTGGGATAAATGTATTCAACCATTTTTACTGGCCTATCGCTCTGCAGTTCATGAATCCACTGGAAAAACACCTGCCAGTATAATATTTGGTTCTGATTTACAGCTTCCAGTCGACCTCTTGACTGGACGACCTCCGAACGATAAGATAACTACTAGGGATTATGCCAGCCAGGTTAGTAAACGCCTCAGAGAAATCCATGAAGAAGTCCGCCATTAATTACAGATAAAAGCGATAGAATGAAGTCACGTTATGATCTACTACTATCTAAAGTTTGGTTATACAATCCAAAAAGAATTAAGGGACGCTCGCGTTGCAGAAATCATGGGAAGGCCCGTATCGTGTGGTGACCCGACTGAATGACTTGGTATACCGGATTCAGAAAAGCCCTCATGCAAAAATGAAAGTGGTGCATCTCCATCGATTAGCCCGTTACCAAGATACCGAAGATGTTTGATCGGGACGATCAACTCTGGGAAGGGGGTAATGTTACGAATTTAGCCCTAATCATAGATTTGTTAAGATTTAGATGAATTTATTTATTGTTTGTTATTTTATTGAAGTAGACTTACCTTAATTTTTATCCATGTAACGACTATGTTAGTTTCAAAAATCGTTCTCGTTGTTCTGTTAGGCTTAATTCATCTCACCCTTTACTATTTAGATTATTTTAGAATCTTCTTGATCATTCCATCCTTTCCTAAAGGCTATATAAGCGCGACGCGAGGCCTCATTTTGATTCAGTTATAATTGAGATTTCGAAGTGTTAAAAACCTGACAATGACAAGTTTAAAGTTACCTTAGTTACGATTGTTAAGTATAACCAGTGTCTACCTTTGATACCTGTAACCTGTGTTTTGAATAAAAGGAGTGCATTCATATATATATATATATAAATATATATATATATATATATATATATATATATATATATATATATATATATATATATATATATATATATATATATATATATATATATATATATATATATATATATATATATATATATAAATATAGATAGACAGATAATACAGTAAAGAAATAATAATTGGGGTATAGGTCTTTACAAGAAGTAAAAAAGGAAATCTGCTTTTTTAGCTAGCCTTTGAAAATGTTTATTTTCTTCATCAGGGCTAAAAATAGAACATTATCTTAAACGAATAAATATATCGATAATAATAGAACTTACTGCTAGATGCAATTAGTAAAATGAAAGAACTTTTCCCAAATTCGAATTTAAAAATATATAAACAAGAACAAATACTATAAATATTTTATACATAATAAAAACGGACCCCAAAAAATAATATGACATTGGCAGTTGTTCCGTTATTAAGTTAGAAATAGCAGGTAAATGTATATTATTAATTTACGGTATATTCTACAGTTAGATTTTATACACAGAAAAAAATGATACCCACAACACAACAAAAAAATAAAATTCAAATAAATAGTTTAAATGTAAATTAGATTTAGATGATTGAAACTCATTCTAATGAAACTGAAACATTAGTGTGATGTTTGGTATTATTATTATTCTTAGTATTTAAGGTAAAAAGATGGGAGTAAATGACACTAAGGTCTTCATATTCAGTTTTTATATTAAGTGATTTTACAATTGAGGAAATTTCAAGCATTTCTATTACCAGTCCTTTATTATAGATGATTTCATTGCATAAAATTTTAGTTTCGTTATACTTAAAAATATATCACATTAGACTTTTATAATGTTGTATATTTATCTTTAAGTTTAATAAATAATATTTCTATAGCTTTACTATATTTAATATTTCTATATATGTATATATATATATATATATATATATATATATATATATATATATATTTATAATCGGCATATACAATTTAGACTAGAAGAAATTAAAATAACCAAATCATATTAGATTGGTATATAAAGTCAACAAGTTCTGGTAGATACATAAATTAGCTTTCGCATCATTCTAATAAAATGATAATTAACTTAATTACAGCACTATAAATGCGAGTCGAAATCCCTTCAATTAATAATTAAATAAATTACATAAAATTCTACTAAACAATTCATACCTTGATAAACTTAAAAAAAACCAAATTTCTTCAGTGCACAGTGCACAACGCTCTTAGAAGTTTTGGAATAACACCTGAATGTTACATATAACCAACACTTTTTAAATTTGAAACTTCAATTAAAATAACTGATAAACATATTAAAACTATAAAGATGTTACATACAAAACCTAAAGATGAAGGTACAACATTACAAAAGTTTAATGTGATATACAGTATTTCTTTGTTCCAAACGTAAAGGTATATATATGTAGGTCAAATATCTAAACAGATTAACACGACATAAAAGTGACTGCAGACTTAAAAAAATCTATGTGCCCTCACAGAACACACCAATAAACAAAGACAAATTATAACTAAAATGAAAGAAAAAAAAACCGTTCATCGACGGTATAACCCTACATAAAAGTTGATTTAAAATACTTATTAATATTTTCAGATCCCCCAGATGTTGAAGTATTAATGGACCCTCCGACGCCAGTAAAAGCTCAAGATAAAACCAGTGTATTGTTGCAGTGTAATGTCAGTTCTGGTAATCCATCGAATTTGTCTAAGGTAAATACGAATATGTTCCCAAAAAAAATATTTCGAAAGTAAGTCCCAGTATATTCATTTATATGGATATACTTCTGTTTTTTTAATATTACTGTGTATAATCTAATAAGACAGTACGATGACGTCGGTAGAATTTAACTAATTTGTATCGATATGATTTTTCAGGTTAGATGGTTTCTAGACGGCGAGCTCATGAAGGAGTTTCCAGAATGCAATTACACATCCGAGAATGACTCAGGCGGGCCATTTTGTGGACTAGATCCTAGCATATTAAGTTTGGAGAGAGTAGACGAAACTTTCGCTGGGAATTACACTTGCCAAGGTGAAAATGTAGCGGGGTGGGGACCAGTTTCAGAACCAGTTGAACTAATAGTACACTGTAAGTAATTTTAATAACCGAATTGGTGATTTCAAAAATAACTTAACTTCATAAAACAAACAATGGACTAAGTGTGGTTCTTAAGTCAGCGATTCAACTGCTTTTCAAGGCTTCACCTACTAGTTCACAGAAGTAGGGGAGATCGAGGACAATTATCACATTTTTTAGACTGAACCCATTATTTTTTGTGAAGGAAGTGTTTGGGCTTTTGTTGTGACATCTCGAATATTTGTGTTTCGTGCACAGTTTGGTAAAAACTTAGTTCTCTAATCTTAATGTAGCTATATTTTTTTCATTCTAGAAAATTAAATGTCAAGCGTGACAACCTACCCCCATATGGGGTATACAAAAACAATATAGGAATGACTGTTACATATTATTCCGAACATATACAAAATCTAAAACCAGCATATCCATAATCTAAAATAGGTGTAAAACCAACATGTGACATGAAACAGATATTTCATTATATTTTTCGAAAAGCCTCAAGAAAATTAGTCTATAGTCTAAGGGCAAAAAAAGTGCAAAGAACTATTAGGTACAAGGTGCATGTCTGATATTTTAAACGGTACCGTAGAGTATTATATGGATTATCAAAAAACTTTTAATACAAAAGTTTTTGGGTTTTATCGGAATCGTTACAAAAGAAAAAAACAAAAGTCGTTCGGAAAGTTGACCAATGAACATCAAGTTTCTTATTTTAAATGGAACACAATATATAATATATGTTCAATAAAAGGACCTTTTTTAGCTAATTATAAATATACCAGGCTTAATTCCTTTATCTTTAAAGTTACCCGAGAAATTTGAAAAAAAAAACCTGCCATTAAAGGCAATGTATTCCGGTTAACTCTACTATGTAGTGGAGCGTTCTCCGTCTCTCTCTTACACGTTGCTTCTTATGACAGAGTTTTTCTCAAATTTTTCGGGTATCTTTAAAGATAAAAGTATCAAACCTGGTGTATTTATAATCAGCACAGAGAGACCCATTTCATATACATAACTAATGTTTTTACTTAACTATTTTTTTACTGATAACGCAATTATTTTCTGTATGGATGATTGTAGCATCAATATGTTCGATCTAAATTCAAAAAACACAAATTCACTTTCTCATTTATTAGAAACGTTTTACTTAAAATAAATTATAAACACCCCAACACGAATATCTAATACTGGATGTTTTGGATGTACAGATCTCTGATCACATGCTGGTGATATAAAAAAATATAAACAACATTTTCGATATCCATGCTCTTGTCAGGTTAATAAAAGGAAAAAGTGGACCATATGCGTCATGGATTACTGATAATATTAGATTTATGCAGAAATTACGTAATAAGGCACTAAATAAATTCCGTAGGACAAGAAGACTAGTGTATTATCAACAACTACATAACGTAGCCACTAACGCTATAAGAACAGAAAAAAAACCTACTTAAATTTTAAGTTTCAAAATTCCAATCTAAACGAAAGGTGGTAAAAACTAAAAAAACTTAACCTAACGAATAATAACCTTACTGACCTACCACATGCACAAAGCGACCCACAAAAAATACTTTTTAGATGTCATAAACACAAAGGATTCACCTAATTCTCAATTAATTTCTTATTATAATTCAAATAAAATTACTAATAGTGCTGTTTTTAACTTTAATCCGGTTGATAACAATTATATTACGTAGATTATTAAAAATATCAAATCAAAAGCTATTAGTAATAATTAACTTTAATTAATATGTGCTGTCGTTTTCTTTTTGCATTCATTAGACATATTATTAACTCATGTATAAGAAAATCATCCCTATTCCCAACAGACTTCGATATACTTAAGGTCAATTCCAATTTTACCTGGAAAAAGTACTCGATACGGGGTTCGACCACACTTACTGATGTAACTGACGATTCTCAAAGCTTTTGACGGTAGTAAAACTACTGTTTTGGTAACGCTGGATTATTCAAACACATTTGACATGATCACTTTTAACTATTTTACACTATATTGGCTTTGGGTACCCGCTAGGGCTATTATAAATAATTTCTTAAGGATAGGGTGCAACATGTTTAAAGGAATCCGATTCAATTAAGGTAAGTATATGGGCCCGGTACTATATTCAATATACACATCAACATTTGTAAAGCAGCTAATATATTGCGACCACAATTTATACGCTGATGATACCCAGATATACTAATTACTATAATTATTATATCTTGAGCTAACTTGACTTGCAACTGGCCGATACTAATATTTTAAAAAACAACTATTGTGTATTAAGAAATGATCTAACTATGCTACATGTTTTCAAAATGACCGATTTCTGGATGTTCCTGTGAATGTCTATATTAAGTCCTAATTGAGCCAAATGCGGTGTAAACGTTGTTGGGGTGAGACCTGTTACTGATATGGCGAGAGGAACAATGATGACTCTTTCCTGTTTCCACAGCCTTTTTACTTCCATTGCCAAGTCGGTGTATTTGGCGATCTTCTCACTGTATTTCGCTTGGATGTTCTCATCGTTGGGGACAGCCATGTCAATTAAATAAGTGATTTTCTCTTTTTTGGATTGAAAGGTGATATCGGGTCTATTTACGGGGATTGTTTTATCTGTGTGGATGTCCCAGTAGAGCTTGTAGTCTTCGTTTTCAAGTATAGATGTTGGT
Source organism: Kuschelorhynchus macadamiae (assembly GCA_030620095.1). Classification (NCBI taxonomy): domain Eukaryota; kingdom Metazoa; phylum Arthropoda; class Insecta; order Coleoptera; family Curculionidae; genus Kuschelorhynchus; species Kuschelorhynchus macadamiae. The sequence continues at coordinate 367,751 of JAUTXW010003868.1, read as the reverse complement.
GTATAATGGTAGTAAGAGTCGGTGTTCTCCGTTAGTTTGTATGTTGTGGCTAATGCTTGATGAACGACCTTCGCTGCTGAGTTGTGTCTCGCGGTGTATTCAGTTCCGGCCATTATTCTACATCCACTCGTTATGTGATCGATCGTTTCTCTCTGCTGGTGACATCTCCTACACCTCTCGTCTTCAATGGTTTTGTCCTTGATGATGTGCTATCGGTAGTTTCTGGTTGCTATGACTTTCTCCTGGATGGCAAGCAGGAAGCCTTCTGTTTCAGGGAACAACTGCCCTTCTTGTAATCACGTATATGAAAGCTTTTTATGTATATGGTCTTGCTTTATGTGGTATCTGTGTCTTCCGTGAAGTGTTTTTTCAGACCAGGTGTTCATCTTTTCTAGTCGTGATTGGATGTGACTGTGTGCGTCTGCTGCGTGTCTCGTTTGAGACAAGTCGAGCAGTGTATAATTTTTGTCTGCCTTTACTATTGCCTTGTGGAGGTTAGTTTGTTTGTTGTGGAAGAATTTTCTGAGTTCGTAAATTTGTTTTTTATTTAGCGATTGTATATCTATAATTCCCCTTCCTCCTTCTTTTCTCTCGATGGTGAGTCTTTCCTTGCATGGGTTGGGATGTAACTTCCTGTGTTTAGTGAATTCAGAGCGTATGAGAATGTGAATGTTTTCTATGTCTGTGTGTGACCATTTAATGATACCAAACGAATACCTTATCTGATATTTGAATTTTGGTTTTATGTTGTTGGTGTTTCTGTGTCGTGGCGGGAGTTTCTGATTGTTCTGTGTTATCGTGGTTATAGCTGCTGCGTAGATCACTGTATGAATGTCCTCAATTCTGCTCGCATTCGTTATGTACTCGGGAATTATGTATTCGTTGATGGTCTTTAGGATTTTATGTGTGTCCCGTTTGTAGATTACACGAGGAATAGGATCTCTTATTGTAGGATCGGAGCTTGACCATTTGTTTAGATGTGACTTCATTTCTACTTTGATTGCTTGCGTGAGAGACGGTCCGAGGTGTAGCTGTGTGTATGGTGCTTTGGGCGAATGATTTACTTGTCCTGTGTGCTGTATGGTGCCTGTCATCTGTCGTGGGTTGTTGCTGAGTGCTTCGCCTCTACTGAGCATTGAGTGAGGTTGCAGATCCTCTTGCACAAAGTTGGGCTGGTTTGTATGTGGAATCGGTTCGGCATCTGCCCCAATGTTCTCAATGTTTGGTTGATGAATGTTTAGTTCAGCAGCTACCATAGCTTTGATGTTTTTCAATGCGAGTGGGGTAAGCTTACTGGTCTTAGTGATGACTCTTTTTTGATCTATTATTCTCTGTTCTGTGATAAGTGATTTGTATTCTGGATATTGTGCTATGAAAAGTGTATGCCGTTTGTGTCTGTATCCTGATGAAATTGTCTCAAGTTTGGTAGCGGTATAGTAGGAATGCATCACCATTCGATTCATTTCATCAGTCCATTTTAACCTCTTCCTTGGTTTACCTGCCTTGGTAGTTGCAGGTAGTCGTTGCGATATATCCGCTGTTGTAATGGGCTCAAGTTGTTGTGTTTGGTTAGCATCTGTGTCAGATTTATTTGTGTATCCATTTGGGCAGCGCATGATCGGTTCGCTCGATTCTATAATGCGGCTCATGCGTTGCCCTGCCTTTCCCGCCTTGGTGGGTGCCAGCTTAGCCGGCAAAACACTTTCGGTGGGTATATTTTCCTTTGCCTGGTCTTGATCGTTTCGGTCGAGCTGTCCCGCAGCGTCCTCGACCGTTACGCTACTCGCCCGATGTTTGGTGTTTTGAGTTGATGTTTTGTGGTATTAGAAGCTCAAAGTGTCCCGACATTGGATCGCCTGTTAGTAGAAGGTAGATCATTTTATTGTGTGTTTGTTTGCCTATTATTGTTGGTCTCTCTTTAATGCACATCTGTTTTGTTCTTGGTTTTGAGAAAATATGGAAGATGTGCTTCTAGGTTTCCGAGAGAGCAAATATTTCTAGGCTCGTTCCATATGTAGTGGTTTTGCTCATGAACTTATAATAGTTGTCGAAGTCCTTCATGTTGTCGTCGTGAAATAAAGTTCCGACCAGTTTTGTCGTAGGTATTTCAATGCTTCTTCTCGAAATTTGGTATGATTGTTTTGATAGCCGTATATGCGCAAACTGACTGATCGGTTCGGCTGTAGCAGTTTTTTCGGCAAAGGCCCGCCTGTTCAGCCTTTCGCCGCCACCGTCCCGCATGCTGTCACCTTCAGCAGTGGCTCCAAAGATGCCCTGGCGATCCGCAGGCAGCGGCTCTTTTCCGAGGCTCGATGCTTTCTCCATTTTCATGGGTGTGCCACCATTTGACCCTGGTGGTCCAGGTAACTCATGCCCGTGGATGCGTCACTCCCCAAGCAACTTAACCGAGGTTAGTTGCTCCGTGCGGTTTCAAAGGTTAGGAGGGGTTTAGGGTGGCTAGGGTGTGAGAAGGGCAGGGATATTGGGTATTTAGGACAGCGGACAGCTGGACGTCGCTGACAGTACGGCCTACGAAATTACCGTAGCACCCTCAATACTGCTGGATGCAGTACCCAAACGGTCAGACTTATCTATTATTATTATTATTATTATTATTATTATTATTATTATCATTATTATTATTATTATTATTATTATTATTATTATTATTATTATTATTATTATTATTATTATTATTATTATTATTATTATTATTATTATTATTATTATTATTATTATTATTATTATTATTATTATTATTATTATTATTATTATTATTATTATTATTATTATTATTATTATTATTATTATTATTATTATTATTATTATTATTATTATTATTATATTATTATTATTATTATTATTATTATTATTATTATTATTATTATTATTATTATTATTATTATTATTATTATTATTATTATTATTATTATTATTATTATTATTATTATTATTATTATTATTATTATTATTATTATTATTATTATTATTATTATTATTATTATTATTATTATTATTATTATTATTATTATTATTATTATTATTATTATTATTATTATTATTATTATTATTATTATTATTATTATTATTATTATTATTATTATTATTATTATTATTATTATTATTATTATTATTATTATTATTATTATTATTATTATTATTATTATTATTATTATTATTATTATTATTATTATTATTAGTTTGGAGGAGTGGACTGGTTTCTATTTGTTCTATATATTGTCCTGTAAGAATTTTCTCACTGTCTGGCTAGTGCTGAGCAGGACTGCCTTCTGGATGTCGATGAAGGTGTTAGTATGCAGTCCTATGATTTTCAGGTTCTGCTCTAGTATTTTTGGAACTAGTCCAGTTGATGATACGATGATCGGTATCACATGAACCTTATTCAGTCGCCACATTTGCTGTATCTCCATGGCCAGCTCCGCATACTGGGCATTTTTCTCTTGATATTTATCCAACACGTTATTATTGTTAGTTACAGCGATTGTCTTTTTTTCCTTATTTAACAGTACCACATCAGGCCGATTATTCGTTACCCATCTGTCGGTGAGTGTTCAGGAGCCCGTATTTATTGGCAAGCTTCTCGTGTATGATGTTACACACCTGGTTATGTCGCTGGAGGTAGTCCATGTTTGCTAGGTAAGTGCAGCCCGATGTTATATGTTGTATAGTCTCGGATCTCTCGCTGCATTTTCGACAATTATCGGATTCAACGGACCGATCTTTGATGATGAATTTCGTGTAGTTTCGTGTGTTAAAAACTTGATCCTGTGTTGCCATCACAAATCCTTTTGTCTCTGGAAATAGTTGTCCATCCTTCAGCCACCTGTTGGATGCTTCCTTATTTATGTGTGGCTGATTCAAGTCATTGTGATGTCGGCCGTGCAGTGCCATTTGAGCCCACTGTTCTTGTTTGTCGGGATCTGAGAGTGACTTTAGGATGATGTTGTCACTTGCGAAATTGAGTGGGTATTACGAGTTGTCACTATGCGATGGAGACTCTTGATGTTTGTGCCTTGTTGGTGAAGAAATCTCTCAATTTTTGCAGCTGTCTGGAGTGCGATTTGGTCAAGTCAATAAGGGATCTTCCACCTTCTCTTCGTGGTAAGGTAATTCGGAGAGCTGATGATCATATTATTATTATTATCATTATTATTGTTCCGGATTGGCCGGTATTCAAAACACAGGTTATAGGTATCAAAGGTAGACACTGGTTATACTTAACAATCGTAACTAAGGTAACCTTGAACTTGTCAATGTCAGGTTTTTAACACTTCGAAATCTCAGTTACAACTGAACTAAATGTGGCCTCGCGGCACGCCTATATAGCCTTTAGAAAAGGATGGAATGATCTAGAAAATTCTAGAATAATCTAAATACTACAGGGTGAGAAGAATTAAGCCTAATCGAGAACGATTTTTGACACTATCATAGTCGTTACATGGATGAAAATTAAAGTAAGTCTACTTCAATAAAATAACAAATAATAAATAAATTCATCTAGATCTTAACAAATCTATAACTAGGGCTAAATTTGCAACATTATTATTATATATTATACAGGATGCTCCATTTAAAATACCAACATTGATGCTCATTAGTACTGTCCGATCGCCTTTTGTTGTTTTTTTTTTTGTAAAATCTAACGATTCTGATAAAACCCAAAATCTTTTGTATTCAAAGTATTTTGATAATTGATGTAATGAAAAGTATCTAGGGTACGTTTAAAATACAAGACACCCTATACATGGATAAAAATGAAAGTGAGGATATCCTAAAAAAAATTATCCTGATTAAGTTTTTTCTAATTTTTTATCCATCAAGCTCTGTCAAAAGAAAAATCTGAATGGTGTATTCCAACAAATTTGTTTTTTTTATATTTATGGTGTTATAATTAGTTTTTACGTGCAAACTGGGAATATAGAGCAATTTGCAAATAAAAATAGATGTAGCTGCTTAAGCGTTCTCCGCGTGATCCATTTTTTACTTAGTTTGGATGTTAATTAAGAACAAAGGAAAGAATATTGTGCGCTTTGAATTAAATTTACAGTGTCCTAGTTAAATAAATAGAACAATATAGTTTAAAATGTGTCGTAGATCCGCCAAGTCCAGCAAAACTTCGCTACTTTCCTGCAAAAGTTTTAAAGGGTGCAGAAGTGAATCTTGAATGTAAGGTGGATTCACAAGGAAGGCCAGAAAATGTCACATATATCTGGTACAGGGGTTCACACCAAATGACTGAAATTACAACATCTACGCATAAAATCGTCCCTGTTGGATTAGAGACAAACAGTAACTTCACTTGCATAGCAGTGAACGAGGGTGGCCAGAGTGAACCAGCAACGGTCTTCATCAATGTTAATGGTGAGTTATTGTTTATGTTTTCGCCAGTTTTTTTTCACCACTAGTGTGATCTGAGACATACCTAGAAATGTAATGTTTTCATAAAATAATTTAATTTAAAATCTTTATTCCACATTCAAATTAAAACATGCTTTATTGTCATAAATACATAGTAACTGCTGACAAAGCTTGTCGATTAATAATAGGAGTTAATACTAGCAGATTATATGCCATTATATAATAGTTATCATTATAAAATTCTTGTAAATTGTAGTAACTCTTTCCTTTCAGTAGAGACGATACAGACTTTTTAAATTGTATCTGTGATCCTATATTTTAAAAGCTTTTATTTGACATCACTTGTATGTTAGTTAGTTTGTATGATAGTATGTTTGGGTCAAAACTTGCAAGTAACTTTTGAAGCAGTTCCTGTTATCAGAATTGACTGAGATTTGGTATACATACATAAACTCGATGACAATACAATATTATAGTATTCAGATGTGAATGCCTCATACAAGGTGCGCAGAGAAATGCTAAAAAATACAAAATAAAATAAACGTAATAAACAGTTCCCGGTATAGGAACTGACTGAGATTTGGTATACATAGATAAGCTTGTTAACAATACGATATTATGGCATCCAGTTGTGAATATCTTATACAGGGTGCGTAAAGAATAATGCTCAAAAGAAAAAAACAGTTTGCGTTATCGGAATTGATTGTTTGGTATACATACATAAACCTGATAACAATACAATATTATAGTGTTCAATCGTGAATATCTTATACAGGCAGCGTAAAAAATAATGTTAAAAACAAAATAAAATAAATGTGAAAAAAATATTTTTTCAAAAATGCTTTTATTGGTAGTATTGAACTGAAAAGTAAAAAATAACTAAACTTACATAAACGCAGAAATTTTAAAAATTTGAATATATTCTTAAAAGCTTAAGGCTTTATTTCAAGTGTTATGACTGATTTACACAATCAAATGCCTTAGAGAAACAAGAAGAACAGAAAACTGCCGAGGCTATATTGCCTTCATTAAGACTTATCGGAATTACCTCCTTTATACATTATTTAACAATATTATTAACAATTATTTATCGCATCCACCAAAATTCTAAGTGCATGATCAAGCTGGATCTTGTGCACTCTGCGTTATATCCCATCGACTTCCCACGACTTCTTATTCTTTATTATACTGAATGTATTTTTAATTGGATAATTTCAGTGTGGCTTAAGTAAAATGAAGAGATGTATTAATATGACTTACGTAAGATAGAAATTAATATCAGAATGTATGTTATATGTTAACTTCTCCGCAACTAACAATAAAACTGGTCGTGTTTGTTACTATCAAATTTTAATTTATATATTATATTGTATAATTATTTGTTTAATTTAAAATTGCTTTATAAGTTGGTTAAAATCTTCCAATTTTCTTTGTTATTGTTATGTACTCGGTTTCTATAGTAAATTTGTTTAGCAGTTTATAACTCTCTTTTATTTGCTTCTTAAATTATGAAAGTTTTAATTTGTTGTATATTTTCTGATATACAACTCTCAAATTTATAGAAAAAGTTTTTATTCCCGTAGTTATCCATATATTTTTGGTTCTATTTTTAATTTGTCACAAGGGAAAGTTTTTATTAAATATTTTACAAGATGATCATTAAAACTTTTTAAAACATCAGTCATATACCAACTGCCAGTTAGATTATCCACTATATTTTCGAAATTTGTTAAAATTAGTTGAACTGTATATTCTATCATCTCTAATTATTTAGGAACTCTTATAAATGTAATTCTTTTTAAAACTATATCAACAGAATAATTTTCTTTGAGCTTTTCTTTTGACAGAATTAATATTTAACGATTTATTTTGGAAGACGCTAACTATTCCACCATTATTATCGTTTACTCCTGTAACATTAACCTGAATATTTGCTGGTTCCACTTTATTCTGTACTTCCATTCTTGCTTTAGATATCTTTTTTAATTGGACTATTTAACAATAATTTCTAGTTAGTGATTTATTATTCATTTTAAAGCTATAATTTCTATTTTAAAAATGCCCAAAAAAGTTATTTCTTTTGGATAAAATATATTTTTTTTCAAAAGTACGTCAATTGTTTCACCCATCTCTAAAACATGGTATCTTAAAAACTCATTTTCCTTTTTAAGTAGTTTGTTTTCCTGTATTAAGATATCAAAGTTTTTGAAACATTTCCATATTATTTTATTTTTTAGTTTCAGGTCTGGTACGATTTAATACATCGCAATTTTTTACCTTATATTTACTATATTTTTAAGCAAAAAAAACGGGAATAAATTATTTTTTTTTTATTAAAAAAAAACACAAAACTTTCCATAAATAACCAACAAACTTCAGAAATTTAACTGCTTTTCCAATGCTAAAGCTGTGAAATATGAAGTTTTTGACAAAAAACACAGAAACTAAATTATATACACTATTGCCAAACTTACTTGGTTTTCACAAATATACAACAAATAGTATTCCTAAAATTGAATAAAACGGTTTAACGATAGTTTTATTAACAAACCTGGTGCTAACCTAACCCGGTATGAATCACAGAGCCCTAAATCGCTTTCATCAATCACCCCACTTTAGAGTGCGCGTATATTTCAGATATGATTTTAGCATGTGATTTTATGGATTTAATGATGGCTTTATCCACGAACCTAGGCTAACCCAACGCTAACGTCACATATCCACCTAACAGTATAGATTTTGTTAAAAAGAAAAAAACCTTGTTTTAATTTAGATCTCGAGTTTTGTTGGCACGCTTTCTGTACAGCAAGCCTAACGAATCCTAATCTAACCTTATCTACATTTTTATCAATTATAAGTCAAAAAATACTATAATTACTAACGATAATATAACGAAATAAATGTCCAATCTCCCTTCCCACAAAATATGTATGGAACTGGTTGCCTACGTAGTGTGAAACTGGCCCTAAATATTTTGGCTTTAATGATGGTGCCTCCACGCTATCGCGCTTCGGTGTCCAACCTAGCGCTAACCCGGTACCAATCCATTTAACTCCTTTCCACTCCGACTTGTACCAACTCATGTGTATGAAAAAAAAATATTATTCGCACATCAAAGAATATAACAAAATTTACTTTGGCAACGACGCTTGCTGGCTGACTAAATGGCATGCAATTAAGTTAGCAGGGTTTAGATACAAAACAAACTTCATATTGTCAGGTATTATGTTAGAGAATTATTTATATTCGTAATTGAAAAAAAACAATTTTAATTTAATAAATATATACTAGAAATAAACAAATCTTCAAAATACACATATATTAACTTACAACAACAATCACATGCATAAAATGTGACGACTTGACAGACAATCAATTCTAATTTATATTATTTTGTGAAAAACTGTAATGCATCCACGCTTTTTTTGCTTAATTGTAGTAAATTTGAGGTAAGCTTCCTAAGAAAATCAAAAAAGGTCAAACATCGAGATGTATTAAATCGCACCACAACCTTTAGTTTCCTGCTTCTATTTGTAATAATTTTCAACACTTCATACAAAACCAACTCTTACATGTAAAAGAGCCAGTGAAATATGTTTTTTGTTAAACTTTATCGAACATGAGACGTTTTTGTTTGTTTTCTTCCTTTATCAAATTGCTGTAACCATTTGAAGACCCCGCAGCTTTCTTGTCTTTTAAAAGGATGCCAAAGGTTTTAATAAACTCTTGATATTATCTTTGAGGTATTTGACATTGGTTGACAATGACAATTATTTTCTAAGTCCCAGTTTCAAGCGCTTCTTTCTAATTATTACCTTCTATTTTCATTTCCAATGCTCGTTACAAACTATTGGGACATTTATCTGTGCAAATTAATGTTTACTATTGTCTGACACTTTCTGTGCAAATTATAACATTTACCATTATATCAAATAGACATTCTTGTTTTAAAAAATGACAATCTCAGTATGTAAAGGCAATTTTAACCCTATTTTCTAGGTTCGTCTCATTTACTTCTGTCGTATTTATTATTTTTTCGCTTATAGGAAACCGTAACTAGCTTAAACAATAATGAACTATTTTAGTTACGTTGCTGTGAGATCAATCTTGTGTATATGTACATAACTAAACAACTTTAGCTATCTATCTTATCTATATTACTCCATTATTTGTGGTTCATCGGTTTATTCTGACACCTTTGTAATAAAATAATTAAAAAACAAAAACACAAATTAAAAAACAAAAACGCTCATTAAAGTTCTTATATGTCACAAGTCAAGTATATATATTTTTTCAATATGTCTTTTACAACGCTGAAATAACTAATAATTAGAGGTACTTGCTAAATGAAATGTTGTTGGAAAAGAGGATAAAGAAGGTTCAAGACCACAAATACATTATTATAACCTAAGAATCTGATAAATTTATACCGTATTAATATTTTAGCATCCCCAGCCCTTTTCGATAGACTAAAGCCATACCAGGGAATCCTATATTCAGCTCAGAATATAAATCTTACGTGCAGAGTAGAATGTTCGCCGTTGTGCAACATCATTTGGAAAAAGAACGGACGAATGATCGACTTCAAAAATGATCCTTTGTACTACAATAAAGTGGTCATTCACGAACCCGATCTGCAAAAGAATATATTCGAATCAGTTGAGTCAACATTGGTAAGTAAAACTAATTTTCTATTTATAGAAATATAAACAGTAATAATACATAATAATAGTAGGATTTAAAATAGTATCTAAAATTGGTTGTTATTAACACCACAACCAAACATCCAATGAAAGCAACAAACTTTGCAATTTCTCGTCTTTCTATGTAATAAAAGCAAAATATGGAAAGTTTGTATATAATAAAGGCATAATACTTTTTAGCATATAATTTATAAATCAATCAAACATTCTAATAGGAAACTGTCATCACTTTTCAATAGATTTGTAAACTAAGTAAAAATAATAGAATAGATATAACATATAAAGCTAACCCTATAAAAATAATAGCAATAGCGTTGTAAATCTTATATGAATAAAAAGGTTTTATTTCTTGTACTGTAGAATTTATGAAACAATATAATATTCAGCAAAAAAGTACGTCGTATAATGTTTATTACCATCGTAAATTGAATTTAAAGTTTGGGTCTTAAATTAAATATTTGACTTCAAATTTGTGGTTTTGTTGGATATTTTTTTGAAATATACATATTTATTTCAAACGCCAAAAATTATCACCAGTTGGGTATCATAATTTATACCTCCTATTTAACATTCCGTTTTTGTTGCTTGGCTTTTATATTAAATGTTTCTCAACCATAAGTAAGTACATTGTGTTCCAGGCTTAAACAGTAAATTCAAATTTAGGTTAGTTTTTTATTGACGGTTTCAACATAATTTCGGGGAAATGTCGTTCTTGAGATTCAGGGCCAAAGTTTCTGACATCACGCACGGTATATCATTGGATTTTTGTGAGAAATTTTTTTTTAATATTGAAAAATTAGGTTAATCAAAAAAATTTTTTTCTTTTCAAGAAACTATATATATATATATATATATATATATATATATATATATATATATATATATATATATATATATATATATATATATATATATATATATATATATATATATATATATATATAATCGACAAAAATGCGCTTTCACCCATCTTTATCAAAAGTTCTTGGCCGGAAAAGATATATGTAGAATAGCAAAAATATATAATTTCTGCAGGTGCAAAACGGCCTACAAGAAGAATTGCGTTCGATTATGTCACAGGGTACCTTCCTGCGATCATGATTTCTGGGCTTCTACCCTCATCAGGCAGGCTTGTACCCAGGGAGATCTGAAATAACAGATTGCTCGATATGACAAAATCGAAAACGAAATGTCTATCATGCTGAAACAGTACTACATGCAAACACTTAGCGCCACCTATTGTGGCTCTGGCGGTTTCCGGCTGCAGACCCATAGGTAATTTGGCAAAGTATGCACTAGCACCATGCGGAGAGTAGATACCAAAATATATATATATATATATGTATATATATATATATATATATATATATATATATATATATATATATATATATATATATATATATATATATATATATATATATATATATATATATATATATATATATATATATATATATATATATATATATATATATATATATATATATATATATATATATATATATATATATATATATATATATATATATATATATATATATATATATATATATATATATATATATATATATATATATATATATATATATATATATATATATATATATATATATATATATATATATATATATATATATATATATATATATATATATATATATATATATATATATATATATATATATATATATATATATATATATATATATATATATATATATATATATATATATATATATATATATATATATATATATATATATATATATATATATATATATATATATATATATATATATATATATATATATATATATATATATATATATATATATATATATATATATATATATATATATATATATATATATATATATATATATATATATATATATATATATATATATATATATATATATATATATATATATATATATATATATATATATATATATATATATATATTTTTTTTTTCGTTTTTTTTTTCTTTAACCATATATAAATATTTTGTTAATTATTTTCTTGGGCATAGGTTAACTCATTGAGAAGTAAAACTATAATTTAATCGACGTTTCGCTCATTATATTGAGCTTTTTCAAGATATTTATTTTCTACAATAAAAACATGTATAGTTAGTATTTAAATTGGTTAAAGAATATTGAAAAAACATCACTTAAAAAAACATTACATTTAAAACAACACTATGATCATGAAACAAAAATACATTTAAAACAACATTAATATTATACAGAGTACGTACCTTGGAAACATGTCATGTGTAACGAATGTTTTGCGATTGCAATAATTTCGATACGTCTGGAATTCTGGTAGATAAAAACGAGACAAATTTTTTCTTTTTTTTATATATTTACTTAGATTTTTATTGCTGTACCGAGTTTGGGTTTTTGATCTTACTGAAATGTACAGGGTTTTATGTATGGAGTAGTTTATTTATTTAGATTAATTTACTTAGATATCAGATTATAATAAATTTGGCTTAAGTTATTGATGTCTTTTTTATCGTTGACGGCATCTTTCTCTTTTTTAATTTGTATCATTTCATTTATTGTGAGTTTTCGTTAGTTTACTCAATTCCATGTTTAAATTGCCCAAAAAAGTACATAGGAATGACAACACAATACTTAGATAGTCGATTAAACGGCCACAAATACACAAAAAATGCATCAACTGCACTCCACAAACACGAACATACAGAAAAACATAAATTCGATTTTAAACAAACCAAAATTTTAGAGCAAGAAACTAATTATCGAAAACTCACAATAAAGGAAATGATACAAATTAAAAAAGAGAAAGATGCCGTCAACCATAAAAATGACATCAATAACTTAAGCCAAATTTATTATAATCTGATACCTAAGTAAATTAATCTAAATAAATATACTACTCCATACATAAAACCCTGTACATTTCAGTAAGATCATAAACCCAAACTCGGTACAGCAATAAAAATCTAAGTAAATATAAAAAAAAAGAAAAAATTTGTCTCGTTTTTATCTACCAGAATTCCAGACGTGTCGAAATTATTGCAATCGCGAAACATTCGTTACACATGACATGTTTCCAAGGTACGTACTCTGTATAATATTAATGTTGTTGTAAATGTATTTTTGTTTCAGGATCATAGTTTGTTTTAAATGTAATGTTTTTTTGAGTGATGTTTTTTCAATATTGTTTTAACCAATTTAAATACTAACTATACATGTTTTTATTGTAGAAAATAAATATCTTGAAAAAGCTCAATATAATGAGCGAAACGTCGATTAAATTATAGTTTTACTTCTCAAGGAGTTAACCTATGCCCAAAAATATTTAACAAAATATATATATATATATATATATATATATATATATATATATATATATATATATATATATATATATATATATATATATACATATATATATATATATATATATATATATATATATATATATATATATATATATATAAATTTTTATACATAATTTAATTCATCATAATTCAATACCGGCTGTGGTATTAGCCAGCGGAGTAGTTGTTTTTGTGATTCCATTTTGTGCATTTGCATTGGACGGGGCTCGCTAGTCTATGGCGGCCTGAAGAGTTCTAATAAGAGCGAAATCGCGATCGTCGTGTGACCAAAATAGATCATTGTGTCTGCTGCGATGCAGAACATGTTCCAGACAAGGATCATACCTTCTTATGACTTTGGTGTACGTGGAATAAGAATATATATATATATATATATATATATATATATATATATATATATATATATATATATATATATATATATATATATATATATATATATATATATATATATATATATATATATATATACTTAGGACATTTTCTTGGGTTCTTTTTTTAAAAAATAAAACTTGTTTATTCTTCGGAAATCATTTCAATTTTTATTCATTTCAAACGTTTCGACCAAAATATCTTCATCAGTGGGTTTTAAAAAAGGTCACTAAAATCAAGAAGGTAATTTCTACTACAGACACGTGTTTTTGACTTAAGGTCTTCATCAGTACAGTACAGTTGAAAGACGAGTCCAACTAGCGTCAAAATTAATACACAAAACCACACCAGAGTCGCCAACAGGAAGAAAACCGATATTTGTGGTTACCAAGAGAATATAATAATAGAGTATCAAATCCGGCGAGGACCTCGGATGTTCTCTTGGTAACAACCACATATATGAAATAAATGCTTTTACAAATATGGGCTCCATGAGCTATCAAAAATTGAACACCCTTATTGAATCTTCATTTACATAGATGCCAGCATGATCCTTTTTTTTAGATGGGCGAGATTTACTAAAAGCGTTATTTTGTATATCTCGCCCCCTGTAGCTCTGTTCTTACTATAACCAATCGATCGCTGAGAACTTATAGAACATATTCCGTAAAGTGACAAAAAAATAGCAGAAAAACAAAACGTGTCCTTATAGTTTTTGGGCTTAGACCGTGTTTAATTGAAATTTCTTTCCAGCATTTCTCTCCGATTGCTTGAATAATCTTTAGAGATCTTCAGTTAATAATATTAACAGTTAATAATACTAAGATACTATAGAAGTTTTAATGAAAAACATTTTCTCTGAATATTACAGAGAGTCACCATAATGGTTCACTTCCACAAATCATGTATTACGTAGCCTGCATTACTATTGAAATTTTCAGAGATTTGGCGAGAAACCCAAATGCTTAGCTGCAGCAAATTAAACATGTTCTTACTAATATATATTTTCTTTCTTGATACAAGTACCCGCAGCCAGCATATTTTCACCTATACAATACACTCTGCCACACGAGCAAGACTATTTGTAAACTACTTCTGACAGCGATGAAGAAAGTAGCTCCAGTTAAACATGGTCTAGTCTCAAGAACATATGTTGTCTATTCACCTTAATCCTCAAAAGCATTCGTTCTTTTCTTTAGTAACAACTGCCCTAATTCATTTCTTAAATTACATTTTTCATTTATTATCAGATTTCATATTTAAACTGAAGCTAACAGGATATTTATTAGCTATGCCCAGTATTAATTTTTTAAAAATAGACGTTTTATCAATTCTACAAATGTGATGCTATTAAAACGCGATGGCCGAAATGACCAATTTATCAACTAATGGACGGGACAATTATATTAAAACTTCTTGTTCTTTCAGGAATTTTGTTCAGTTTTGCGACAAAAGTCTTTCTATTTTTCAGATATGGAATATGACAGCTTGGCCCGGCAACAAGCTCAACCGCACAGCCCCAAACTCCAATTACACCTGTCAAAGCGAATCGAACGAGGTTGGCTCTGGGGTCAGTTCGATGATTGAAATTGCCGTGGATTGTAAGTATCAAACTTTTAGTGTGGTCTTTGCGTTAATGATTGTGACATGAGCTGTTAGACTTTTTTTGTATATTCATGATTTTAAACTAACATTATCGATTAAAACATTTCTTTTTGTTTTTAAAGGAAATCATATATCATTCAGTTGTGACCAGTATATTTATTATTTATTATTTATATTTTGAAGAATATTTCTTTAGGAGATAAACTGACAGTAAAAGAATATTTCTAGTAAAAAAATGTGGAAAATGGGGTTGTAACTGATTTGGGTAATAAAAATCTGAAACGTTTGCAAATATTGTATACTGTATGTTTTTCCCTGAGGGTGATTCTTTTATGAGGATAAGAATTCATCAAACTTTTTAATGCATTTTTTATTTATAGGTATTGTCATGGTCCCGATATAGGGTATGACTAGGGACGTAGGGATCTAACTAAATAAAATATATATTTAAAAAACACCTAACTTTTTATTTACATATTTACAGATGGTCGTTTTTAAAAGTATGATTTCTACAATTTTCACTTTAAGAGAAAAATATATAACTTACATTAATTGGCCCATTGACCAGGGGAACAGCACTTTCAATAAATACATTCTGACCAAATCACTAGTTCACTTTTTGATTCTCGTTGACCGATTTCACTGACTCGCTAATTGATTCTCATTTTTTTTTAATAATCATCCCCTCTCGAGGATTCTAAAATCTTTTTATAGTAAACCTCAGCTGGTCAGCGATTTTCGTGTTTATCTCTTATGTAGAGCAATTAGTTAATTGTTTTATTAATCGTTATTAAAACGGCCAATATTATAAACAA
Source organism: Kuschelorhynchus macadamiae (assembly GCA_030620095.1). NCBI lineage: Eukaryota > Metazoa > Arthropoda > Insecta > Coleoptera > Curculionidae > Kuschelorhynchus > Kuschelorhynchus macadamiae. The sequence continues at coordinate 351,498 of JAUTXW010003868.1, read as the reverse complement.
TTCTGGGCGAGTTGCGGTTTGCAGAGTATTGACTTTAAAACAATAGATGTGTAATTTAGGCCATTGCAAAATATCTTAGAATTACTTGTTTTTATGTATGGTATATTGATCGTCTTTTAGCATTTATTTTATTTGAGATATAAGAGATATTATTCTTGTACTTGATATTTGAAAGTAATATTTTATGCATATAATTCTGTGCTTGACATTTCCCCTGGTTTACAAAAAGCTGGGCTCCAGCGATCATAAAATGTTTAAGTTCCCAAGTAAATAATATTTCGGTAAGTATTTGTGTAGATTTAATATAGTTGTATAGAATTAAAACTGTAAAATAATATTAACACATACAATAAAAATGTTTGTTATAAAATAAATTTAACCTTATTGCCACTGCACTTAAGTCTGTTTTACCATTGTAAAAAGAACAACAAAACTGAAATTCATCTTCCTGATATCCCATTGGACTCCGGATCTGTCTGCCCATTCGCGCTGGTCCCTTGTTGAGTGTGGTATGCACCGCTGGCGTCGGTAATAATGCAGGTAACATGCACTGACTGTGGTCCGTCTGCGTCGTCTCGGTTGTTTTTAATGGGAATCGTAGATGGCGGCATGAATACTACTTGACCCCAGTGTTTTTGATGTATACCAACACGTGGGATATAATCTCAAGTGACCATATCAGATTCAGGATGAAGCTTTAGCTTAGGCACGCGATTGATTTTCTTGATTGCCGTTGTGAATTTTTACACCTAACATTTTTCCTTCCTTATGTCTACGTTCTATGACGGTTGTAGTTCGTGAGTGTGGCTTTACACAAACCATGGGCTCTGTTGTACGCTAGTTTTGCCTCGTGAGTGCCACTTGTTGCTTTTATCTGTTAGGAATGCTTGTGAAGTGATAGTTTTTGATTCGTGTATGGGATTGGTTGACAAAAGTGAGTGCCATGGCTTTATCACAAGCATCAGCATAGACCCTGGTGCTGCTACTTCCCTCCAGCATCGACAATTTGGGCTTTCCATTTGTTCCTGTTTGTTGTATTTGGTTAGTGGCAGTCGGCAGGTTTCACAATGCATGGAAAAAAAAAACAAAGTGTGAGTATGTGCTCCTATATATGCTAATATCTTTCATAAAATTAAATATATTTATATATAAAAAATACTATTTCTAAACCGAATAATTAGAAAATATTAGTGAATACGGTTATAGTCTCAGGTGTTTAGTACCTTAGAGAATGACTTTGAATCTTGGTTTAAAAATTAACTAGTGTAAATAGGAAATGCTATTGTTGTTTACTATTATTATGAGGCCATTATTATTATTTATTTACTTTAAAACATAAAATACGTATAAAATCATATATGTGTAAGATTAATAGTGAAATGAATTTTTTTGTTTACGTCCTTGCCCATAAAATTAAAATAAATAATCTCGATAATCATCCTTTCATTTGCAAGTATGTTATTCGTCATATATTTTCTTTTTGATGACCCTTCTTTTTATTTACAATGATATTTATCCTGAGGCCCTTTTAGTTGCGCTATGGGTCAGGCTTAAATAACAAGGTAAAAAGTAGATTGGGGGTCCACCTCGAGGTAAAAAACTTCATTTGTTTTCATCATATTTTTAAATATATTTGGTCTCGTCAGTTTTTTTTCTTTTTTCTCGAAAAAGTGGGCAAGTTAAGATGAATTTAAATACGCGTATAAAACATGCCTTACTTCATATTCTGAGGAAAATAAGTAGAACTGTGTAGAAATTAGGCCATACAGAATCACATACACTAACTGACTGACACCAAAAAAAGGGGGATAGAGAAAGAAAGGTAAATGTCAATATATTCATAAACGTCACACGTAGGATTTAATTTATAACCTTTCTGTCTGAATTGTAAGGCCTTATCCCCTACCTACGTTAGAATTTGGGTACCCGTATACTTCAAATTATTCTCATTATTTTGGTATAATCCGCACACAAAACTAGATAAATTAGGACGTAAGAATTTATCTTAAATAATTATTCCTATAATTACATAATAGTACGCATTGGGCTAATTCATTTCTATGCATTCTACTTCTGCAAGTACTTTTTCTCCTGGGGATAATGATAGCAAACTTTTATTAACGCCTTCAAGGCTGTATCGCATATTACGATTTTCTTTAGTTACGTGGGATAATTGAATTCTCTCTTTTAAAATTGCTTGATTACTGTCTTTTATTGAAGGTTTCATTTTTTGACCATCCTTTTGCTTCTTTCGTTTGATACAAATTATATAGGTTAGATAAATAATTATTGTTATGGCTAGTGTTGAGATACAGAATGATATAAGACCAAATAACAAATCATGGGTGTAACTCGGGATTGACGACTGGCCATGTACTTCCGGTATGAGAGGGATCCCTATTGCAAATCTGTTTGTTCTGTAAAGGAGATACCCTACTAGGACTGACAGGGAAATGTTCCAAAATAAAAATAGTGAATCATTATGGAAGCCGTAAGGATGTTCGTACGGTTCTAATGACTTTGATTGTTGGATGGAACTTATTATGTTCCTAATGGTTGATTCGGTGGAAGTTAGATTGAGATGAGGTATGTGAAGAGTCCAGTTACAATTTAGGCACTCTTTTATGTTTTTATATGTAGGTGCAACGTGATTTGTCTTAGGGTTTAAGACAAATGATTTTAAATTTGACCATGTTGCTGGTATTATATGGGTTATGGGGTTAGCATATGTTGTGAAAATATTAGGGCATGGGAATCTCTTGGGTATGAGGACATCAGTCTGCGTTTGCAGCTGACAACTGCATGGTAGATTAATTTTAGTTGCCCCCTGGAAAGAATGTCGAACGTTAATTTTCAAAGTTTTATTTGGGTTGCAGGAAATTGTCAGATGTTCTTTGAAAATGATTTTGATAATAAGTTGATGTTATGTAGTATCAAACATTCGGTAGTGGAGGTATTGAAGCCTTGACATTGATTTCTAATTGGTTCTATATTCTTTCCCTTGTCCTCTGACCAACTTGTTTCGTAATTTATTGGTATTGTTGCCTCGTAGACCTTGGTCTCTGGTAAAGGCTTCCAATATGCCCCTGCACTAATCTCGATATTGTATCCTTCATCATGTGCCTCTGACATAATTTTCGTCAGTAGTATAGTTGTAAACCTAAGAAAAAAAAATTGTTTATACAATTAAATAAGTTTCTTTTTAATTACCCGGTATTCTATGACCGTACTATAACTATGTATTTAAAATGCTATACCGCTTATATTATATTCTTAGTCATTACTTGCATTTACGAGCGTTAATATATTATGTTCCCTTGCTAGACTTAAAATTACTTTATAAAGTAATATTTTGTTACTTAGTAAGATAATAATCATCTCGATACTGATTATTTTATTGAATCATGTAATATTATTTCTACTATTAATCCATTCCTAATTAAAAAAAAATTCCCATGTGTAATAAAACTAATAATATCTTGTTGCTCAAAAGCATAATTTTTTTTTTCTATATCTAATAATGAATATAATTTTTGCTAAAATATTTATATTAATTGTGCTGTAAATATAAATAAATTAAAATATTGGCAGAAATTGTTTTCTCACTATGTACACTAAATGCTTATTTTATGTTTGTATTGTCTCGCAAAAAAGATATAAACATTTTATGGTAAGAATTATAGCATATTATGTTAAATACCATATTTTGCAACTTCATCAAAACTGCATATGAGTGGGTCATTACACGGCCCGTATGTTTTCCTGGCCCACTGAAAATCAAGGTCAAAACCGGTAGTTTTCTCGGGACCGATATACTTATATTAAACATCTGTTTTTAATTAGCAGAATAAGCGGAATAGAATTAAATATTATATAAGGTAAAGTGATAATATATACACACGGATTGTTTATATTGGGCATTGTATTGTTAGTACTGTGTCCTTGCGTTCCCCTGATAGTTGTTGAATCTTTGGGGATTTTGTCTTGTTTGCCTATTGTAAAAACTTCTTTGTGCCTCTCTAGGGTTGTATCTGTTTTCCCTATTTGAATTTTTGTATCCATCATTATTATGTCTATGTGGGTAGCCATAGCCAAACCTATTTTGGTTATTGTTATGCCTGTATTGTGTTCTCTCCGTTTGTTGTGTAGGCCCTATTTGCCCACTCTCCTGTTTTTCTCCGATTGTGAGAAGCGACATTTGTTTTGCTAAGGCCCTTTCCCTAATCTCGCTTAGTTTAAGCACGAGGGTTTTTAAACTGTCGTAATTCATATTTGCTGAGGACATTAAATAATAAGTTTCGTAAAATGATGAATGCAGCCCATTTTCGAAATGCTCTCTAAAAGTTTCGAACGGCATGTTGCTATCTACCTCTCGAGCTAGGGTCAACAGTTCGTAGTAATATGTCTTTATGTCTTCACTGTCCTGTTGTTTTCTAGACGAGAGCCTGAATTTTAATTTTCTTAAAGGTTCCCCACTGAATTCTTTTATAAAATCTTTTTTTATTTTGGCCCAATTTTTGTTTTTGCTCTCTACATTTGTAAAGTATTCATTATACCAATGGCATGCTGGCCCTTCGAGGAAGTTTCCTAAATAACTTATTTTATATGAATCGGTCCAACCATTGCAAATAGTTCTGCGTTCATATTTTGTTAGAAATGTTACAGGTGAATCTGTACTGGGGTTAAAATTTGGAGGATTTACGAATTTAGGTATTGCTGGTGTTTTTGTGTCGGCTATTGCATCCTGTAGGGTGATATTAGCCATTTTGTGTATTTGTGTATTTGTGGTTATTTGTAGTGTAGGTGAGGGAGTTGGTATATTGTGTTGTTGATTTGTGTGTTCTGCTGTATTTTCTTCAGCAGGAGTTTTTGAATATGTTTCTTGTGTGTTTAATGTCTGAATTTCGAATGTAAATTTAGTCTGTTCAAGTCCTGCCGAAGCAGGTGGACTTCTACACAGGGATGCACTAGGACTAAACGGACTATTATTTGTGCTACGGTCAGTGGGTTTAAATTCTTGATATTGTAAAGCTTTTAATTTTTCCTTTTTTGTTTGCCCCTCGAATACTCCTTTTGTTTTGCTTCGAGTTACCCTTTCGTCATCCGACATATGGCGTATATAAATAAATAAACCTATGAATATATATCTATATAAAGTAATAATAGGTATCGCAGTTAATCAAAATAATATCTATACAAACGTTATAATACTAAGGGAAATAAATGTATTGTGAAAATTGTAGAAAGAAAAAAAAAAAACAACAAAAAAAATCGTTTATTACCATCTTTTTCCACTTTTGTATCATATCTCTAGAAATATTTCTTATATTTTCACTGCACATGTGTGTGTTAATTATTTTTCTTAAAATATTTATTGTTCTACCTATTTTTGTAGTTTCCAGGAGTTTTACAGTTATCTTAATCTTTTTTTTTATTTTCTTTAAAATTGCTAAAATGCCATAAAAGTAGTACTGTTTATTAAAATATAAAAGTAAATGTTAAAAGCGGCTTAACCATCAAAAGAAAATTATTACTGTAACCATATCACAATTAAAAAAACAGTTAAATTTGAAAATGAACTCGGCACCTCCACCAAATGTCATGGTCCCGATATAGGGTATGACTAGGGACGTAGGGATCTAAAATATATATTTAAAAAACACCTAACTTTTTATTTACATATTTACAGATGGTCGTTTTAAAAGTATGATTTCTACAATTTTCACTTTAAGAGAAAAATATATAACTTACATTAATTGGCCCATTGACCAGGGGAACAGCACTTTCAATAAATACATTCTGACCAAATCACTAGTTCACTTTTTGATTCTCGTTGACCGATTTCACTGACTCGCTAATTGATTCTCATTTTTTTTTAATAATCATCCCCTCTCGAGGATTCTAAAATCTTTTTATAGTAAACCTCAGCTGGTCAGCGATTTTCGTGTTTATCTCTTATGTAGAGCAATTAGTTAATTGTTTTATTAATCGTTATTAAAACGGCCAATATTATAAACAATTCTGGGCGAGTTGCGGTTTGCAGAGTATTGACTTTAAAACAATAGATGTGTAATTTAGGCCATTGCAAAATATCTTAGAATTACTTGTTTTTATGTATGGTATATTGATCGTCTTTTAGCATTTATTTTATTTGAGATATAAGAGATATTATTCTTGTACTTGATATTTGAAAGTAATATTTTATGCATATAATTCTGTGCTTTACAGTATTTTGAAAAGTTGTAACAAAAAACAACAGAAACTTTTAGATAGATTATCAGTCGCGTCCCTTCTTTCTGGTATCTTTGGTTTGATACCTATACCGTAATTTTTCATTTATATGTTCTGAAATTTAAACTTAATTAACACTTAATCGTTATATTCGGAAGTTTACCTTAAAATGTGATTAAATACATTATATGACTTTGAGAAATAATCGAGGAAATTGAGTAACACAACCCTATATCAAAGTTGTCCTCTTTTTATATATTCTCATTATACCATGGCAGAAAAATTTACATAAAAGGTTACAATGGACTATCCGGAATGCGGGAGGCGTTAGTGAGATTGGCACAAGGCAGCATACTTAGTCCATTATTATATGCAATATTTACCCACAGATTTAGAGGAATAAATTTTTAACCCAACCATGAAGATGCTCCAGTTTACAGATGATGTTGAAATTTACACACAGGACAAATATTTAGAAGAAAACCACTTTAATCTTAAAATTTTGTTTAAGAAGGCAACAAAATGGTCTTACTATATCGTTAAAAAATTCATTGGTCTGCAGTTTTACAAAGAAAAGGCTTCATCTTCCAAATACCATCAAAATAGGAAATGTAAGTGTGCCTTATCGAAGCAGTGTCAGATACTTCGGAGTAACGGTGGACAAAACGTTGTTATGGAGAGAACATATAAATAACACTATTAAAAGAACAGAAAACGGTCTAAATATTTTAAGAGCTTTCTCCAGCAATAAATGGGGGGCAGATCCAAATATATGTCTACTTTTTATAGATCAGCAGCTGATACACATTTGAAGAAGTTAGAAGTAATTAAAAATAAGAGCCATCGATTATGCGTGGGATATTTGAGAAGTGCACCAATTAACACAATGGAATCCGAAATATCTGAACCACCCTTATTTCTCAGAAGAAACTTTTTAAGCAATAAGTTTACTCTTCAACACGCAAAAAAAGTGAGCTAATCTAATATAACATCTATAATTTGACTATTTTGAACTATACCCACAGATACTGGAAGGTAAAGAGTGTTCCATTGCTAGGAGATACCTACTCATGGGTACTGGATAAGATCTTTAATTTCTTCCAAGCACAGACATCACCCTGTTATGAAATTCCTTATGAATTATATGAAAATAATCCAAAAATTATCATAGAGCCTGCAACTAACAATATTCTGGTAACTAAAGCAGAATTTAGTAAACAGATCAACACAACTTGGTTAAATTATGAACATATTTTTACGGACGGATCATCAATCATTAATGATGTGGGTTGCGCTTTTTTTCATTTCAATAAACGTATATCATGTAAATCAAACTAGGCGACAATGCGTCTGTTTATACAGCTGAACTTTTAGCAATAGAGCAGGCATCAAAATATTGTCAAAATTACCAGAAAATATTAAATTTCCCTTTTTTTCTGATTGTGGAAGTGCTTTGGAAAAGATTAGAAATTCTTCAATTTCACCTAATTTAAATCACCTTTGGTAAATATACTTAGATTGCTTAAACTAATCAACGATAATAATAAATCTGTTTTTCCAGTTTGGGTAAAAGGTCATGCTGGAATTAACCAAAATGAGGCAGTAGATCGGTTAGCAAAATAAACTGCCGTAAATGGTGAAACATTAGAACGTGTCAAAATTCCGGTAACGGATCTGTTTTATTTAATAAAACACCAACAGTTTTCAGATTGGTAAAATCATTTCCAGAGCACTATTAAAGGCGAGCTCTATAAAGTTATACACCCAATGATCAAGAAAAACCGTAGTTTCTAAATGAAAATATCAAAAACTTTGTTAAAGCAATTTGTAGAATCAGGAGCTCACTTGCCATTTGTCCTGTACATATGAGAAAGATGGGTATTATGTACATGTGGGGAATTAGGAGATATTCAACATGCGATTTCAGGCTGCCCCTACAACGCACAAAAAAACTCTTTATTATACCATAAATTGAAAAACTTTGTTACAAATGAAATACAGCAAAAAAAGAAAAAAGGAAAAAAATAAATTGGCATAGAATTTAATTTTAAGTATCTATTCAGATGGTTGGGATAGTTTGTTCAGAAAATAGAATGCTGGCCAGTTAGTTTATTCCAGTGCCAAATAAACTTAACACACACACACACACACACACACACACACACACACACACACACACACACACACACACACACACACACACACACACACACACACACACACACACACACACACACACACACACACACACACACACACACACACACACACACACACACACACACACACACACACACACACACACACACACACACACACACACACACACACACACACACACACACACACACACACACACACACACACACACACACACACATACACACATACGCGTGCAACGCCATTTATCATCTAGGTGTCAAAAGATCGGTAAGGTGGACTATTATCCTGCCAGGACTGTTGCCTCATTCTACTACCCAAGTAAAATACTTATTTACGTTTTCTATTTGAGTCTTATTTTAATCCTAACGTAACCTCTATAATTCAGACCTTTCATTTGTCATGCGACAGTAAAAGCCTCTGACATTATGTTAAATGCTTTTACTGCTTTATATGCTCATATAATTGTTCAGAAAATAAGTAGGCAAATAAATGCTTTAGGATTTTTTCGCCCGTTCTTTTAGAATGCGTAAAGTTCAGGTCGGTGGGGGGGGTCAAACCAGAAATCAGTTCGGGGGTGCCAAACAGTCAAAACTCAAGAACATTAGAAAGAAGCATGCCTAAATAAAATTTTTAAGTTTCGAGGCACCCCTCTTGGCTTCGTGCCTGTGACGAGAGAATGCGAGAATAGTTTAAGTACACAGTAAAACGTATGATGGAGGTAAATTTCCCGTAAGGAGATGGGAATTAAAATTTTCAGGTGTAAGGGAAACTTTTGATTTTCTTATAATTGTGTTAAAGTTATAGGCACAAGACATAAAAATATATAGGTAACTGCACGTGATCGAAAGTGAGTAATAGGATGATCAGGGTTAAAAGCGGTGCAACACATTTTATAATATTAATATTCCTGTGCAACCTAAATGTGCATATTCAGTTTTTTTGTCTATACGGCTAAATTAGCATTACATAAGCGTAAGTAAAGCAAAACGTAAAATATGCTGTTCAAACATTGAACGAATGTATGTGTAAATGTATTGCACGCAATAAAACGTGGATTGCGAATGATAGTTGTTGAAGGAATACAATAATGATAGCCGTGGCAGTACTACTGCATTCTCTATAGCGTCAAATCCAAATGTATGTTTCGGTGTTTGGGGAGAATCGATGGAAACCCTCCACTTCAAGGCCTGTAATAAAGCACGACACATTAAAGCAACCAAGGTGTATAATTACGATATAGTATAATCTCAGGCCTTCATGATCTGTCCAAGCATAAGTTAAGGGTACAGGTAGAGTTGTTCATTTTACTATTACTATCTGTGACCAGAATTTTCACTAGCGCCCCACGTTTTTTTCGCATCTGCAATGAATGTTTATATCTGTTCTTTTCATACTTTTTAGTTTACTTAAGAAAAGCTTGATTTTTCAATTTGTTAATATTATATTTATTTTACGCATCTTAGTCCTGGAAATCATGTAATTAATTCTCTTCTACTTTATCTTGAACTTTTTAAAATTTATAATTTACACTGTTACGTATTGATTTCTAGTCGAATCTGCACAACTAACAAAATTCGTCAACCACGTTGGCTCAGCCGTTTTCAATTTCTAAATACTAAATAAACATTTAGAATTGGCATTCTTTAATAACTCCAAATACCCCTTTTCAGTCATATCGCATTTAAAATAGTAATAGTTGTCCTCCATATTGAGAGCACCGACTTGAATTTTTATACACGAAGTGAAGTTGGGTTCAAAAAAGGGTAAAAACTCCATTAAAACATTTGAACCAAATTAACCAATACATCTTTAATAGTAAATGACGCGAAATGACGCTAATAGAAATATGGCAAAAAAAACTGCTGTACTGTTAAGGTTAAAACATATAGCGGCAGTAGTGTCTATGCTATAAGTACCTGAAATTAACAAGAATAAAGTAACAAGAAGTGGCAGGAATAATTTAGCGGATACCTTCACAATGTTCTGAAGTGTCTAATAGTTAACCAATGCAACAGGATCGTCATCATTTAATTTTGTCGCGTTTTCTGTAGCAAACCAGTACTCTTGATTTAAGAAGCCTTTATTCTAATAGCGTGTAATTAAAGCGTTAAAGGCAACGAAATAATTATCGTAAGTAATCCGAGGTTTAATAAATTATAATGAAGACCCTGAGATTAAGATTAAGAACAATAGGAAAATAATTACATTTTTGAATGTTCTAAAAACTGTTACTGTGCCCTTAACTATTAAGAAGATTTAAAAAGTAGGCTTTTAATATACCCTTTAAGATATATCAGTTCTAACTTTGGTAAACTACTACTAAAAAGTAAGTTAAGAAAAATATTGCTTTTATATTCAAAAGTATAAGAAAAATTAAACTGTTTCATGGTTTTTAAAAAAAAAGCTGCCCGTTATTGAAATAAAAATATTTCCGTTTTTGGAGAGCTATTTCATCCAAATCTGCAACCAGTTGGGAGATTCGCCGAAATTCTGTTTCGTAGTAGGACGCCCGCTGAGTAATGCATGGTTACTATGGTCATATTTACAAACAACTCCTTGGCATATGATGGAACTGTCGGCGAATCCCTGTGTTTAAAAAGAAAATAGTGACAATGAAAAATATTTATGATTTTATGCGATTAAACGCAGAAACGGGTGAAGTTGACGAAAAAAAAAAAGAGTTGGCAATTGAATTTTATAGTAACCTTTAATTTAGACGATACAGATTTATCAAAAATTGTTTTCCCCTTTTTTATATCCGTAACTATTAACCCTTTATTAAAGTTAAAAAATAGGAACTCCATATCTTTAAAACTCGAGAGAGCTCTAGAGAAACAAAAAATTATCAATTAGAGAAGACCACTTCTATCGTCTCGTTTCGTGTTTCGTGGCGAAGAAATTCTGTTCTCAGTCAGATGAGACGAGAGATGAGAATGTCTCTGCGGTGTCACTATTTTTTAGTGCATACATTGCATGCAAACAATTTAAAATGTGATTCTTTTGTTAATTTTTAAATTATAGGTTTAGGTTTACATAAAACTGTCCGAATACGCCCATGTTTCAAGATACCGGGTGGCACAATTTTATTTTGTTTAGTTTTTAAATATATATTCTACAAAAAAAAATTAACTAAAGATTGGAATACATATTACTTTTTATGATACCACAGTCAGTGACATTTGGACCAATATACACCATGATTCATTTTTAATGGGCGGTGTGCCTGGATTTTTACCAAACTGTTAACAGGTCACCCTCATAAATTTGAAGTCAATCGGGTAAATAGTGTTTTAGCTATGTCCCCAAATTGACAGGCAGACAGGCGGACGGAATTGAGAAAACAAGTTTTTGCGTATCTAGAAAAGCTAAAACTTAAAGCTATGTATAACCTTGGAGGGGGATTTTTTTCAAGATTACAAACAATTTATTTGGTCACCATTTTGTTTCACCATCTTGAATTCGTACCATAATTTTTTCAGTTCATCTCTATATCATACTTAATTCTTTCACAAAGTTTGAAATAAATCTATTTAGGTTCATTTTCTAATATTTCATTAAGCCACTATTCTGTTTCGCCATCTTGGTTTCATCCCTAAATTTTACTAGGTGACTTCTACGTAATACTTGAGAGTAGTTTTTAGTAATAATTTTTTTTACATTTCACTAGGCTACCATTTTGTTTTGCCATCTTGGATTCACACCAAAATTTTATTAGATGATTTCTACGTAATGATCGATTTTTGTGCAAAAAATCAGCTAAGTTGGATAAGTAGTTTTCAACAACATTTCACTAGGCCGCCATTTTGTTCCGCCATATTGGATTTTTACCAAAATATATATGGTAACTTGACCCTTCATTTAATGAGGCAAGTAGTTTTTGAGCTATACAGATATACAGACCACCGGAATTGAGAAAACATGTTTTTTGACATCTAGGGACCCTAAAACGTGAAGATTTGTAAAAACCTGGGAGGGTGCATTTTTCACGATTACAATAACGAGTAATGATAATAATATAAAATAATAATGCTTGAAATTAATACAAAATTGTTTTTATAACCTGTATAAAAGACGAAAAAAACATTTTATATAAAAAAAATTGGGATCCTCAACAGTTTTACCGCCCAAAATTTTCTTTGTAATTGTAAATAGAAAATTATTGTCTCTTGCATTCTTTGCGGTAAATCAGGTCATAACCCTACCGTTTTTTTTCAATACTAATTATCCAAATTACCTCAAAAGATCAGACACACCGCCCATTAAGAATCACGGTGAATTTTTCTAATTTTTTTATATGTTGTAATGCTCGACCCTAATAGTTATTCTGCAAAATTATATAAACTTTTATCATCCGGTTTTTGAAATATAGGGTGTTTAAATACGCAATTTAACTATATTTTTTTAAGGAAAAATAACTATAAAATTAAAATTTAAAATAAACTGTTGTTACGCTTCTTCTGAAAATTCTATTTGCATCAAATAAAAAAACATATTTATTTATTTGTATTTCAAAATTACTGTACAACATAAAAGTAGTAAATATTAAGCAGGTATCGTCCGTATTATAATACATGTTTTAGCTTTTTTATTATATATATATATATATATATATATATATATATATATATATATATATATATATATATATATATATATATATATATATATATATATATATATATATATATATATATATATATATATATATATATATATATATATATATATATATATATATTTTGGGAATATATACACGTCAATTTTGATTTTTAGGGGGACGTCTTTTCATGTATGATTGTATAATACAGGGTGTTCCAAAAATAAGATATCGCATTACACTTGACATTTTTAAATGGAAACCCCCAATTTTTTTTCTATTTTTGGATTCTCCAGGAAGTTTTTAGTAACTTTTGTATAATAGAGTTTATACCTATCTTCAACCATTTTGAAGTTTTTTTAATTTTTTTTATAAAATTCGCCTCATTTAATTTAGTACTGATAATACGGAAAAAAATAATAATCACCGATACCAGCAAGAAATTTAGCATCCGTCAATGTCATCGTAAATCATAGAACAACTTTATCTTTGATTTGAAATCGTTAAGTTGCCTAGTTCTATTATAATATTTTGCAATGATTTATTCAATTCAAGAAAGGGTCGAAATAACGAAACTGTATTATCAAAACGGAAGCATTGCAAGAGCTACCGCCCGGTTGTTTAATGCGTTACATCCAGACAAAAATATTAACCATAAGTATGTGGCTAAATTAATAAGAAAATTTGAAGCAACTGGATCTGTATCTAATATTCGCCGGAATCAGGAAAATCGTCCAAGTAGAAATGAAGCCAGAGAAATAGCAGTTTTGGGACACGTGGCTCTTGACAACACCCAAAGTACTCGTGGTCTGGCTACTTCTTCAGGATTTACACGCTCAACAGTGCAAAGAATTTTGAAATCCTATAAATTTCACCCGTACAAAACTAAACTTGTCCATGAGCTTAATGAAGACGATTATGATAGAAGGTTGGAGTTTTGCGAATTAATGACACAACGTTTGAACAATAACCCAAATTTGTTATTTAACATTTGTTTTTCGGATGAATGTACCTTCTATTTACATGGTGCTGTAAATAGACATAATTGTCGATATTGGAGCGACTTGAATCCACATTTGTTTCGAGAGGTACATTCGCAATACCCACAAAAAATTAATGTCTGGGCCGGCATTTTCGGTATTGTAGGACCTTTCTTTATTCCTGGAAACTTGACGGGGGAGTTGTACTTGGACATGTTGGAAAATACAATAGAGCCACGAATAACCGAAATAATAGAAAATGAGGTTAATTATAATGAAAATTTTCTTCATTTCCAACAAGATGGTGCACCACCGCACTATGTAGCTCCAGTACGACAGTTTTTGGACACCCATTTCCCAAATCAGTGGATCGGACGGCGCGGCCCCATTGAGTGGCCACCAAGGTCTCCGGACTTGAGTCCTTTAGATTACTTTCTTTGGGGACATATAAAAAGTAAGGTTTTTAGTACGAAGCCAGACTCCATCCAAGATCTTCGTCACGGCGGAATGCAGACAAATAACTCCAGAAATGTGTGAAAATGTTAGGAATAGATTTGAGCAAAATATTTATTATTGCATGGAGGTAAACGGACACCACTTTCAACATTTATTACCACATTGACTTTTTGACACATTGTAGCTAAGTAACTAATTTTTGTTTAAATTTTAATGTGAATGTAAAACTGTAAATGGTTTAGTGTTCCTGATTCCGGCGAATATTAGATACAGATCTAGTTGCTTCAAATTTTCTTATTAATTTAGCCACATACTTATGGTTAATATTTTTGACTGAATGTAACGTATTAAACAACCGGGCAGTAGCCCTTGCAATGTTTCCGTTTTGATAATAAAGTTTCGTTATTTTGACCCTTTCTTGAATTTAATTTATCAATACTTGATATTATTCAATTATTCAAATAACTTCAAAATGGTTGAAGATAGGTATAAACTCTATTATACAAAAGTTACTAAAAACTTCCTGGAGAATCCAAAAATAGAAAAAAAATTGGGGTTTCCATTTAAAAATGTCAAGTGTAATGCGATATCTTATTTTTGGAACACCCTGTATTATACAATCATACATGAAAAGACGTCCCCCTAAAAATCAAAATTGACGTGTCCAAGCTTTTTCCCAAAATATACCAGGAAAGTCATAAATAAGGGTGGGACCTTTTCGTTGGGCCATATATATATATATATATATATATATATATATATATATATATATATATATATATATATATATATATATATATATATATATATATATATATATATAAATATATACGAATCCACAAGACGACACATCTGTGCAAAAATAAAAGAGAAACAGAAATTTCAATTTCTGTGCGGTTCTTGGTCTTGTTATACGAATCCAGTAACGGTAAGGATTACTCCTTCACCATTTTGTCGAGAATCGACCAAAACATGACGCTATGTTTGTTTCCAGGGCCAAGGTGCCAATCTGCTACCGTGGTATCTGCCCCGGCAAGGCTCATCAGGCAGTTTCCTTGGAAGGTATCGGTATTAAAACCGAAATACCCAAACCCTGAAACAAACAAGGTGTCAGGTCATTCGACTTTGAAAGTTGACGAGGGAAATAGGCAACCAGTGGCGCCATCTGTAGGTACTATGGTGCAACTAAATCGCTTTAGATGCGACCTACTTTGGAGCACACACACACACACACTGTGCAATATATATATATAAATATATACGAATCCACAAGACGACACATCTGTGCAAAAATAAAAGAGAAACAGAAATTTCACCTTGTTTGTTTCAAAATGCCAAATGTGATTTTGGGTATTTCTTTTCAGGTTTTAATTGGTCTGTTTTAACAGAGAAAACCTATTTCCTGACCTTCCAAGGAAACTGCCTGATGTCAGCCTTGTTTAATGGCAAAAACCGCCTGGCAGATACCCAACTGAGATATAGGGCGTTTTTCAATTTTCGGCCATTTTGAAAATTGTCCATAACTTTTTTATTTTGCGGAATATTAACATTCTGCAAAGACATTCTAAAGGCACTTTTTTATGTGCAATCCAGTGGCGTACTCAGATTTTTTCTATAGTTGTCCGTTTTATCATAAATAGGCAAAACTTTTTTTTTTCAAATGGAAATCATAGTTGGCTATAAATTATAAAAAATGCCTTTAGCCCTTTTCAGTGATATAAAGTTGTAGGTACTTATTTTCAAAAATAACGAAAATATAACTTTTGGAATAATGACGCGCGTTCAATATTTTGAATATATTGCTGTCAGATTACTGTAGAATTATTGCGTTTTGGTGTTATCTTTATAAAGTTGTGTTAAGTTTCTGACAAAATATGTTTGAGAATTATGAAAAGTATGATATAAATATATATATATATATATATATATATATATATATATATATATATATATATATATAAATTACGGAAGTTTTAAAAAGAAAACAAGACATTATGAACTAAAGGAAGAAAAGGAAATCCAGCAAAATATATTGGTGAATTATGATCATCCTGGCACCTCCTCTCGAACATTGGCTAATATAACGAATGTTCCAAAACTTTTAAAAATACTCAAAAAACATAAATTCAAACCGTACAGAAAATATCATTAAACTTAAAGATTGAGATTTTGTCAGTGGTATGAGCAAAAATTCATGGAGAATGAGAATTTTCCATTAAATATTATTTGGAGTGATGAATCCTAGATGTATTTTAATAGATATAATTCATATCACTGGTCCATGAAAATCCACATGTAGAACAACATATTCTATATGGGTGGGGATTATTATATGGAAATTTAACTGCAGATGATATGTAAATATTTTGCGATATATTGTCCCTTTGTTGGAAGACATACCTTTAGCTGATGACATATCAACAAGAGAAATCAAGGATCACAACTGATCTTTTAAACTTCGAATTTCGTTGGATGTTAGCGTGGGGCCCCATACCTTGGCCTGCTAGGTCCTGTGAAAACTAATTTTTTTTTGTGGGGAAAAAAATTTAAAGGAAGAACCTTTCACACAAAAGAAAACAAAATCATATTGATTTAATAAATAGTTGCAACTCGGTACCAAAAGATGCTTTTTCAACAGATATTTGAACAACTTCTCTAAATATATTTATCAGAAACCTATCTAAATACCTAGATTATATATTATTTTTTATTTTCACTTGTAGCTGTAAATAGTTTTAATTTTGTTCAACTTTGCTATGTAAACAAAAAAAAATAAAAAAAATTAATAATAAATAATTAAAATAACGTTAGCTAGTGTTATTTAAAGTTGTGTTTAAGTTGCTACAAAATATGGCGCTTAACAATACATAATTGTTATTGTCATCACAAATCAAAGCCTACTTCGATGTAAACCAAAAACACCTAATATTTTCGTTATTTTTGAATCAAATAAAAAATAGGACTAAACGCGAGCCAACTATGATCTCCATAAAAAAAAAGTTTTGCCTATTTATGGACAACTATAGAAAAAATCTGAACGCCACTGGATTGCTTCGAAAATGCCAAATGTGATTTTGGCGAAACGTCTCAGTTGGCAAAAATATCTGTTCTTTTCAGAACGACAGTAAGTAAACGGATGTACAATTTCCCACCCTGTAATGAAAACATATATATATATATATATATATATATATATATATATATATATATATATATATATATATATATATATATATACAACAGAAAAACATATTGATCAGAAAATTATAATTATGTACAGAGTATTTGAAAACTACTGCCCATCAGAAAATAATTAAACTTAAACATGTCTCGTCCGTATTATACCTATGTATTTAGCTACTATATTAGAAAACATATTCTTTGGATTATTATATTCGTTACGATTATCATAGGGACATCAACGAGAATCTATAAGTGTGATGTTAACCAGCTGAGGTAAATAAAAAAAAATAACTAAGAAAACAAAATCATATTGATTTAAACCTCCAATTTTGATACACTCGGTTCTTACTTATATATTCGAATTAATTTTTATGCATAGATCGTTAAATGAGGTTACAAAATAATGGCGCGAACATTGTAGTTGTTAATCTTAATAAAATCTAAATGGCGACGAAAACAAAAAAGTTACAAAGAACTAAAAATCTGTCCCCCGATTGCACAAAACTGAATTGCTGTTTAGAATATTTCACAAGCCGCTTGCAGAATTCTAGGAACTCGCTGTTAAGTTTGACATTCCTTATATATTCTAAACTTTAATTGCGCTTTCTGCAACCGGCCGTGTATGTTGCAGGATGGGTTTTAAATGAAAAACAATGACTTTTTATTTTTTACCTACTTAGTTAATTAAATATAGCATATCTGGTTCAGCTCCATGTCGATCAGCAGCATGTAAGATATCTAATTTTGGTGGAAGGAGAATTTATATTTATCTGGTTTCTTGGATACCCCAGATATCATAAAATTGTTGTATAACATGGACACATGCTCCAACAGTTTTTGAATTAGCTTTACATGTGCTATCCTCATTTTGATATTCAACCCATATTTGATTATTTGTTTTTTAATAATAAATAAATTATAATTAATAATTTGAAAAAAGCTAATTTTTTAGTGATTTTCTCAGAAACTAACTAACGCTTTTTCACCGGACACATCTCAAAAGATAGAATTTTGAAATAAATGTAAATTTTGGAAAAAGCATTTTTTTATAGGACGGAAAATATATATTTTTGTAAAGTAAATTACTTAGGTGCACTTAAACAATTCGCACAATCATTTTCCTACATTCCTTATAGCATGTTGTCAGAAATGATTTTTGTACTATTTTCTAGTCCTATTCCAGAATCACATTTAATTCCTCCTAGACAATACGTACAGCTGTGGGAGCCATAATATATAACTCCAGTATATTATCACAATATAAATATTTCCATAAATATTAAATGCCCATGAATAAAATATTTTCTGTTAGTGATCGTTAAAAATTGTATCTATATTATTAGCCCATAAAACATTTTATTATCCCTTTGTACTTCTAAGCTGCTGTAAGAGATATTAAATCAATTTTTATTTATTTTATTATAATATCAAGTTTTCATTACACTTATGTAACTTTACATAATAGGAAATATTACATATACGAGTCCTATATTCGGTAGTAGTTTTTAAATTAGATAAAGACAATCTACATTTCTTCCAAAATTTAGTCTAAGAGCATCAACACTGCTGTCTAAAATTAACACAATCCCTGAAGCTAGTGTTCTAGGTAGATCTGCTATCTGGTATCAAATGTGGCACCCCCGCGGACCAGCTAGCTCGTCGTTCCGTGGGCCCATGCATTGCCTGCGTGTGGGGTCTACATTTATCTAGTAGTCCTCGCCGTGAAAATCCTGAATGGATATTTAAAGCAGTAGTGCGGCAACCGTTCGCTGCTGTTGAAATCACAATAATCCGTCAGTATCAATCTTTCCAATATAAAGCTAACTGAGATTCTTATAAAAACGATGCAAACAGGAACATAAAGAAAGGACCCTGCAGAGGGCTTATAAAAAGCCTTACTTTAATTTTATTATTAAGTATATTTCGGATAGATTAATTAACTGACTATCTTAATTTTAATATTATCTATTTTCATATTTGATTAAGTCGTTATTTTGTAATATTTACTGCTAGTTTTATTTATGGAATATTTTTAGATAGTTTCTTTAGTTTAGGCGCTTTCTCCAAACAGCATGTACCCCTAGACTAAATTTGGTATATTTTAATTTAAATTCGCTGTTAATTACTGTCTACTTGTAACATCTAGTATGTGTCGAAAATTATGATTTTTATTCTAAAAATATACAGATGTTAGTAACCTCCAATAACTTATTTTAAAAAATTCGAAACATAAATAAAGAAAAAAATTACTGGTGATTCGACTGTTTATCATTCTTACCATTTTTTTGCCATATAAGCAAGCCATTTTTGCAAACCAGTATTGCTTGTTTATTCTGTACATCCAGCTCGAATTTTCGTTATTGAATTTTTATTGTCATTCAGGGCTGCTTTTAACTATATCTGTCTTGTTTATTCCACAGCTCTGTTAGGTTACCTAGAAGATCAATGATTCATATACCTTCATAATTGCGATAATATGTTTTTTTATATTATACTTTGCGGCTGGAAAAATATCGATGTGTTAACCATAACATAACTAAACAAATTCAATAGCCTATTCTCGAATCGATTATTCCATTAGCCCTTGGTATTCTTTATCAATTCATCGAATCTTCAAACTACAAAAATGCTGTTAGCAAATAAGATGTATCATCATATTTTCGACCAGGTTTTAAGTAGATAATTAATTACCAAGTTGTTAGTTTTACCTTATTATGTTAATTACAATTGTAGTTTTGGGTCATGTGTGGGAACGTCAATGCCTCTAGACTGTCATTTGTAATATTCAGTCGGTTTCGTGGACATCACTTATTTCATGTGCTCATTGTTGTTCTGTAGCGATCCCCACTAATAGGACTGCACTTTCCGGCTGAATATTCAAACTAGTGAATGGCTCGGGTGATTAATTACTCGTTTCTAGGTCATCCCACTATCCTTCAATTGTTCTATTCGACATAGTAAAGTCGGCAATGCCAGTCAATGAGAATGCTTCCCCGACTTTCGGAACTGCCGAAGGAGAAGGTAAAGGACTACCTTTCAGCAAGGGTACTTTGCAAGGGTACTTTTTGATCAACTGTGACGATCAACTTGGGAAGTAAATCATTCTTTATCCTACAAATCCTTGGTCTTTTAATATTGTGTTATATAGTGCTTTGTGAAGCAAGGAAGGAAGGAATTTCTTTAAAATAGAGGATTTGTACTCTTGAACTGTTCATCAGACCATCATTTTGTTCATCCTGATACGTTGTCTTGCAGCCTTTGAGATTATTTTTTCCGCTGTTTATCTACTGTTATATAGCTGAGTGAGTAGGTCTATTGTTGCTTGTAATTTTGCGCCTAAAATGTTGATTTTTATTTATAAATAAATGTTTGTTTTCCTTTTTCTTGAATATAATTTGCTGGAGAAACAATAACATTTCAGTTGGTTAAAGTTTAAATATATTGTGTGGTATCTTAAATCTTTATTTTAACTGAAATTTATTTGTCCAACTGTTTGCTTAAGCTTTGAGCATTCATAAACGCCCTAAGGGTCTTTATTTTAGAAAGGTTATACTTTTTTTTTAAATTTAACTCATATTGACCGGATTCAACCGAAATATTTGTATTTACTACTGAATAAATACCATATTAAATGTTTGGTTGATAGTAGCTGGAACTACTGATACTTATCAATTTAAAACAATAATTAGTTCATTTATTTATTCTATTTAATTGAATAATTACTTTTTTCGAAATGTTTTGCCCAGCAATGCGAATAAGTTATTGGATGTAAGTGTTGTTTATAATGATTTAATTTTAATTTTTTTTCTAGGTGTATCTTGTAAAATTACTGATGTGGTTTAACTATTTTACTATTTTTTTTTCTATTTAGCTTTGAGATTCAATAGATTACAATTTATTAAAGTTTCTTTATTGTATTTGTATTTCATTCGGTAACAAGATTAATTGCCAGAATGTTTATTAAATGAAAATATTTCAAGGGTCCACTAAAGAATTTTGATCAGTAATTTTGATTTAAACAAAATTTTAAAATGTAATTAATGTGTTAGAAGTAACTGAAAACATATTGTTCTGTTAGTATAAATTAAACATTCATTAAATGTATGGACTGGTTTTAATTGTGATTTATTGAGTTGGGGATAATATTTCATATAAATTCATGAAATGTTAAGTTATATTATATTATGTTATTTTTGTAAAAAAATAAAATAAATTTGTTATTGAAACTGATTGAATTAAGTTTAAAGGAAAATTCTTTCTTAAATTGGCTTCTAATTGGGTCTTGTATTTTTGTAAAAAGGAAATCTTTTTTTTTCTTAGGGTTTTTGGTACGGACACGAATCTTTTTTTGAACCCGGTTAACCAAATGAGACTTTTTGGAATTAAGATTACTTTTTGGTGCCCTCTATCTTATCGGTGCCTGCCTGGCTGACTGATCATCTATACCGGAAAATTAAGAAAACTTTTTGAGATGTTTTACTTATAGTTGTAAAAAAACATTATGCATGAAGTGATGTAATACAGTAAAATCACAAAATGTTCACATATTTTTTAGCACACATGCATGTACACTATTTCAAATCAATTTTTTTTAGTTTACAATCAGTCTAAGTTTTTGCAGAAACAGAGACGTGGTAATATTGAAAATGCAGTCAATAGAACATTATTACTAGACTACAATTATAAAATAAACCTGAAAATAGGTTTAAATTCCTGGATATTTCAGAATATATTTTTTTGCAAATATATAAAACAATGAAATGAGGAAAACTCCCCAAGATTTCTTGTTAGATGTTGAAATGTGAATTGCTATAGTAACAGGAAATCATCAAAATATTCATACATATACAAGCAGTGATTTAAAATTATATAATACCGAAGAACAATTAGTTTGCCCGTAATAATTTCAATTTGCAGAAGATTTTAAAAATATATTTGGAAGGCATTAATATACTTAAATCAATTTACTTTGTACTCAGTTTGTTTTGGTATTGAGGCTATCATCTTGTTTTTATTTTTCTAACTAGCAACAAAACTTATAATTCTCTCCTAAAATATGGACAATTTATATATTTTTTAATTATAAAAATTATGTTTATATTCTGAATAACACAAAATGGCACCGGTAAGGGACAACTGCACAAATTCTGGCACCAGACTTACATGTAGAGTAATAACCTTGAATTGTGACATTGTCATACTCTATGAAAAGTTGGTGTTCTTTCTGTAAACACCTCCGTCTCCCTTGTCTTTTCTCACTCCACTCTTTTTCTAAGGTACTTATATATTATGATTTTTTTCTGAAATCGAATGTGCTTATTGCTCCCTACAAGACAAAAGGCTCTCTACATGTGTTAATTATAACATCACAAATCCTAAAAACTTTGCATCAGTTACCTAAATTAGCTAAATGCGATGTCAAAATTATTCTGCAAAAAAAACTTAAAAATTAATTTAAACTTAAAAATTGATGGGGCCAAAAAATATTTATTTGCATTTTTTTTTAAATAAAGCAAAAATATACATGGACACATTCTTGAGTCGAAACATTGGGCAAAAATATCGTACTATTTAATACAAACTATTGCAATTTGTCATTAACAAAATTATTTATTAAAGTTTTTGATCAGACCTGGTACTTTATGAATAGTTTTGTGATTCTTCTGCATTACAGTACATCTTTTTACACTGTAACTGAGAGAAAAAATCTAATCTAAATATCGTATTATTTATTACAAACTATTGCAATTTGTCATTAAAAAATTAATTATTAAAGTTTTTGATCAGACCTGATACTTTATGAAAAGTTTTGTGATTCTTCTGCATTACAGGACATCTTTTTACAATGTAACTGAAAGAAAAAATCTTAGGGAGTTTTCACCTTGCGAAAACATATTTTGTAATACCAAGGTAAATTAAATCATATTCTCAGGTTTAATTGATAATTATTGTAATCAGTAAAAGTACCCTATTTATTTTATTTTCAATAATATCACGGGTTTAATACTGAAAAGCATTATTAAAATAAAGTATTTTTTCCTAATTTTGACGTCGTGTACAATGATAAGATTTGCGAGGTGAAAAACTGCCGGAGTCCTTTCACTTGTATTTTGCGAGTGTTTGGCCAGTTAAGAGACGAAAATTATTATCAATATAATAAAAGTTAAAATGAACACAACATTTACAATGGAAGATTGAAAATGTAGGAAGTATAAAATAACAGCAAAACAATTCCTAATTTTCCATTGCACACCTATATAATGCAAATAAACATTAAAATATATTTTAAGGGTTTAGCACGATTTGTGATTTGTGATTTTGCAAATATTCTCTAAAAACCCTAATTAATTTAGATACATTTTAGTAGCGCTGTTAGAACCTTTCGTCAAATATACCGAAATGCTTTTTTTACCTTCGCTTGATAATTATAAAGAAAACAACAAAATAATTGTGGGAATCAAAAGTAATATATGATATTTTACTAATGTCTCTATAATCTGATGACATACCATACCATTCGCTTCAAGGAGAGTACATTCATATAGAGCGGTGAGTACACTATAGAAAAGTTGCTGAAGATAATACGTAGACGCCATTTAGCTGTAGCTTTAAAGTTCTTTCTATAATATGGGAATGTATTTTTATTTTCAAATATAATCGCCGTGGTGTAGAGGTCAGCGCTTTCGAAATTTTTGTTTTTTTTATAATTTATCACAGTTCAATGCTGTATTTTTTGTTTTTGTACGTAATTGTGATTTAATATGGGTCTGCGATCAGATCATAACGCATACGATATCGTAGGGCTCCCATTGAATCTTTTCACACGAAACGATAACTGCTGCTTCTAGCCGCCCTTGACGTGTATATACATATATGAAACAATTTTAATACAAATTTATAGTATTTAAAATATCCGTTCATTCGCGTTTAATCACAACTTCCCTCGTACAGAATTCCACTATTTACAATACATAGTTTATATTTGCATATTATTATTTTTATTCATATAAAACATTTAAATTATAAAATATAAATATATTGAAATAAAATTTATTTCAATTTTTTCAGTTTCAAATTTATTATTTTATTATTATTATTATTATTAATTTCTCATAATTATCTACATAGTTTAGAAAAAATAAATTATAACCTTTATTATTTTCCTCCATAAAACGGTTTTATTCCCGAAGCTGGAATTTTACAATATATTAAACATTGTATTAGGCCGTCATTTTGTTTTTCCATATAGGATTAGCTCTAAAAATTTTCCAGTTTACCATTTCATCCCCGTATGACCCTTGATTTTGATCAAAATTTGAAGTCAATTGGATAAGTCATTTCCAGTCAACCAGATTGACGGAAATAAAAGAACTGTTTTTCGGGGTCCAGCAAGATCTGCAAAAATCTCAGAGGATGATTTTAGAATTTTGCTTATCAAAAATACATACTTTTTAAATGATTGCAAACTTGTTATTTTTTAGATCCTCCAGAGGATGTATCAGTATCCACGAAAGTTGTGAATGTAATAGAAGGTCAAATTCCGAACCCTGTAAAATGCTATGGAAAAGGTCACCCTAATCTCACGTATAAATGGAAGAGAAACTCTACAGCAGAACCAAAAGAATATGGTGAAGAATTAAGACTTGGAGCTATGTTGAGATCTGATTCTGGCTCTTACATCTGTGAGGCTTCTAACAAACATGGCACCGAGACCACTGTGGTTTATTTTAATGTGATGTGTAAGTTTTAATATCAAACACTAATAGTAAAAAGTTTAGTTTTATGTGTAAAAATGATAAGTTGAAGCTGGAAATTATGAACTTACCTTGTGTTTAGCAATCAAACCACAAGCACCCGGATTCATTTATGTAGAGCAACTTGTACTACATTGTTTACTTCTCGTTTAATCACTTAACAATTACAAAGAGCAACAAGTTGTAGGATTGGGGCAAATGTTTGCAGGAATTTCATTCTAAATTTTTGGTTCAAAGCAAGCATTTACTTTAATTTATGATTACGGAGGATAGACATTAAAAGGTTTTGTAATAATGAAATACGTTATCCAATAAATTAACGCAATGAAAAGAATGTTTTTGTTATATTATTTTTACATAAAAAGATAACCAAAGCTTCCCTGACTTAAAGTTCTGAACAACTTTTGACAATACTTAAAGTCATATATATATATATATATATATATATATATATATATATATATATATATATATATATATATATATAAAGTATTAGGTATAATACGTACAATCTCAACAGGAATTATTTTTTGGTACCTTCTTAGTTCTTAATAAAACAATATTAAAAGAATATCAGGGGCGTGCAGTCCATGGAAGCAAGGGAATCAGTGCTTCCCCAAAAAAAAATTACAAAACATCTTCTAAAATGTAATTTTTGAAATAGAAAAAATGCTAAAATATTATCTTAATTATCAAGCCCATAATAAATGCGGCCTTGACTCTGACCGAGCCACAATAGAAATCGAATAGAACCTATGCGGGCCGCTAGCTTCTCTGCAGCCAACTCCTGTATGCTTGATTTCCTGTGAATCGAGCCAGAGGTTACTGAACTTTCCACCGGCTGTTTGCAATTTTTGCATTTCAGTCGCGTGCTTTAAGTGGGGGCGGAAGCTATCGTTGGAGTAGGTTCTTTGTTTGAACGGCTATCCATGTGTTGTGTGATACGTACGTCGCATCGTGCATGGTGCGATATAGAAGACAATATACAAATATGTCAATGTTGGAGAATTAAGTAAGAAGAGTGTGTGTGAATGTGTGATGTGTGTCTTAATAATAAAGGGATTTTCAACATTAAACTTCGCTGATAAGCTTCAAATAATTTCCAAAGGAAGGGCAAAACCGCCTATGAAAAATTTAACCACAAAAACGAAAAACTGTATTAGAGATTTTTATCCGGAAAAACAATACGAACAATTTAAATGGCTAACAGGGAGTGAAAATATAAGTAAATTATTTTGTTGGCCATGTTTACTTTTTGAAAATGAAAAAGGTCTGTAGAATAATGGTTTTTCCGATTTAAATAATTTCCATAAAGCTGTAAAAAGATACATTATGTCCATAGCGCGTTTGCAGGCCGTCATAAAAGAAAAAGTCTTCGGCAAAACCAGAATTGAACACACCCTTAATAAACAGTTGGAAATTAGTCACCGCCAATACAATGAACTAGTCGATAAAAATAGGCAAATATTAAGAAGACTTATCGATGTTGTTTGTTTTCTCGGACAGCACGAATTGGGATTTAGAGGCCATGACGAGACAAGGGTCTCTTCAAATAGAGGAAATTTTCAAGATTTATTTAGTTTAATGGCTAAATATGATGATTGCTTAACAAATCATTTAGAGCAGTCTAGCGTTTTTCGCGGAACGTCGAAACGAATCCAGAATGATTTAATTTCCGCTGTTGCAACCATTATTCTAAAAAGAATTAAGCAGGAGATTGGCGAGGTGCGGTTCATTGCTATTGTTCTGGACGAAACAACTGATATCACTAATTTTAGCCAATTATCTACAGTAATACGCTATGTTAAAACAGACCGAAGTATTCAAGAGCGATTTTTAGGTTTTAAGAATGTGTCCGAAAATCGTACAGTAGATGCATTATATACCGTAGTTTATAACGTTACTAAAGAAATTAATGGAGAGAAAAAATTAGTTGCTCAAAGCTATGATGGAGCTGCAGTGATGGCAGGACAATTAGGGGGTCTGCAAGCTAAACTTCGAGAAACTTTCCCAAGTGCTGTGTTTGTCCATTGTTTTGCTCATAAATTAAATTTAGTTTTATCCCAGTCCATCAATCACATTAA
The DNA here is from genome assembly GCA_030620095.1 of Kuschelorhynchus macadamiae. NCBI lineage: Eukaryota > Metazoa > Arthropoda > Insecta > Coleoptera > Curculionidae > Kuschelorhynchus > Kuschelorhynchus macadamiae. Next base: position 324,050 of record JAUTXW010003868.1, on the reverse strand, counting down.
AGAGTGTAAAGTATTTTTCGTTATTTTAAGTGGCATGGCTGCTTTTTTTTTCCAAGTCAACAAATCGTACACAAGCTTTGGACTCAAAGTTAGCTCCTACTAGGTGGAACTATAATAGAAGACTTGTGTTAACAGTATTTGAAAATCGTGAATCACTGATTGAACTATTTGAGAATATAATAGAAAATAACGAAACGTGGGACTCAGAAGCAATAAATAGTTCGAGGGGTTTTTTGGACTGTTTGAAACGAGATTTTAATTTTAATTATTTGTTGAACATATTTTCAGAAATATTTCCATTCTCGAACAATGTTTTGAATATATTAGAAACTAAAACAAATGATACTGATTTTTGCCTAAAAAAAGTGGATGATTTTAAATCCATGTTAAGCCAAAAAAGAGATGACTTTGACCTATTTTGGGAGAAAACGATGACGTTAAATGTAGAGCCACAAGCCAAGCGTCTTCGAACAGACATGGTCGGAGATGTTCAAACATCATACAAACGCCTCTTTTATGAAATAATCGATCAAATTCAGCAACAAATAAACTATAGATTTAGCGGTTTAAATGATTTTAAATTCCTCGTGCTCTGCAATTTTGATGCATTTAAAGGAAAAACTTTTCCAGAAGATGCGTTTAAATCTCTTCTTCTTCATTATAGCCAGTTCTTCGACCGAGTGTTACTGCGATCTGAACTAAAAGCGATTTACGAAACTGATGACATTAGCGGAAAAAATAACGCTAAGGAACTAATGCAATTTTTAAAAGACAAGGAGCTGGAAGATGCCTACACCGAGGTGTCTAAATTGCCTGAATTAGTATTGACAATACTGCTATAAGTTCATCAGTAGCAATTTTTCAACACTTAAACGTATAAAAAATTTCGTGGGAAATTCAACGGGGCAGGAGAGACTTTCGCATAAATCGCTGTTGTCCATTGAAAATAAACTTCTCCAAAATGTGTCGGAGCATCGACGTTTTTATGATGACGTCATTGACGAATTTGCAAAAAATGATCGAAGAATCGAATTACATTACAAATAGGTAAGTTTCTAAAAATTGCTTCCCTTTCTTAAAATTTCACCCCACGCCCCTGAAGAATATGCCAAAAATCTCTGAAACTGCAGAATTTTTATAATAATGAATTATATTTGCATTCAAAAGTCAAAACCACAAACCTTTTTCACTATCTAGATAAAATATAATAGATTAAGGTCACTCTAAAATTATCCTGGCAGATTTGAACAATTTTTGGTACACAAGTAGATTTTGAAGCGCTGATCACGAATCCGTAGATTTTTTTCAGGGACATTTCAAAACTATCAAAATCTGCAATTTCGTTACCGCCCTGCAGAATTATTACGTTATATAGGTGAAAACACCAATGCTAAAATGATATATAGTTCTGAGTTATTTTTTAAATCAAAACCCTATTTTATATTTAATCAGTAGTTAAGCAATCAGCCTGTAAAGCGATTATATATTAGATTGCAGTTTTAATAGTACTTTCCTAGATCCATCCCTAAATGACCCTAATATTTATTTTCATTTGAAACATTATAGATGCACCCGAATGTTCAATCACTAGAACTGAAAAAGATGGAAATCAAGCTTTACTTTGCACAGTACAAGCAAATCCTCAAGAGGTTTCATTTTTCTGGAAAGCTCGAGAAGGAAACGAAACCTACAACATTGTCGAAAATAGCTACATTATTCAGGATGGACGAAAAAGTTTTCTAATATTGGATTCAACAATAGATACTAAAAGGACCTACCAATGCTTCGCGAATAATACCGTTGGATTTAGTGATAAACAGCCTTGTGAAATGGATGTAGCAGGTAAGGAATAATTAATAATAATATTTATAATAAATATAGTAAAGTAATACATTTTCTCCACCACTGTCAGGCTGCAAGCCACCAAGCCAGACATTGTTCTGATGAGCAATCGAGACCACTCAATGTTCATCATAGTGTTCTCTGCTCCAGCATACTTGTTAAATAAAGGGAGAAGAGAGCTAAATACATCTAACTGGTGGCCGAACTGGGAAAACTCTATTCCGAGTAAAAGGTTTAACTAATCGTTCTCATTGTTGGCAACTTGGGGGGATTAAAGACACGTTCCTTACAGAGATTCGGAAAATTCAAGCGGGTCGAGCCTCATCAGAACTTGTAATGTTTTTGGGATCTCTTCGTTTATTGAGACAAATAAGTTTGGCTGATGATCACTGACCGAGCGGACGCAGTAGTGGTTATCGTACATAATGCCCTTCCACACTTTGGGTGGGTCGGAGCTCCAGAGTTTTAACGCTGGATTTTTCTTTCCTGTAATAATATTAATAATAACTGACAACTATCAAACACCAGTGGAGAACGAACCTGAGGATATATAATGGGGATCAATCTCTTACCACCGATGAGATACACATCAATAGGGAATTTACGAAGGAGACTCGTTAAGTCCACTTTGCTTCTGTTTAGCGATGAACCCCGTATCCACGTTGCTCAACAATACATGATATGGATTCAACATTAAAGCCAATAGAGACAATTCCCGAACCATATTCCATCTTCTGTACAGATGTGTCATTCACGACTGATCCGGATCTGAGATCTGGATCATTATACTGATCCACGGAAGCCGGGTCTTGAAAATATTGCGAACCGGATCACGGATCTTTGAAATAGAAACAAAGCAAAATGAAGTGTTCAGTTGTGTTTGTCTATGGTTCAGTCAGTTCTTCGGTTCACTCAATGCATCATCATCGTTTGTAGGTCTCGGGTCGGAAACTGAACCGCGGAGCCGACGACCGATATAGCGCGATTTTCGAACCGGTCTGAATGATAAGAAGAACAGGATGGTTGGGTGGATGGATCGGTCGGTCATTGGCTTGTTGAATGCTGATTGCCATGAAATATGAATTTTCTGTATAGCCAGAATCTCGTGTAAAATTTTTATGTAGGGTTCGTTCGTAAATCATCGTAAAAGCATCATATTACACCAGTCCTTTAAAACTTATATTTATGTTGTGTTGATTAGATAATAGATTTAAATCTCTACTTTTTAGTGTAATGTGTATATTGAAGTTCAGATGGTCTTATAATCAGAGATGATAATAGGATGATAGTTAATGAAAAGCATTATAAATAATATTAAAAATCTAAATCTAACAAGTCAAACCATAGTTCTTGTCTGTACAATTGACTTTCTGAGAAATAAATTAATAAATTAATAAATATATAAATAAATACAAATGGAAACATAAAAAACTTCAACTTCAAAACCACTATAGCAAGACTCTTAAGCCTTGTAAGTTAAAAGTATAAAATTTAAAAATTATGTACTTATTACTTTAGATAGACAATCAAACACAAGGAACAGCGTAATGTGCTGTACGGGCCGACCATAGCTACTTTAATTTCTAAGTATAAAAAGGGAATTGAAGAATAAAATGAAGGTATACGCATATTAATCCTAAAAGGAAAACATGTATATATCTTTGAAAGTTGCGAACCTACTAGATTTTTTACATTTAATCTCCCTGGGTGTATAGGAAAAATTTGGTGAAAAAATCTTGAAAAATATTAATACACTATTTCACTTAAAACGTTTCCCCGTGAATCAGATACAAGTTTGTAAACCAAAGACTACAGACTGGAGAGGGCGCAACTCATTTTACTCGAAAAACTAAAAAAATGTTCGGACAATGCTGTCTATAAAACCGATGTTGCATGTTTAAAAAGTTTTGGATGGAGCTACGCATACATACCGAATGCCCAACATGGCGAATGTAGCCCGCCTATTTTAATGAATATAAAGAGATTCAAGATCCGGATCACTGATCCGGGTTTTTAAACTGACCCAGATCCGTTGACCCGGATCTTTAAAAAGATTCAGATTTCCCATCACTGATCTTCTGTATATGGATGTTATTAAGCCGTATGGCGGAAACCATAACCAACTTAAAAAGCTTATTGACGTGGCATACACCTTCTCGAAAGACATTCAAATGGAATTCGGAATGGAAAAATGTAAAGCCTTAAATATCGAAAAAGGCATTGTCATTAATGGTGATGTAGCCCTATCCAAATACTTAGGATTCTAACAAGCTAGACTGCTCCAGGATAACAAGGAAAGACCAAGCTGAAAGATCAGTACGTTCAAAGAGTTCGAGCCCTTCTGAAGGTAGAACTGAACGCCAGAAATCTCATTACAGCAATTAACACCTATGCTGTGCCCATGCTGACCTACAGTTTCGGAATTTTAAAATGGACTAACACGGAGCTAGAGGGATTACAACGAACTATTCGCTTAATGATGACCAAGTACAAGTGTCACCACCCAAGGTCATACTCTCCGAATGATCTTACCACGAAGAGAAGGTGGAAGATCTCTTGTTGACATGACCAATTTGCAATCCCGACAGCTGCAAAAATTGAAGGATTTCTTCACAAACAATGCACAAATATCAAGCCTCCACCGCATAGTGATCTTAACTGACAACTGGTACTCTCCACTCAATCTCGCAAGTGACAACATCATCCTTAAGTCACTTTCAGACCCCGACAAACAAGAATAGTGGGCTCAAATGGCACTGCACGACCGACATCACAATGACTTGAATCAGCCACACATAGATAAGGAAGCATCCAACAGCTGGTCGAAGGATGGACAACTCTTCCCCGCGACAGAAGGATTTGTGATGACAATACAGAACCAAGTTATTAACACATGAAATCACAACAAATTCATGATCAAAGACCGGTCCGTTGAATCCGATAAGTGTCGAAAATATAACGAGAGATCAGAGCCTATACAGCATATAACATCTGGCTGCACTTACCTAGCAAACATGGACTACCTCCAGCGAAATAGCCAGGTATGTAACATCATACAACAGAAGCTTGCCAATAAATTCGGGCTCCTGAACACCTTGGTGCCCTAGTATAAATACCAACCAAGTTTAGTGCTTGAAAATAATGCCTTTAAACTGTTCTACGACCGGGCAATTATCACCGAAGGACGGGTGACGAATAATCGGCCTGATGTGGTACTGTTAAATAAGGAAACAAAGATAGCTTATTGGGTAGATGTCGCTGTACCCAACAATAACAACGTTCTCGATAAATATCAAGAGAAAAAGGCCAAGTATGTGAAGTTGGCCATCGAGATATAGCAGATGTGGCGACTGAATAAGGTTCATGTGATACCGAACATCGTATCATCAACTGGACTAGTTCCAAAAACGCTAGAACAGAACCTGAAAATCATAGGACTGCATACTTACACCTTCATCGACATCCAGAAGGCAATCCTGCTCAGTACTTGCCACATAGTGACAAAATTCTAACAGGACAACACATAGAATAGAAAAAAAAATTGATTGTCAATTTCGATAATAATAATAATTCTTTTTCCTTTTTTTGTATTGACTTGGTATAATCCTGTCAGTATAAAATACAACCACAGGAATACTGCGAGACAAAAAATAGTAATAATGATAATAATAATAGTAATGTAATGTGGTAGAACATAATATTTTCGCAAAATAACAGAATCTGGTCAAAACATAACTTGTTTTAAATAGACGTGCAGTATAATAAATATTCTCAAAAATCACCAAAAAACATATTATAATGTCCATTAATATTTACATAACAAGTACGTAAGTAGTATTTTTGGGTAGTATTAGGTGGAAAATTACCAGCCGTAGACGAGTGTCATAATCCTTTGAGAAAAAAAATAATGCATGAATTATATGCAATATATTTTTTGCGTACGAAATGTTGGATTTGATATTTACTACATAGATAATAAACGAATACATCTCATAGCGTGAAATCATTTAATCTTATTCACCCTTTAGAAAACTCGTCTGCGGCTCTTTTTGTAACGTAGGACTCGTGCTAGACATAAAATAATTTTATTCTACTTTTTTCACAAACAGAGATTTTGCGTTCAAAGATATAGTGATTCTTAAGGACAGCATGCGCCGTAATCAAAACATTTCGAAATCGAAATCCATTACCAAAGCCGTTATTCCCTGTAGTTTGAGTGTGGGATGAGGAAATGCATACGTATCTATGCTCACGGTTAACTAACTAAATTAGTCATATTAACAAAATAGATGTTATTATGTTAGATGGAAGTATAGTTTACGGTTGTCACTTCACTCACTAAGAAAGTACAGATCCTATCCTCTCAATCAGATGACCAAATTATGAATAAATCTTTGTTATGATTGGATCCTTACTCAAACAAATAATTCTCCTTTGTCCTCAAAATTCTTACCTGTACCTGCTTAATTGATATGATTGATGTAATGTGTAGAGGATACATGTTAAGAGAGTTAGATAAAATGGACCAGGATTTAGGATAGATGAAAGGACATAGGGGTTAATGTGGGAACTTATAAAAATCTTGCTTATTTTTGAAATGCTGTTGAGCAGGCGATGACAGATTTCGCGTTGCATATAAGTACTGCCGTTTTAGAGGCTTTATACTAAAAGTGCGTGGGAAAACATTAAATAACGGATAAAGAGGTATAAAATTTAAGCCCAACCATATGTTTCGGTAATAAGGAGTATTCTGAGAGTACGCTAAAGTTGCTACGTTGTTTTGCGGAGTTGCTTTGATGGATTTCAAACGTTTTATTGAAATTGTAATTTTCAAGGGAAGCAATCTCAGGCCAAGGGAATTCGACCATCAAGTAATTATTATTTTTTGTAGAAAGGAATTCGGAATTATATAGCAGGAGATATCCGAAGAATTAATATATATGCATGCAGTGATCATATTTCATTAAATTTATGACGGAAAATTTGGGTCACATAATACCAGAATTCGCATAACAGCACAATATGGACAAAATATTCCAAATGATGTCCTCTATTACTCCTTAAATACTCCTGTAAATAATCGAGTATGAACAGAATAAGAATATAATTACGACCTAAGATACTGCTCATAAAAATGTTTATTGGATTTACCGGTAGTGGGATATAATATACAAAAAATCACGTTACTCATGGCCCATTTTCAATTATTTTTAAAATAATTACTAAATCAATCCAGTTTTTACCAAAAATGAACTAAACAAACACAAAAGTTTTCGATACTAAAACAGATTTTCTTCGTTGCGCTACTAATCGAGACTGAATTATGAACCGAAAATTACATTAAAATTTGTTTTATGGTCAATTTAACAAAATAAAATAAATGCATATGGCTCCAATCCCGTATTCAAAATCTACGAACTGCAGTTTAACTTTTAACTCAAAGATGGTGCCGCTTTCGTTAAACCGGTAGAAGAGAAAATTGTCAGACAAGGCAGGACTCTCATTTATATTTGACATCTAGTTACAGTTTTAGGTATAGGGTATACTAAAAACTACATAACTTCTATTTTTTTAAATGAGACATACTTCATTAAATGAGTTTCTTCTTACTGATTATGAATATATCAGGTTTGCTACCTTTACCTTTAAAGACAACCGAGAAAATTGAGAAAAATCGTGCCATAAGTTGCAACGTATTCCTATTGATATAGATATTAAACCTTGTATATTTATAACCATTACTCAATACTTAATTAAATAATTATATATAGGATGTCCCATTAAAAAAAAGGTTTTTTTAACTTTTCCTACTTTCAAATAATTTTTAGAAATTACTGATATTCCTAAAAGATATATTATTTTTAGGAATATCAGTAGAAATCCTACGACTTTATTCTATAATTAAAGCTGTAATTATGTATCAAACATATAATAGTCTAACAGGTATTAAACTGATAAGTAAGAAACACACATTCTACTATAATAATGTATATGTAAAAATATTTGCGTCTGTGGCGGACCATATATATTGACAAAACTTCAACTCAAGGAAAAAGCAAACATCTGAAACGCCTAATATATATATCGGCAGAATAACGTAAAAATTTAGATGTTTTGAAATACTAGAAATATTTAGACTTAATTCTAGCATCTCTATCATTAATTTCTTTTTTTTTCTAGTTTTATGGAAACGGTTAAACTGAAATATAAATATATTTATATATATATATATATATATATATATATATATATATATATATACTACTTTATATTTATGTTGTACGCTGTTTAATAACAATTGAAATCAGTAAATCCAGTAAAAATATTCTTTTTAATTGTATAACACCATATCATGAGATACATCACGGGTGATTATTGACTGTGTATTATTTTGCAGTATCCCAGGAGCAAAGTAGCCAAATTGGTCAAGAAGGTAATTTTTAACAAAATATCAGCAAGCACCAACGCATGGAATTAGGCATGATTACACTAATTCTGAAAATGTATTGCACTCAAAGAAATACTTTTCTCCTGGTTAAGCAAATTATTTATTGAAACTTCTGCACGCCAGTTATGAACAGACAAAAGCAATGCACATCCAACTTTTTGTTAAGTTTAGTGCGTAGTTGAGTAGGTACAAAAATATATTTGTATTTGTTTCTGCTAAAACTACAGCTTGTCTATATAAATATACGTTAGAAAAATCGGTATATTTCCTTTACCCAGAACTTTCCTCGTTATGATTTTTTTTCATTTGTTAGTAATAGTGAACTGTCACCAAATTTAGTTCAGTACATAGTCACAGTATATATGTGTTATAGATTGTCTTTTCATTTTGATTGGGGACCATTTTGTTTCATCGTATTGGATTCCTACCAATGTTTTACTATTTGACTTTGATAATTTAAAATAAATTCAATAAGTAGTTTTTGCATTGACACATACTGCTATTTTGCTAAGTCATGTTGAATTCGTACCAATTTATCCCATTTTCACATTTAACTTTTCTGCAAAATTTAGTCAATTGAACAAGTTTTACTACGTTGATTTTTTTAAAAATTTTATTTGGCCGGCATTTCGTTTCGCTATCTTAAATTGAAACCCATCTTAACAGTCTTCATCTACTCCGTTGGTCCGCAGATATTTCTTAACCCCAAATAATACAACGGAGAAGGGAAAGACTGATAATATAAGTTTCATGCAGGATATAAAATCTATATATGTGTCCTGAGAACGCAACAATAAAGTTGCGAAACACCGACAATATTACTGGATGCTAAACACAACTTAAAAATAAGAGGGTCGTTAACGAACACCATTTAGAAACTTAATATCTGGGGATTAAATTAGTAGGATAATATGGGTTTCATGAAGGACATTGAAACTATATATATATATATATATATATATATATATATATATATATATATATATATATATACTATTATTAGAGCCAACACATTAACACGTACTATCTGCTTTCTACAGTGCTTTGTGCAGTACCATGTAATCTAAATTATTTAAATTTTACACAAAAATCAAACGCTTTTCATAAGTCTAAAAACTTTAATGCAGTTATCTTATTTTCGTACAAGCCTCTTAAAATATCATCACAAATATGTAGAAGTACTGTCTCGAGTTTGAAGTCCCAAATATTTTAAATTAGATGAAACTGCAAGAAAATATAGTTAGTAGTCACAATCGCTTGCCTGGTCGCCTATTACTTTCTCAAGAATTTTCGATAAAGTTTGCAGAATTTGACAGACCATAATGCGATATCTCAGTTACAGTTTTGTGGCAATCTACTTTGATTTACTTTTTCCATGGGCTGGAAATTTGGATGACCGAAGTAAAAAATTGATTATATGTATTAAAAATATGGTGTAATAATAATCAATTAATAACTATAAAACAAGTACAATGCATATATCGTAACAAAATATTTTAAGTAAATTACACTGTTTTGTACTTTTTGTCATCAAGCTGATTAAATCAGCTTGATGGTATCAAATTATATATCTGACTCGCCGAAACAAACCAAATGAGCCCAAACTGGAAAAGTTTTCTATTTGGTACCATCATTCCGAATTACATTGGGGTTAAAATCGACCATTTAATATCATTGACCTGATCACATCAACTCGATGGTACCAAATTATTGCATTATCAGCCGAACTGCATACATCTGCAAAATTTCAAATTGATACGATAATTAGAATTAGGCTAAAATTGACCTGTATTAATTAATACTGATCTGATCAGATGGTATGAAATTATTGTATTGTCATCCGAATTACATACACCTGGAAAATGTCATATAGATGCAATTAGAAGTAGGTAAAAATCGACTTCCTAGATTTGTTTACATATATAGTTACTACACGTGAAGCTAATAAAAGCGTGTTAAAAAAAACATTTTATTTATTAAAATATAACTTTACTAGGATACTCCACATCAACCTCAGCAAACTTTAACGTCTTAAATATATAATAGAGTATTAGCCATTTATGCGTTAGTTATTAAATGACAAGACTGATTAGATATTATTTTCGGAAAACTTACAATAAAATCGATAAATTCTTCTTACCGGTTTTTTTATTAATTTATTCTTATATTATTATTATTATTATTATTACCATTATTATTTTCTTGTCATCAGGTAAATATAATTTTATGACTACTTTGATTTGAAAGTGTACCTAGTGCACGTGTCATCTAGGGCGATTTTTACAATACGATGTGGGCTGTTTTCAACAGGGCGGTTTTTGGCTAAGTATATAAGTACACACTCAGGAGTATGCTGGTACAAGTGGTAGGTCACCTCATTGATATGCTCTCTATCCACTTCTTGTACAATCAGATCAAATGCTTTCGTATGGTCTATCCAGCTGATTGACAGATTTTTTGGCTTTCACGGCAGTCTTTATTTATCATTTTACTAACGAGTAAGTATTCCTTACATCCAGGTTGATCATCCATATGCGCTTTTAGCACGGCTTTTTTATTCTACAGAGCAAATTGTTTAGTTCAAGACATGAGTATAGTTTCTTTGCTATTTTTCTTGTAAGTTGTGTTTAAGCAAATTATAGATCTATAATTTTTAGCATTGCTGCATTCCTCATTTTTCAGTAACAATGATTGGTAGTGATAATCCCACCGATGACTGGAGCCTTCTAGTTGGCGGATTTCCTCAAAGCCAGTACAAGATCCTCTTCAGCTGTCTTTCCATACCAGTGATCTCTTCCCTATATACCATTCCAATAGTTCTTAATATCTTTGACTTTTTAAGAGTATAATAAAATGTTTCCGTGTTTTTGTGAAAAATTTGTCTTGCCTTTATCTTTAGTTACTTTGTGTTTATAGTAACGCTGGTTCTTTAGCTTCTTCCGTGGTGGGTCACCCCAACTTGTGTCTTTCGGTAGCTTCTTTAGGTGTTATCAGAATGTCTTGAACAACTTTAGCCAAAAGATAAATGAGTCTATTCAAGTGCGTTGTGTTTCTGTGCTTTTCAAGCAAAGAGTTCAATATTGTTTTTAGTGCTTTATTTGCGTAGGTTATGAGTTATTTTGTGTTGCTAAAGAGTTATGATTTAAATTTCGATTAGAGTGGGGGTTTTTGTCCATCCATGTCTTGAAAGTATTTTTCATATTGCCCGTACTTGTTGTTTCTTATGTGTGATAATGACTGTATTTTCTTATGTTCTTCGGAAGTGTATTTAGTTCTAAGGGTACTATTTGCTCAAGATACGTCAGAACTCTCACGCATGTCATTCCTATTGGCATCTTCAATTACTTCAATTCGAGACGTCTACATTGCTGCTGTTTTGTATATCTTGGCTTTATTGCTAATTATATTTGGAGTTTCTCCTCTCCTTGTGGCATAGCTTTTTAGATTCTAAAGATTACTGACTTCATTATCACTATTTACGTTTTGGTTCTAGTTAATCATAATTACCATTCTCCGGTCGGTCAATTTATTATTATTATTAATTATTATTAGTATTTATTTTTTATAACTTTACTTAAATAGTTATAAAAAATAAATTATGTCGTTGAATATTTTCTTCCCTATTAGGTTTTATTCCAGGAAATTGATTTTTTTTTTCAACATTTTAAGTCAAATGATACTGAATTTTTTTAAATTTTACCAGTTTATCTCTATATCACACATGATTTTTGTGCAAAATTTGAGGTCCATTCAATAAGTATTTTCTTAATAATGATTTTTTAAACATTTTGTGAGGCCACCATTTTATTCCACCATACTGTGTTTTCACCAAAATATAGCCATGCCATCCCCATATGACTCTTAATTCTTTACCAAAATTTGAAGTCATTCAGACAAGTAGTTTTTGAGGAGGTATGCCGCACACAGGTAGAACGACAGAAATGGGAAAAAATGTTTTTCGAAATCTAGGAATCCTAAAAGCAAATATCTGCAAAAAGCTCGGAGGCAAATCTTTTCACGATTACAATGCTTCCCTCTCACGAGGAAAGTAAAGAGGTATTACATTGGAAGACTATCAAGATATCGGCAAAACGAGAATTAGAATCAGTACGTCCCCTTAAGTTTAGAGAGTTATAACACAATTAGGAAGCAGTATATACTCATTATTCTTTAGTTCTGAGTATTTTATATTTTTATTGGCTTTTTGAAGCAGCTTCATCAGAAACCTAATATCATCCGTGAGACGTGATGTATTTAATATAAAATATCCCCTACATACGTTTCTTTTCGCATTTTTTGTCTATACATTTTTTTTATATATTCTACATTCAATATTTGAAGTATTTTCATGCAATTTGCCGCATTACGATTTAGAATTAACTTTTTTCTAATAATTTAGATATACTTTTTTTTGCAGGAACTGTACCTTGGTGGAAACGACTGACTAAAGAAAACCTTTACATAATCATAGCCAGTATAGTGCTCATCATCATCTGTGTCATAATAATATGCATAGTAATAATCTTACTATGTCGAAGAAAGCGGGCCAGCACAAAATGTGAGTCTTTCTTTAGTGTGGCGTCATTGCTTGCTTTTCCAAGTACCTATCCACAAAATCGTTTTAGATATTTTGCTTTTAAGAACTAGGATATTATGGGCACTACTAGAAAATTAATAGGAAGACAAGTCCTAATCTAAGCTAAGTTTTTTATTATAGTAAGGGTAGCACATAGATTCACTAATTAGTAAGACCTTATCCATAGTTTAAAATGTAATATAGAATACACGTAATAAATCTGTAGTAATTTGTCAAACCCAAAATAAATGAACTCCGTTAAGATAAGATGTTGTCCATGTTGTTGCATTATCCATCTTAGTGCCATGGCAACTGCCCTTCTTGAAATATGATGAGCTCCGCTACCTGTATTTCTGATCAATTCTAAATTGCTTTACAAAACTTACAAAGGCTACTCAACAGTCTCACTTAATCTTTTCAGAGTATTGTTAAGATACAAATAAAGATATATTTCAAATTTGCTTCTGTTTATTTCACTACTTATTTACAAAATAACTAGGTGAGTCATTTAGATAACTAATTTTATTCTTTAAGTTTATTTTGAATACAGGCAAAATATATTTAGTATCATTTGTTAAAATCAATTTGGACTAATTCAACAATATACTTTTTATAAAAAATATAATCGAAATTCATTTGTCACAATTTTTCTCTCAAAATTTCCTCCCACTTGAACTATATTTAATTTAAAAAGTCTGTTCTGTTATTTGTTTAATGTTACTGAATCTTCAGTCAGTCCAGAGTGAAATGTGTACATTTGTAAATAAAACTTTTTATTTGAGAAAAACATTTTTTTTAAACGCAAATTTCCTTTTTTTTGCGTGTATTAGTGACAGGTTTTAGCATAAAGTGTTATCTTCGTTCAAACCCATTTAAGGTAATTATTCTCTTTGTTATTCGGCAATAAATGAGATAAATATCGAACTGCTCTATATCACTATTTTTGGAAATTCTTGTCACCATCACCTCTAGTCATATCACTTGAATTTTGTGCATTACTGGTTCATATATAAGTTGGTCAATATTATTCTTTTAAGCAAAGCGCTTGTTTACCTAGTTCTTGTTCAAGTCAAGGTTCTGAAAAATAAAATGGGTTTTCTTGAAGGTTTCAAAGCATCCTGATCTCGCAACTTTACTGAAATTATATTTGATATGTTTAATTTTAAATATCATATGCATGTCAGCCATAATCCTTGATTTGGTGTGCATTGATAGAAAAAGTTCCCCTCCCTCCTTAGTATTACTTAATGCGAGTTCATTTGTCGTAAGTGGATGTAGTAGTGTAGCATGTAGTGGATGATGTTAGCGTAGAATAAATAAATGTACTGATAATAGCCGTCTTTAGTTAGAAAGAAGTTAGAAAGCATTAGTCGATTATCCCAATATGTAAACTGTTTTTACAATATATTATTCTTAAGCTGAAATGTCTAATTTGTGTATACTAACTCTGATTTTTATTTTTGTTTTCGCTAACCTTAAACAGATAATAATCCGCTGGAAATGGAGGAACGAGAAAAGTAAGTTTAGTCAATATCTCAGATCAAAGACCGATTATACTTCGCATAGACATAATAAATTCAACACTTTTTATTATTTAATTAATTTTATCTGGCCGTTTAACCGAAATATTACCTCGCGCGCAACAAGATTACCTGCAGAGTTGACGAGAGCGTGAGTTAGTTTGTTAAGAAATATTTGTATATGTAATTCAATTCGGAGATACGAAACTGTTACATATACTGGCAACACTAGCCGGGAAATTGTGCCCCGTTATGCGGAAATCTCTCCATGGATCCCTACTATAGGCAATATAGTTGCAAAGTTGGGATCCATTTAAGGGGTGTTTTATTTTGCATTGGATGGATCGTCTATATGAAGTATTATCTTTCTTTGTCCATATTTAAGCACTTTTGAATGTATAAATAAACGTTTAAAGCATACGTGGTGGAAGTAAATTTCCGGTGGAGTAGGATATGCAATAAAATTTGTGATAACTGCTTTTTTCTTTTTTAATAGATCGAGATATCATATTCTGGCTAAGCTTTAAAATATTTAGAAAGTTTAATAAAAATGTCGATTGTTTCATTATGAATAGATCACTCATCATTATTTCTCCTTTTTCGTTTCGATAAGAGATTTGTAGAAAAACTGTTATGTGAAATTTTATATCGCTAAAAGTAAAAAATATCATTAGCTCTAATATTAAGAATACTTGAAGTTGGAAATTCGGACGAAAATTAACAAATTTTGATAACTTAACACTAGAAATTTTAAAAACTATTAAATACCAAAATTCTTGAAACTTTGACCTTCGACCGTTTTCAACAAAAACCTTTAATGACATCCAAAATATTAAAAAAGGTTTAAAGCTGGGATATCGTGACCACACTTAAGGCACCAAACGCCATGTTCTCGGGAATTAACGGAGCTGTAAAAATTTGGCAAAAAGGTTTTATTTGATGGGATAAAATGTAATTCTTTATGGCTAAAATAAAAATGAGGCCATCATAATTATAGGCGTCGCGACGCCAAGAAAAACAAAACAATTGCAAGAACCTTATATTTCAAAAATATGTCTATTTCTTAAACAAGTTTGCTATAAGAATCCAGTTGATTGCTATACTGGTTCCTGAATTATATAGAGTATTTCATTTAAAAACGTCGATTTCTCGCATATTAATGGGGATATCAAAATTTGGCAAAAAGCAACTTTTTAATTAAGAAAAGTATAAATATTAAGAGCTAATACAAAGCCGACGCCATCATCAGTATGGCGTCGGGACGCCAAGTAAAAAAACCAAATAATTGTAGATTATTTTGAAAGTCTAAATTTTAAATCTACCTCTATTTCTTAGACTTTTTTGTTATTTGCAGCAAACTGAATACTGTATTGGCTTCTGAAAATTCCCCTTCATTTTTACTGCAATGTTTTTTTTTTTGAAATATTAAGTATTTAAATAATTATTATTTTCGGACATATTTTTTTGAATATTAAAAAACATATTTTTGACTTATATTAAGATATGATTAAAGTTTTTTATCCCATCAAATTAATTCTTTTACCTCATTTTGATATCCCCATGAATTCCCGAGAACACAGCATTTGGGGTTTTATGTATGTCAGGTTCATATTATAATAAAATTAAATATTTTCAAGAATGATTTTGAACAATTAATAAATAAATTCAAAATTTTAAAAATACAAATACAGTCTTAAATTCATTGGACTCTATTGAAAAATAACACATAAAAAATAATAATGACTTAAAAACGTAGCACGCTGAACACCTTTTCATTAGAGCGACCCGTTAAGGAATCACAATTAGCAGTAAAAAATTCCGCATCAGACTCCCCCCGCACGCCGGCTTTCGCGCTTAGATTTGTTTACGGCAGTTGCTATGGCAACGCAATGGTGAATATCCTTAAGCCAAATAGAGATGGGAGCGTCATAAAACTGTAGCTGCGGTCTGCAGGCGCTTGTTCGCTTGCTATAGAATTAATGTAAATTAGTGCTTTCGGATCATCGGAGGCGGAAGCAGGTTTGCATCGATCGAATAGAATCGAAATTAGCTTTAAGATATAGATACATAACTGTTTTTTAAGGACAAAAAATATATTTAAAATTTTATAAATTCATATTATTTCCCCTAAGTATTAAAAAACGCTCCAAAGCAATGGATAATTAACATCATAAAA
Organism: Kuschelorhynchus macadamiae; assembly: GCA_030620095.1. Lineage (NCBI taxonomy): Eukaryota > Metazoa > Arthropoda > Insecta > Coleoptera > Curculionidae > Kuschelorhynchus > Kuschelorhynchus macadamiae. The sequence goes on along the minus strand of JAUTXW010003868.1, from coordinate 307,488 downwards.
AGGTTAAAAAATAGCCATTTTGGGCATGGCACCCAGAGAAATTTTGGCCTGTGGCGCTGTACACCTAGCTATGCTGCGCTTCACCCGTTCTTAAATTCACGAGCCTCTACTGAAATGTGTTTAGTAGTAGTATGGCGACTTATGAGTTAAATAACAGCTAATAAAGTCATATAATATCAAATAACTCTTGAAATAAATTTAAAATTGTTTTTTTTTGATAAAAACAAACAATTTTAAATTTATTGGTAATGGTGTCCTCTAATTGGAACTCTTGTTTCTGAGATAACTTGTATAAAATGATTCTCCCCATATATGTAGTCAATGCATTAAATAATATTAATAAACTCTGTTGCGGTCGCTTTGGCAAAATTATGATATCTCTTTCTATTTGTGATTTTTGTTTGAAGAATGATTCGCCTATAATACTTCAAGCAGCTTATTCCTATTTTATTTTTATTTTGTTGATCACCTGCACAAAAATCTCAGACAACATGGCACACGTGAGGTAAGAAGCTCCAGAGGCTTAGAACTCTGCTTTGGTATATTAGTTGCAATATATGCTATTCAACAGAAAATGTGCAACGTCTAGAAAAGGCTATATATTTATGTAAAAATATAAAAAAGTTCGAATTGCAGTAGATTGCATTAAAACGTGATATTTTTAAAGTATGAGACAATGTAGAAATTCTTGTGTGCTGCGGGTTTTTTGGGAATAGCGTAATATTTATTATTAGTTAACGTCTTTTGCACTTTTTAGTTTTTATTGTTTGTGTTAGACAGCAGCAATTACCCAGGTTGTGAAACGACTGCTAACAAAACAATTTTAGCAACGTATATTTTATCGCAAATTAGTATTGCACCTATTGCCCGACTGACTGAAGGAGTAGATAGAAATAAATATCATCTAGGTTTAGTGATTCTGTTCAGATTGTTTGAATATTTTTAATATAAAGTAAATATCCTAAAAATTTATAATTTATTATACACAATAAACTACAGTCGCACACGCTCAAGATTATGCAGAATGTGATGTTAATAGTTAGTTTTTCTTTATGCTAATTTTATTTCCAAAAAGAAGTTTACATTGGCTTCTGCATGTGTTCCACCTTTTCGAAATATAATCGATTAAACAGAAGAATCTTAAACCGTATCCAAAGACGTACCTACAAGAGGCAGGGGAGCAGAGCTTAAATGCTCCAAAATTTGAGTAAGTTAGCTAATTGGAGATACCTATGTATAACGCATGCATCCCAAGGTAGATGACAGTTTGGTTTGGTGTTTTCTTCAGATACAAACCACAGGCTCGGACTGAACATAAGGACAGACCGTCTTAACCCGTAATGACGTTTTATTTTCACCATTTTTTACATATTTTATATAAATTACGGTCTAAATTGTAAGTATTTTTTTATCTTAATTTTAACTATCTCATGTTTCAGAAATGGCTTGAATACACTGGACAGCAAATGTAACCAGATAAAGAAATTTGTCATAAAATTCAACATTCAGTAACTTTTTGGTTAATATACCAATTTCAATAACAATTTACTAGAAATTGTAGCTTTGATATTATACAGGTGTAAACAAAACAGTGTTCTTTTATAATATCTTTGAAACAGACTGTAGAATTTTTGAAACGTAAAAGAACGGTATATTACCTTTTACATGAGTCTCATATTTTTCATAACAGAAGATTTCGTACATAAAAAAGGGCATACAAAATTTTGAAATTAAAATTATATAGTGTTCTTAGTAAAATTTTAAAATTTTGCATGTCCTTTTTTATATACTAAATCTCTTCTTATGAAAAGGATTTTATGTTTTCTTTGCACCTGTATAATAGTAAATTCATGTACATTTTATTTACGTCGAAAATTGGAGACTAACTAAAATATATTAAGCTACAATTTCTAGTATATTTTTATTGAAATCGGTATATTATTCAAAAAGTCACTGAATGTTGAATTTTATGCCAATTTTCTTCTTTCTTCTTCTTTATTCCGTTTCCGAAACATGAGTGATTTAAAATCTGGTACTGTCCTCTCTCAAGTTTGAACAATAGGTTTCATTTTTTTCTGGCATCCTTGAATTAAAGTACCTATTTCATTTTTCGGCGTTTTGAAGCGCCAGTTCTAGCTGAATGACTGTTTGAGATTCGCCACGATTTTGCTTGACTATTTTTTTGAGTTCGTCCCATATTTGCTCTATGGGATTCAAATCGGGATTTCTGGATGTCCAATGGATTAACTGAATATCAACATCATTAAGAGTTATCCTAGCTCTGTGCACTGGGACATTATTCTACATTGGGGTAAAATCTCATATAAAAGACACATACGGTAATGGATGATTTTCCAAAGACTCCCACCAGCATCAGTATCAGTTTTGAGGCTACCACTTCAAAACGTCTCAAGTTCCGTTTGTTCTTCCAAAGAGATTTTTCCCCATATCATCAAACCTCTACCGCGAGATTGTACCCCAGTCTCCTATACACCCGCGAACGACTATCAGGTAAATACTACTACCGTATCCCAACCTTCATGAGCTCGAACAAATTGTAAGCGATGTGCAGTATCGGGTCAAGCAATAATACCACGAACATCTTCTAGTCTTCTAGCGATAGTTGTGGCGGAGACTGGTCGTCCACGTAGGACTTGCATCCGAGGAAAATTACCTTTAAATGTTTTTCTTGCTCATCGTCTTGCTTGTCCAGGTTTGCGTGAGTAAGAACCAGAATACAGTACTTCGAAAATGTTATAAAAATTTGCGATATATCATTGTTACGTAGAGCAACAACTTGAGATGCTTTTTCCAAACTCATTGTCATTTGACAAGCGAGTCAATTTCACATGTAACCACAGTGATTCCATAAATGTATTTAATGGGTTGTGTGAAGTGGCTGTTAGTTTTTTATGGGCTCTTTTCCTCTCACGGAAAAGTTTTCGATGTGATTAAAATACAAAATGTTGAACAAAGATGAGTACTTTCATGCGAAAGGCAACACACCGTTTATTGACATCTCATTAATTCCACACTGTGTTTTAAAGCTATTTTTACCCCTGTTTAATACCTCGAATATTTCATTTACGTTGAAAATTGCAAAATAAACAAATTTTATTAAACTACACTTATTTGTCGTATTTTTTATTCAACCCGGTATATTAATCAGAAAGTTACTGAAAACTTTATGAGTTAAATTGCTGCACCATTGGAAAGAAATGATAATTTTAAATTAGTTTAGAAAAATTAGAAGTTGGTTGAAAGTTCAAACAATACGTACATGTACCGACTAACACTTATTTCTATCTACTCTTTAAGCTTTGACACTTGCTTCAGTATACCACCCAATATCAAATATATTAACTTTATAATATATGCTCATTTGAATTACTAACATCCATACCCTCTTCAGGTTTCTGTGCTCCCAAAGTCCAGACGTGCTTGGCTTGCCTTTGGTACCCTGCGGTAGGGTCACTTACTTGGGAAACCAAGGTACCTCTCCAAACTATACATAGTAATTTTTACTGTTCGCTCTTGAACGTTCCTATATCGTAAATCTGTAATGATTAATATTAGAATTATGTGTTCAACCATACTTTGTTTATAATGTTTGTCATATTTTAGAAATAACTGTAGTTAATAGTGTTCGGAATGTATAATGTAAATCTATTTAAGGTATATAATTTATTTTATAGACACGTGTTATTTTAAGAACAGTAAAATAATTATATACATAACCTAGGAGAGTACGTTATCCTGCTCAGTCAGTGAAACAATCCAAAAGATGCTAAGCCAAACAAATATCTAGGGTAATGAAGTAAATAAATTTTCAAGAATACTTACTTAACCCAACCTTTTTCCATGTCTGGATATGAAACGTTATGTGCCAAAATCGATTTTTTAGTCATCTGCTATGAACATGCTCAGAAATGTATAAATCGGGTTTGTCATTTTTTAAATAGTACACTTTATTTATTGCTAGTTTTTTTAAATTTACGAAAAAAACATTTAATTTTATATTCTACACCTGGATATCACTAGGCTGTAATTGAAACAGTATGACCTATAGAAAAGTGGTTTGCAGTTTTGTTGATAGAAATAGGTTAGAAAATTTATTAGAATAATGCATTTCCTTCATCATATCTATACTAGAGGTTAGACTCTCTCTAATTTAAATTATTATTTACTTAACATACATAATATGTATAAAATAAAAACCGACGCACGTTATAAACGTTGTTTTAGAGAACACTGATGAGAAATTGTCATACATTTTTATCTAATATTTATATGTAGCATTTCTAAAGGACAAAACTATTTCTGTTACCTAAACTCAAGGAAAAATAGAGATGTAAAATAATTTAAAGAAATTGTACAAATGACATTGATTGATGCATAGTCTGCAAGTATAACTACCTAAATAGGACAAACAATGTTTAGTATTACATTGTATTATATTTCACTTACTTTTGTAGTCGCTACGCGTAAGAAAATCGACCATTATTGTCTCATTTTTTGTTCATAGCTTATTACAGATGCTACTAACTCCCGACATCGGCTGTTTAATTGCCTTAGAAGCAAATGTCATAGCACTATAATATGAAGGCTCTAAAACGACTGTTTTTGATGGAAGTAAAATTTTGAAGTTACAAGTAGATCCAAGCTCTAAAAAAATGTAACGAACAAAAACGTTTCACATGCCTTTTTCTGCCAACCGCATGACAGGCACGAAATTTCAAATTTAATGAAAGCATTCTATTACAAACACAAATGTACGTATAAATAAAGTTAACACAACACATAATTCTAAGTTTTAAATGCAAATGTAGAGCATGCCGCATGGGACAGTTATAAAGGCACTATTCAACCTTATATCATTTTGGGTGGTTTATATTTTTAATGTATGATTCTGCACCAGTTTGTATATAATTAGTAGTTCTAGCTGTTTTAGCATTAATGCTAATAAATATTTGGAATACTGCTCTCGTAGCAGAATAGTAAACTTTAAAACTAATGAAAGTAGCAATGTACAAAAATAATGTTAAGTACATATAGATGTAAGTAGATAATTAGGTGGGGTATTTATCTAAAATATACATTTAGCTACGCAATTAAAATTTTAAATATAATGAAGATTCATTTGATGAATTTTTCCTGAATATTTTTAATATATTAGATTTTGCCTTTTCATTACTTAATCGTTAAACCCCTTGGCATGGAACTATCATTCGAGTATTCAATCAAGAATTTTTTTACGAGTCTTCCGATCATGCGATGTCAAAGGTATTTTCAGGATATTAAAAAAAGTCTAATATTAGGTATCTACAGTTGCAAGAGAATGTATTTCTGTAATATAGCACTAAACGTTTTTCGTTCGTTCCTTTTCAAAAAATCGGTAAATTCATCTTGCCCACAACTTTCCTCGTATAGAATTCCACTACGTACAGATAACACAATGTACACAGGGTGAGGATGCGAATTCGATTCGATATGGAAAAAACGGTTTAGAATTTTTTGATACAAATTTGATAATTTAATAAGGAGGCAGGAGGTCAAATTTTAAGATATTTTTGACAGTTACCACTTCTCCACATTTTGAATGTTGGCTTTCAACTTTGAAATATCAAATGGAAAGATATTATTTTTTTTCGAAAATTCTATTGTCAAAAACTACGTAAGCAACACTAAAATATGTGCATTTGCTTTACTGGTGTGCTGGTTCAAAACTTTTCCAGTTGAGCGCTACTTAGGTTATATGTTTCAAATTATGACATTGACGCGTTGTCAAATTCGAGTTAACAGTATCGGTTTATTACTTCTAAAACCCTGGATCAAAACTAGAGCTATTAGGGTTCCTGGCATTCAAAAATCTCACATGGCATTCAAGCAACTAGTAGGTAGAGGAGCATGTTGGATCCAGACAACTTGCTGCTCAATCAGGTATGTGCCAAAAATCGGTGCTGACTATTTTAAAATTGTACAATTTTCAGAAATTTTGTAAAAGATTTAAAATTTAAAAAAACAACGATTTTTTAAGGTTCATTATTTTTGAGGTGAGACAACCTTTAATAATAGTGGTTAGGTAGGATTTATTTTGTTTTTTATGTTCCATAGCCCATTCTTTGCTCTTTAAGTTTAAGTTAAATCGACATAATATGCACTACTGGGCACCTGAAAATCCACTTAATAACACATGGTGTGGTTTAGTTGGAGACAGAGACATTGGCACACATTTTTTTCGATGGACCCCTAAATGGGGAAGTGTAGGACAAATTTTTAAGAGACAAGTTACCCCGACTTCTATATCACGATGAAAATCAGCCAGAACAAGTGTAGTTTCAGCTAGATAGTGCCCCACCACACTTTGCGCGACAAGTTAGTGAAATAGTCGTGCAGGTCCAGTAAACGGTTCTGCTGTCTCTTGATATGAAACCTTTAGATTTTTACTTGTGGAGTTTCTAAAAAATAAATTTACCGCAATACCGCCAACCTTACCAGAAAATATAAAAAATTGAATTCGACAGGCATGTATATTAGTAACCCCCAAAATATTAAATCGCTCCCACAACTTCTGTCAAAAAAGAATCATAAAATGTTTAGAAGTCGATGAATATCATTTTGAACACTTTCTTAAGCAGGAACGTGGTTTAATTTAAAATATTCAATATTAGGTTTATTTTTAGAAAATCTAAAATTCTACATCTACTTCATATATTGTCCATAGGCCTAAGTTTAATTGTTTTTGAGATATTGACATTTAAAAACCGGGATTGTCAATTTTAAACAGCTGTAGAGTCTAAACGGTTCAAATTAGAACAAAACGGTTTGCACTTTCCTGATTTAGTCTTTAATAGTCTACCATTTCTTCTAACCGGTACCAAGATATCAACCGAGAACATACTATGGAGACAACTTATTTATAAGTATTTTTCATATTTTATTAACTATAGGTATACTATTTGCAGTAAACACAATTATTTAACTGTTCAAACATCTTTTTTAATAATATTAAATAAATCAGCACGCAATTTATGCTTAAACGGTAATTTAAATTTTTTTTACAGCTTTTTGTGGGGGTCTACTTCAGAATGGGTTCTTTTTTTACTTCTTTTTCCTTCGCCAGTTCATTTAAATATTTCATTCTTGTAAATAACCTTCGTCTTAAGGACACTCTTGCGGCATCAAGGTTTATGTTGTTGTGTGTATTTGTAATTATTTTCAATAGTTTTTCTGTTATATTGGTTCCCTTCCTTATTAACCCGTTCAAACGTGTTAAAATTGTTGAGGAACTCACTTGAGGAAGTAGAAAAATACTTTGATAAACACAACTGACAACTATCGCAATGAAAACGTCAAGCTGAATAAGCATTAAACTGGCCGCCTTTTCAGATCGCCAGTCGTCGTCACGACCTCCGCCTCATCCGCGCATCCCCCTCGCCCGTTAGCTGCTCATCGAGGTAACCTAATGGAGTTAATGGGCCTTAAGTAGCATGGACAGTATGAAAATAGCTTAAGGCACTTAACATCTTGTTTATTTGTTGTATGTCTTCGACGTCCGATGCTTCTAGCAGTAATATGCAATTTTTTATTTTCGCCTAATATACTGAAAGCCTTTTAAAATATTCTGCACAAAATTTGCTACAATTTCTGAACAGTTTTTTTTAACGAATTAAGATATTTTAATATTTTTAATTATATGTGGCACATCAATTCTCGAAATAAACAATTTACATTAAAATAATCGTAATACAAAATATGGTAATTTAAAGAGAAAAACGAAATTTTGTTTCAGCCAAAAGATACAAAATATAATATCAAACTAAAAAGCAATTTAGGGATTTAAGACCTCAAAGAAATGGGTCAATTTAATATATTTAATATTCACTCCCTTTCCGAGGAATTCCATGCAACTTGTCAAATTTTAGGGAAAAACCTGATTCCATATTTTATGAATATAATTATAAGTAAAAAAGGTATTGGGAGGAGAATAATGCGAATTTAATTGAAACCTGGAAATCTTGCCATAGAAAAGAGAATTTTATTACGTTCAAAATAGCTCTTCGCCATTTTTCTTGTCAAATCATTAGTTTTCCAATTTAAGATGTTTATGTTCGGTGGTTTGTTAAGTACGCCCCAATCATAGATGGTCTAGTTACCACAATTTTGACATCGCGGACAATCATCAAATTATCTCTTGTAATTACTTTTCAAGGAAAACCTTATATTCTGTTTATATTTTATTAATGCTCCTTCAAGATAAGTAGGTTTAGAATAAAGTTGATTATCGGAATTAAAAAAAAAACGAGGTTGAAAAGTATTATAAAAAAAACGTTATAACATCCTTAAAGACAGTGAGAATGATAGATACACGTGTTGGACTTGAAAAAATACAACAAAATAGCCTCCGAAGGCTGTAAATCTTTTATTATTATGAAACTTTCGAACATTGTCCAAAATCACCTGTTTTAAATTATTTTTTGCATCTAAAATACACCCTCTCTGCTAAAAATCAGCCAGCTTCTGCAAATTAAGAATTCAAATGTTTTTAAGTAAAAAATTATTGATTGATGAAAATCTGGGCTATTAAAAGACAGATTACCCACAATTACACAATTATATAGTATAGAGAAGTACCTTCATTTCAATTTTATTTGCAGTGTATATAATATTTTAGTTATTTTATGTTTCCTTTCGGCTAATTCCACAAAGATTTTCTTGTTTGTTTTGATTATTTCGTATTGTATCTACAAAAGAAAAATAGATTAAATACTAGAATGATAATAGCAGCTATGTTATGGGTGCCTATGTTTAAATTGCTTAATTTTGAAAAATAACTTTGTTTGCTAACTGGTGTATATGTTCACAAAATTATAAAATTATCTTATTTTTATTTATTTATTTTAGGTTTATAACTATTAAACCGCTATAAGCTAATACGTTTTTGTTTTTGTTTTTCATGATTTGCTTTTGGCTATACCCACAAATGGAAATGCTTCTTGCTTAACTTGCTTTTGATTGTTTGGTACAATTGCTGCCCTATCCTTATTACAACAGACCAGATGGAGAATCTCCACTTGATGAATCCAAATGGCCCTTAAAACCTGGAGTTTTGGTACACATTGGTAAAATGAATAACGTTAGCATCAGTCAGCTTAATCCAAGAATGAGTCCTTTTAAATCGACTTCTGTAAAAACTAGTTCTTATTTAAAATATCGAAGAAACAAAAATAAAGTTTACGCAAGGCTCAAAAAGTTTAGAGACGCCTTGGGAATTGGTAACAGTGAGAGGCCATTTGGTATTAAGGAAGGAGCTGCCGGAGGTAATTATTTTTCCTAATATATACAAATATCCAGACATGCGTGATATTTTTAGTGTGTGGTTTATTATGGTCTAAAGTTTCAATACAGCACTTTTTTAAAACAATTTCTTTTAAGATCATATGGTATTTTTTTTAGTTAACTTATTGTATTTAAACTTTTAAGAGCTTTACCTTTTTTTATGTTGGGAGCTAAAACCGTACTTTCGCAAATGTTTGTAGGATTCTTAGCAAGTTGTATGTGTGTTCAAAACTAATTTATACTTTTAAATGTTACTAATATACTTAGTATCTTAATAACTAATATAAGTATTCTAGGTTCTTTTCCTTTATTTTTTAAGTCGAACGAGATAATTGACAAAAACCCTGCCATAAAAAGTATATTATTACCATTGACGACATTACCTATTAGATGGTTCACATTGTCACTTACAGCAGGGTTTTGGTCAATTTTCTCCGTTTGCCTTGAAATATAATTGTAGTCAACCTAGGATCTATATAATCAGCAAGTAGAAACTAATTTAATATACATAAAATATACAGATCATCCTCTTTAAATAAATAATTTTAACTTTGTCATTTGAAAATGGTTGTTACTTTTGATTACACACATAAATACTTGACTAAGGATCCTATAGTTTATATTTTTAATGTTTTGCTCAAAAAACAAGGACGTTAAAACTGGAACAAAATAAAATAATATCATTATGCAATTGACTATATTTCATTTATTAAAAAGAAATTACACTAGTAATAAAAATCTATAAAAAAATATATTGAAATAGAAAATAATGCAATTTAAGACCATAAACTTAATAAACGGAAAACTTTTTTGATTCTTGATTTTCTAAAATGACTAAACTGGTTGTATTTTTAGTTAGAAATTGTTGATAAGCCTTACAAAAAGTATTAGAACCTAAAGATTTATCAAGAGAATGTACTTTTGAGGAAATTTAGAAAAGTTTTTTACAATTAATAAATTATATGGAAATTATAAAAATATGGCTTGTTATTCAAATTTTACTTATTTACTGTTTCTGAGGTTGAAAAACCTTGGTGAAAAAGTTTTAAAGGAAAATTTCAATATAATTTTTAAAATAAATGTTGTTTGGTCTCAATAGGTTTTTATTTCCCAAGTCGACTTTGTTTTAGCTCTTAATAAATGCGGTTTATTTCTTCATGCCTTTAGTGGTGAAGCCGCCGTTTTTATTTTAGCTGTAAATAATCACATGTTACCCATCAAATAAAAATTACCAAATTTTGATTTATTCGTTAATTCTCAAGAAAATAAAGTTTGGAGTAAAAGTATTTTTTTTTTGGCTAAGGGTGAAAAAGAAAAAAATTAAATAAAGTTTTTTCAAATAGCCCTCCATCAAACTTTGTTATTAATTTATATTATATCCCAGTAACCAGTACAGTAATGAAGTTAATGCATGCGTATTTTTGAAATCATAGGCTTTTAAAGTTCTTGCAATTACTTTGTCACGATGTAAAACGTCGCGATGCCTTTAGTGGTGAAGCCGCCGTTTTTATTTTAGCTGTAAATAATCACATGTTACCCATCAAATAAAAATTACCAAATTTTGATTTATTCGTTAATTCTCAAGAAAATAAAGTTTGGAGTTTTAAGTGAAATACAGTAAAAGTATTTTTTTTTTGGCTAAGGGTGAAAAAAAGAAAAAAATTAAATAAAGTGTTTTTTCAATATTATTCAAAAAACTTTTTGGAGGAAGATTTGATTAATTTTTGCTTGTTCATATTGTCATCATAATCTCCGCTTTTTAGTCTACTTTTAAATATTAAACTGGCCCCCTTTAATAAATCCTTCTTTTGATCCAGCGTGAACTACTATATCGATGACCTTCACTAGCTTTTTTAGAACTTGTAGACATAGCGTTATCCTGCCAGCTGTTTCTAAACGAACCTTTACTAAAAATCCAAGTCTCATCAATAAATACGGTGGTATAAGCATCTTGTCCTAGATTTTGATTTTTGACATATTCCCTCAAGAAATTGATTCTCTTGTGGACGATGTGGGGCAAATCCATTTAAAACCAATACTTTTTACGTTTTTGGAAAAATTAAAATATTCATTTATCTCTTTTAGTTTTTTAAGCAAAGTCTGCATTGTAACATATTCATTTTTCGCATACATGCAGTAGATCGTATCTCTTATTTTGTTCTTTAAGTAATCTGTAATTTTTGTTTTTACCTCTTTTTGCTTTTGAGACATTCTGAAGGTAAAGGATTCATCGCTCGTTAAAAAAATGGCTAAGTTCTTCTCGTTCAATTATATTATCAGTTTGCGGAAGGATTCCATTTTTAGCTTGCTCTTTTTCCAATTGAAAAAAAGCCAAGATATTCGTGATTGCTGAATATCTTCGCGGCATCTTGCAAAAGTTTAGTCAATTTTGACAAAAAAACCGGCATTTTGTTTTTGTCACTGTCAGTTAACATAAATCAAACAAAAATAACCAAAAATGACGTCATTCCAGAAAGGTAATGCGCCAACTATAGGAGCATTTACCTATCCAAAATTTCATTTTAATATCTTAGTAAAGAAGAAAGCTATTGCTCGAACCCAGCATAGACATACATACTAAGATACCCATGTCTAAAATTAATCTAGGTAGTTAAAAACCAAAATTAAACCCCACATTAAAACAACGCTAAGGAATGAAACTTTCTCAAATCCTATATAGACACTAAAAGTAGAATATTGAAAAAAAAAAACTACAGAAAGGTAATCAATTTTACTATTTATTTTCTTTATTATGTGCATATTTTGGAATGATGTTTCATTGTTTTTGCATGTTAGTTGTGACATTTAAAAAGATCAAATCATCTCCAACAGCCCAGAGAATGGACTTCGTCAATCCAAGAAAACGGAAGAAACCTGGCGATGGTAAGTTAGAAAAAATGTTGTAATTTGTTATTGTTTTAGACGCTGTTTATATGAATGTATGTTTATATGTAAAAACAGCACCACTTTTTTAAATAGAGATATTTGATATAAAAGTTATTATTTCGTAATTGCTAATTTTGAAACCTAAAATACATATAACACTAACTTTTGAGTATACTAATAATTTTTAGTCGACGATTATATCGTTCCAATGGACTTTCTTTTAGCGGTAAGTTTTATATTGGTAACTTCAAAATGGTGTTTTTCGATTTTACTAAGTATTTCTCTCTACTGCGCATTGAAAATATACTTTTAAAAAATCCTGCACACAATGATTTACTTCCTTTTCTTCAAAATTATTTTGCATAAATTATTTTAAATATAACCTTGATAAAATCTGAGGTTTAGAGGGAGTGAGACTTACTTCGATCATTCTTTAGTGCTGCTATGCCCTTTAAATAGAACTAAGTAACGATGTTTTGCAAGCCATTAAAGTTATAACTACAAAAATGTAGGAATTCATATCGAACATTACCCAAAAATATCGAGGAAAACAAGAGATGATTAAAATAACTGTTACTGTTTATGATGATGTCTCGGGACATAATAAAAATGGACCCTAGTCATTTTTTTATAGATAATTATAAAATCTCCTAGCGTTTTAAACTTCGAAATTTTGAACAGAGGCAAATTGTAATTTTATTTCTACCACATTATTACAGTAATACGGCAAAACTACAAATCATTAGAACTCGGCTGTAGGGAACTCTGAGGTTTGAAAGCAGTGATTTTTCTTCGCTTTATAGGAAATTTTATGTACAACTTTAACGATGATGCGTCTGCACTATCGGGCACCGGCCTCAACATTTGGTTGACCTTCAAAAACACGTCATCATTTAGTAAAGAAATCTCCTGCGTTCCTAAAAAAGTTGAAATAAAATGTATTTAAACGTTATAACAGAATATGGGAGAGTCTACATTTTTTAAGAAAATTAATTGCTTTAGTATAAAATTAACTACTTTACAAATAATTATAAAAAGACGTAAAATACAACTCGTTAAACCGCCAATCAGGCGACACCATTGTTGCCACACATTCTTTTCCTTGTATAGCAGAACTGGTATACCCTACTAGTGCGTCCCCAGTCTTCACGCCGAAATAAACCTATATATTATAAAATCACTAACGGGCCTGGCAATGATACTAGCTTTGGATACGGCGCATATGTGTTCGAATCCCTGATCTACGGACGATTTTTTAAGTTGAAAGTGAATCTGTCCCATTAGCATTAGGTTAGCTCAGTTATGTTGATAAAACCATCATTAAACCGATACATTCAGATCTCAAAACATCGAACATAAGATTTGAAATACGCGCGCCCTCAAAAATGTGGATTATGATTGCTATGATCCGCTGGCGATGGAAGGTCTTTTGTAACTTTTTGTTCATGTTGGCGTCTTGACATCATAAAAAAAAATTGATACAAATTGATTATAGATATTTTGTTACACACATAGTTGGATCGATACCACAAATTGGGTTAATAGCGGGTTAAAACTAGGATAGGAGCCGTAGGCTTCCTAGTTGAAACCCTAATATAAATCGCGGCATTAATCGAAGTACATCAATGCCGGAAGACTAACATTCGGCATAGATGTGTGTAGTTCGCGAACTAACTGGCATAAAAGATCGAATCTTTAAATTAAACTAGATGATTCAAATCCCGAGACTGAAAACAATAAATCATATCGTACGTAAAGGAACGAGAAAAAGACCCTAAACAAGACCCCTTAAATGTAAGTGATTGAGGGAAGTGCGGAACAGAGCGACCGTTATCGGTCTTCCTATATTTCATCAGCCACCAAGTTTTATCTCATAGCATCGTTGGGGCAATCTCACATTCCGCTTTTGCGTTGTCGGTCAACGACAGAAAGGGTAACTATTATTTAAAAGATCTATATTTATGAGTGGGAAATATCAGAATATATTTCAAAGACGTTTTCACCGAAAACCAGGTAGCAAGGTGATGTGGCGTATTTTTTCATCACTTTTGGTCACAGATGACGACGTTCCCAGATGTCGTGCCAATGTCACAGACCGATGACGTCCTTTGGGTGATTTATGACGTCTTAATGACGTGGTTTATATAACTCTTAATGGCGGACCTTTCCGTTATAGTACCTTAATATTTATAGTAACTTAATATGTCCTGTTACGTAGAAAACTGAATATTTCATGACGTCATACCTAATTTTCGCTAATATATTCCGTTAACATATATATTTTTGAAGTGTGACCACAATTTTTAAAAAAGATACATGTTACGAGAGACTGAAATTTAAACTTTGAAAATAACGTACATCTATTAACGTACAACTACTTGAACGGTTGATCGCAGAAAAGCTTTCATGGTTCCGTGATATTGTAAAAAAAATATACCTAACTATCAAAAAATTGTGCATCAAAAGTAAAAAAAGGCCTAACCTGGATAACGAAAAACTCAGTTTGATATTTAAACACTATTACATCCAAAAATGCATTTTTGGTTAGCACAAATTAGATTTTTATTTTGATGTAACAAAATGATTCATCAAAACATTTGCCTATTTTCTTATCAACTATTGGTTTTGAAAAGTTACCCCTATACATTTGTATTCAAGATGTCAAACTTAAGAACTACGAAACCAAAGTTACTGGGTCCAAAAAATATGAGTTATAGTTGCTTTGCATCAAAAGTAAAAAAAGGCCTAACCTGGAGAACCAAAAACTCAGTTTGATATTTCAACACTATTACATCCAAAAATGCATTTTTGGTTAGCCCAATTAGGTTTTTATTTTGATGTAATGATGATTTATCATTTAACTTGCCTATTTTCTTATGAACTATTGGTTTTGAAAAGTTACCGCTTTACATTTGTATTCAAGATTCCAAACTTCCAACAGTTACTGGGTCCAAAAAATATGAGTTATAGTTGTTTTTGAGTGTTCCTTTATATATATATATATATATATATATATATATATATATATATATATATATATATATATATATATATATATATATATATATATATATATATATATATATATATATATATATATATATATATATATATATATATATATATATATATATATATATATATATATATATATATATATATATATATATATATATATATATATATATATATATATATATATATATATATATATATATATATATATATATATATATATATATATATATATATATATATATATATATATATATATATATATATATATATATATATATATATATATATATATATATATATATATATATATATATATATATATATATATATATATATATATATATATATATATATATATATATATATATATATATATATATATATATATATATATATATATATATATATATATATATATATATATATATATATATATACATATATATATATATATATATATGCTGTCATGGATATAAATATATAATAAGTATTATAAACCTGTTCCAAGAGTCCCGACAACCTGCCTAGAAGAAACAACAAAATATAAAAGAGTTGACCAATAGAAGGTCTACATAAAAATCATAATAGGACAGAAATCCAGCAGATATTCTAAACTCTAGGATCTATCAAAAATACACATGCCAGGCTCGCCTATTAGACCTATTATTAGTATTGTTAATTCGCAGTTACAAAAACGGCTTAGAACTCAGAGAATTTCACTCGAATTATACGAGACGTTGAAAAATACGATAATATAGCAAGCATAAATCTCAAATCGTCATATCCTAAAAAGAAGATTTCCCAGCCCATATAATACAACTTTAAAAAATACTTGTTTCATTAACGGACGAATGTATATACGAATAGACGATGCTCCAATGGAGTTCTCACTACCAACAGTATTTCCTAATATGTTCATATTATACTTCAAGAAAAAAAAATCTTGGGGAAGCAAATTTGAAGCCCAAAATATGCTTGGGTTAGGAGTATAACATATTTATTATAGCAACATGGTTATACATAAATCGACATAGTCACGTAAATTCAATTCTTCTCACAATTCACTAACGAATTAGAAGAAAACAACAAACTACAATTTTTAGATATTCTGATTACAAAACTGCATAACGGACATATGGATATACAGCTTACAGAAAACCAACCCATTCGATAGATATTTGAACGCAAGGTCACACCATCCCCCAGCACAAATTCAAGACGTGGCTAATACATTTCTATCTAGATATATGCCATTAACTAATATACAAACAAAACAAAAAGAATTTAATATAATATTTGGTGTACTAAAGAAAAGTGGATACACATAGCACTAGAGAAAGCTATTAATAGCGGGTTCCCGAACAACGAACCTCATCAGAGATTACGAACCGAAAAGGCAACAAGTTGTCTTGCCATGCGTCAAGGGCGGATAGTATTAGAAGAATTTTTAGAAAACACAATATTCAAACGATACGTAAACCACAAACAACATACTTGGTAACCCAGTAGGCAAAATTAAGTTGGAAAATCTCGGAGTATGTAACATTCTTTGCCGCGATTGTAGAAAGTTGTAAGTTGGGCAAATTGGCAAGCAAAAATAGAAGGACATAAAGTGAGCAACATAAACATACAAACTACCTCAGACCTATTCCAGCAACGCAGAAACAGGCCAATAAACAGCACTCTAAGGCCAGAATAATTAGAGAAGCATAGTAATTCAAAAACTATTAATTTAAATGAAAGGGACGAATCACAAATCAGAAATAAACAAACTACTTCGACTATATCAACAATGAACAGACCACAAAACAAATAATTCGAGAAGTTTTGGAAACTTAAAAACAAAGTGAATAAAATGGAAATCATTAAAACTACCAACAATATAGAAGACAATCGTCTATAAACCTTAAACTACAAAAAATCAAGTGGAATTATTTCAACAGCAACATCAGAAAAATAAAGCTAGCTTCACAGTTACTATTAACTAATACTTCAGTTGTCATTAGTACGCGGATTTGATTGGCAAAACGTAAGCAAAATTGTTTTTTCAGAACGACAGTAGTAAAGGGATGTAAAGTTACTATCAACATTAGGAAAGGTTTTTATAATATTCAAACAATACGTAAACCACAACAACATACTTGGTAACCCAGAAGGCAAAATTAAGTTGGAAAATCTCGGAGTATGTAACATTCTTTGCCGCGATTTTAAAGTTGTAAATTGGGCAAATTGGCAAGCAAAAATAGAAGGACATAAAGTGAGCAACATAAATAAACAAACTACCTCAGACCTATTCCTGCAACACAGGAAACGGGCCAATAAACAGCACTCTAAGGCCAGAATAATTAGAGAACCATAGAAATTCAAAAACTATTAATTTAAATAAAAGGGACGAATCACAAATCAGAAATAAACAAAATACTTCGACTATATCAACAATGAACAGACCACAAAACAAATAATTCGAGAAGTTTTTGAAATTTAAAAACAAAGTGATTAAAATGGAAATCATTAAAACTACCAACAATATAGAAGACAATCGTCTATAAACCTTAAACCACAAAAAATTAAGTGGAATTATTTCAACAGCAACATCAAAAAATAAAGCAAGCTTCACAGTAACTATTAACTAATACTTCAGTTGTCATTAGTACGCGGAACAGGAAACTTCGAGAATGAGAAATGCAATTTGATTGGCAAAACGTAAACAAAATTGTTTTTACAGAACGACAGTAGTAAAGGGATGTAAAGTTACTATCAACATTAGGAAAGGTTTTTATAATATTTATAAAAAAAATAAACTGATATTTTGTCATATGATTGTTAAATAACGATAAATAGCTCTTTTTAGAGCTCATCAGGCCGCCATAGGTTAGCGACCCCGTGCAGGGCAAAGACGCAAAATGGAATAACAGAAACAACTTCTCACCATTTATTACACTGTTGACTTCTGACTGACTGAATAATTTTAATATATTTTATTTCACTTAACATCAACGTCGGGGTTCGCTAGTCTATGACGGCCTAATGAGCTCTAGTTCTAGAGTGAAAATGGATCGTTGCGCCTGCAGTATTGCAGGATATGTTCCAGACAAGGATCATAGTATGTTGTTTTAACTTTATATATATATATATATATATATATATATATATATATATATGTATATATATATATTAATATCTATCAGAACAGTAACATTTTTTCAAAAACTAGTTCACACCTTAAAAAAAATAAAAATGTAAAAACTAAAACCACCACTAAAGACTTTAATGAAAGGTAATTTTGCTTTTTGGACCCAACAAACTACATAATTTCTTTTTCGAAAACTTTTATATCAAAACTTCTAAAACTCCACACAGTGTCTACCAATGATATGGGTCACTTTAAGGGGAACAAATAATTCTAGCCCGCGTTAGTTTTTTACGTCTAGTAATTTTTAGATATTATTATCTTTATATAGCGACGGCATTAAAAGTTCTATTTAGATCTTTAGCTTTTCAAATGATTTATAATAAATTTATAATAGAACTTTAAAACGTAAAGGTTTGGTTCGCATGGCATTACGAGTATGACTTTTTTATTAAAACAGATTCCAGTATTACCAGAGACACATTTCTAATATTACCATGCATGCATGCATTAAAGGTAAGCCGATACAATTGCTCTATTCTTTAAAAAAAAACACAAAAAATGAACATATGTTCACCACAATGTAGAAGCTGGAATTCCAGATAAGAAGTGAGATGTCTCATGTAAATCTTAGTGTAGTTTTTTAATCAGGTATATTATAAATCATTTGAAAGCTAACAAAAAAATAGTTTTTAGAACTTAATTATATTCCATATTCCTATAAATATATATATATATTCTTTTCTCAAATGTCATTTGCATTTGGCAAAAAAATGTTAATGCAAGATTAGCTTCCTATTTCAAATGTCTTCCCAACTTTATTGTAAGCCCCTTACAACTGCTACTACCCTTATAAACATACTGAAGGTTGTACGGATATACCAAGCTTATCATAGATATACTACCAAATTTTAAATATTTAGGCAAGGACATAGCACACGTTAAAACCTATTTTGGGTTCATTCAAACATTGAATACCAAAATTTATATATTTTCGGTTTTAAAATTTTTAAACTTAGTTTAATATAAAATTGTTTATCGTAAGATTAAAACTAATAGTCTCTGATAAGTTTAAAGATAAATCTTAATATTGTAAACTTATGAAAAAAAAATTATTTCTACAGGTTGAATAATTAATTAGTGCACACTACTTAATTGACGGTACAGTAATTTAAAACTCAATCTGTTATTACGCTAATTAGAGAATCATAATGTGAGGTCGTCTTTAGATTACTTATACTACTTTTAATAATACAGGGGAAAGATATTAGACTTTAAACTTCCTTATCAGATATTAAACTGTTTTTATTAAAAGCGGGAAAATATATTATTAGAAATATTTTTGATTCTTCTTAATGTGATGACACTGTTCTTATAGGTTGTGGACGATATTACTTTTAATAATCGAGAAGCAGTTGAGAGTTTTCATTATCCCATATCAACTCAATAATATAGTAATTAAAGACAGGACCAAACAGTTTTTCTCTATTTAAAGCTAGAAATGTATTTTATTCAAATATCACCTACTGATTTATTAGTTAAAACTAGCCAATTTTATATTTTTTTAATTCGCTCTGTAATTCTTCTATTCGCTAATTCATTTATTCCTATTTTGATGTTTAGTCCACCACGAAGCCTATTATACAGAGTCCCGAATTCTTAAAAATACGAAAACTTAAATTGTCCAATTTTCATTCAGTCTATGCAAGGGGCACTGTTTAGCAACCGAAATAACCATTAATACAACAGATTTCGACAAATAATAATATAAAACAGTTGGTAAAACAGCATGACAACACAAAACTTTATTTTCGTCTTTGTGCTTATTCTTTACGGCGCACTGTGGTCAATTTCGTCAAATTAACCGGAAAAAATTTTTGGTGAAAATTACTTAACTCTGATTGATAACTATATCTGATTTTATATGTTAGGTATCCTAAAATTGTATTAATAATATAAATAATAAGAACAGAGATCGTATACAGGGTGTATAATTAAAAACTTGGTGTAGTATTTCTAATATTTCTTTATTTTAATTAGGTTTTGGTCGCGATTATATGCATGATATGTTAGGTATTTAAAAATAATCGTATTATAAGACTAATACTATGTATCTTACAGATTTTGCTGATTGTTGTGACATGTTTAAAATTATAAAAAAATATTTGAGGGCAATAGTGTTTAAATATTATTAAACGGAAGAAGACATTAAATATCATTGCTTGATTACCTACCTAATTACAACTTAAATCCTGAACAATAAGCTGTTCTTATATACTACATCTTATACTACTATACTATAATAAGGGTACAAGCTAAAAAAAGGGGAATGTCAAAAACGTTAATTTTCAAAAAATCAATTTAAAGTTTGAAATCTTTATACTTGAATACTTTATTACTTTAAATTAATTATCTTGATGTATTTCATTAATTTGTTATACGTATTTGAAATTGGAATACAGGGATTATAATTGAAACTTTATTTAATTTTTTTTACACAAAAAAAATTAAGACACTACAGATTGTAACGAACAAGAAAGGGGAGTGTCATGCATTTTAACTGAGGTTTTTTTTTTCGGTTATGATGGCTTCACACATATACTTTTAAAAAAGAGAATAATAATTTTAAAAAATAAGGTTTAATAAGTTTAAAATGTCTCTTGTACATCCGGTTCTTTTAGCAGACTAAGCAATTCGCGGGATAACACACTAGCATTTTTAGATGGAAGCTTCCGAATACTTGATATTAAGGGATCCGAAGATATCAAGAACATGTGAAACAGGTCTTCATTTGTCTTTACTCTAGATATTTTTCGAGTGTTGTGTTCACGATAATGCCTATATTCCTTGTGCCTCGCCTCTTGGACATCCTCAGATAGTTGTCCAATTGGCAAAGACAAAGACTTTATGATATCAGCACCGTGGATTAATATTTTATGCACGGAAGCTGGCATAAAAAACCAAGGATACAGTTGGACAAAATACCTTGCTGTTTCTAGAGCATACGTTCTAAACGAATCAACATCTATATCAAAACCAGAGGATAATGCCTGAAGTAAAATTGAAAATTTATAAATTAGTTCTTCATCAATATCTGTTATTTCGCTAGATTTTTTGTAATTGTCAAAAAATCTACGAGCGGTGTTACCGTCATTAGTGCTTCCATAACCTTGTTTTACAACATCAACCAGAAGACCCAATTCAGATTTAAACTTACTAATTATACTTTTTTTTCTTAATTCAAAAGCAGCTTTTTCATTTTGTGAACCCCGCACCTGCCATTTCTTAATGTCCAATCTATATGACACATGAAGAATACATTCAAAAAACCGTATGTGAGCATGTAACGTTGAAAGTCCCAATTCATATGCATTATTATTTATTGGGCGTTTTAGAATTTCATCAATGTTGTTCATATCTTTTGGACGTGCAGCACAAACATAACAATTTTGAGAAGACGAATTTTTCATTAAATTGTTGCAAATTTTTCCATCAACCATGGTTTTGAACAGAGAATATTTAACAAAAATTTCTTGGCCTGAAGATAGCAGCACCTTTGTTGGTGTTAAGGTTGCTATTTCACTTTCTACTCTACTTACTTCTAATTGCACCATTTCGGTTGTCTCTTTTGTAAATGCAAAACGAAGGGGTCTGCAAAATCTGGTTGATGAACTTCTTGGATTTTGCCAAATAATTTTTTGAAGTGAATTAAAATTATTACTAAAATGAAGTCGTAGAGGCACTAATGACGTTAACAAGATATTAGAATCGTTAATGTCGATGTTTTGGGTAAATTTTTGTTTGTATAGTGAGTGACCACCGCTCCCGTCTAAGCCCCATTTACAATCAAGCTGAATAAAGTTTGTATCATTTGCAGGCATTTGGTTTAGTATCTGTACTAATACTTCATCTTGAACTTTAAGTAAACGCTGACTAGTATGATCTAACAAATCTTGTAATTTTACTACAGCACTATCTTCCGAAATGCTTATATTTAATGGATAACATTGAGATTTAGATTTTAAAACTAAATAATATGGTGGATAAAGATTTGCACTTCGTTCTTGTGCGCCTTTTTGCATTAAAACATATTGGTGCTTTGTCAACTTTGCATCCACGATTAATGCTAATGCCTCATCCGGCGAATAGGCTTTAGGAATTGCTTCTTTACCAACCGATTGATCAAAAAAAGATTTGGCTTTTTTCAATTTATCCGAGCTATTAGTGGTCACTATTTTATTTATAAGGCTAGCAATACTTCTTTTTCCGTCAGATCTAAAACTAATTTCTGCAGCCAGCGCAAGTTCTTGAGCAGTGTTCGATTCAACCAAATTTGCAACCTTTTTTTTTTGACTCTTAAAACTACATTCAGGAAAAGATTTTATTGGACGGCCAACAGGTTTGTACTGATAATCGCTTAAATGATTAAACAGGTTTGTTTGTAACCAACAAGAGTACTTTTTTGCAAATTTGTTATAATTTTGATAGCACGCATTATATCTTGACAGTAAATTGCTGCAAAACTGCTTTATATGGCTCAGCATTTCTGTTTCTGTTTCTTCTATTACGCTATCGTCTCCTACTACTTCTTTAATACGTTGAAATATTTTCTGTACTACTGGTGGACTGGTGGATTTTGAAATAAGCTTGTTTGCTTTTAAGAACTCAACAACCTCCGAGCGTTTAATATGGGCAATACGTCCTAAAAAATGGCCTGGACTTAACAGACGGGCTAGGACGGTAAATTTGTAGGTTTGGTAAAATTATCTAATGGTTTGCCTTCCAACTTAACTTTATTTAAAACTGAAACCTCATAAGACTTTTTTCTCTTAGTTCATTAAAGAAAATGTATGTTTTAATAGTTTTAAAAAAATCTAACCATCTCAAAATTATTTACTCATATTTAATACAGAAGAACATTAATGTCAAAAGACTTACCAAGAATAGTTGCTCTTTCCATTTTAGACAGTATTAATGACAAATAACTCTTTGCACGGAATTTACAAATTTAAATTATCAAAATCATGTAATTCATTTATCAACTATACTACATTTTCGATAAAAATAACAGTAAATTCGCGACGACCTTTGACATGTTTGTTTATCAAAATGTTCTTAGCAACTATTCCAAAGCCTACTTATGCAGTTTTTGACGCCGCTTAGCCCCATCAGTTTTTTAAATATCTTCCTGTTAATTTGACGAAATTGACCACAGTGCGGCGGTTCTTGTAAAGAATTATACCCATTGAATTTGACAAATTTGAAATATATATTTCAGATCACCTTTTTGCTTCCCTCGTAAAAATCCAATATGGGAAACAAAATGGCGGCCTAGTGAAATGTTAAAAAAATTATTACTAGGAAATTACTTATCCAATTTATCTCAAATTTTACACAAAAAACAAAAAATATTATATAGGAATCAGCTAGTAACATTTTGTAGCTTAATAAAGTGTTTAATGAACTGATTTCAAATTGTGTGCCTTAACTAATTGTGGCCAAATAAAGTTTTTGTAATCTGAAAAAATCACCCTTTCAGGTTTTACAAATGTTCGAGTTTTGGCGTCCCTAGATGTCAAAAAAATCAAGTCCGTCTGTCGGTTGTCTGCCTGTCTGTCAGTTCGCGGCATAGCTTAAAAACTACTCATCAGACTGATTTCAGTTCTATTAAATAAAACACAAAATCTTGGAAATATTTAAAAATATTTTAAAAAATACATAATAAATACAAAATACAATTCTTATTTTGTATCTGGATTTGTTGTTTTAAATGTGTTAAGGTAGCTATACTTAATATTATTTTTTAATTGTTTAATGAGTATATTAGGTTTTTCTAATATTGTAGCTCCGATGATGCTCTCAAGAGCGAAACACGTGTCACCTTAGGTTTTTTTTAAATATTTGACTGAGACCAAAACTTTGTGTTTTATGTAATAGAATTATAAACAGGTCTCTTTGAGAAATATAGACGATTTTTTCCAAGACTGATTTCTGAAATTTTAGTCAAAAATTAGGGCTCATATGGTTGATGACCTGGTAATATTTTGGTAAAAATCCAATAGGCCGGAAAAAACCTAATTATCCAATTTATCTCAAATTTTGCATGAAAATCAAGCATTTCTGTAAGAATCAATTAGTAAAATTTTTGTACGAATCCAAGACGGTGAAACAAAATGGCGTCTTAATGTAATATTCAGAAACTCAGCCTGAAAAAACTACTTAATGGATTGGTTTCAAACTGTATGCCAGAACTAATTATAGTAGAGGGATCAACTAGTAAAACCGTGTTACTAATTCAAAATGGCGAAAAAAAAATGGCGGCCAAATAAAATGTTTGTAGTCGTGAAAAAATGACCTTACGTTTTAGCTTCCCTAGACGCCAAAAAATACGTTTTATCAGTTCGGTAGGTCCGTCTGTCGACCTGTCTGTCAGTTCCCGGCATAGCTTAAAAGGTTAAAATCCAATATGGCGGAACAATGTTAAAAAAATTATTACCAAAGAAAGTAATTATCCAGTTTACCTCAAATTTTGCATAAAAATGAAAAGTTACATAAGACTGATCTGGTAACATTTTGATATGAATCCAAGATACTTACTTATTAAATTAATTTCAATTTGTGTATAAGAATTAAGTGTGATATAGAGATAAACTGGTAAAGTTGTGGTACGAATTAAGAAAATGGTGGCTATAAAATGTTGCAGAAAAATTAAATACGAAAATGGGATAAACTGGGAGGTAACAAAATGACGGTATGCGTCAATGTAAAAACTGCTTATTGAATTTATTCTAAATCATACTCAAAAATCAAGTGTGGCATAGGATAGGTCGAATGGAACTGGTAAAATATTGGTAGGAATCCAATATGACAAATGCGCCCAAAAAAATATTTGAAAAGGCAATAACACATATACTATGACTATGTACTGAATTAAATTGGGTCACACCGCACTATTCCTAACAAATGGAAAGAAATCATAACGAGAGAAGTTCCGGGTAACGTAAATTTACCGATTTTTTCAAATTAGTATCATAAAAACTAAGTTTTTGGAAGGTTGTGCTTAATTTGTTTTTGGAGTATCGATAAAAACATATTTTTTACAAAATAGAACTTATTAAATACGTAAAAGATTGATTATCTGATGCTTTATAATACAAAAATGTATTATTTTTAACTAAAAATACCTATTTAATATGTTAGATATTTTAAAGTTGACTATCTTTGATAGCCGCTTGACACATAATTCAGCTGAGTGATAAATAAACGGATAATTTATGTGTTGGGGATGCCATGCTTGCAAGTTTATTTTTAATATCTATATAAATTATGTAACAAAAACGGAATAAAATTTTGGTATGAAATTACACCATCAGTGATTTTAATGATTTTCTTTATATAGATGGGGGTCCTGATCACGAATCCGAGGTGAAAGTTCCTAAACATCCGAAATTCAATTTACTTTTTTCTTTCATCTTTTTTTATGAAAATAGCGAATTTTCTGTATGAAATTACTACAAACAATTATAAAAAGATGTAAAATAAACTCCCTTCTTGTTTTTCTTGCCTTTGCCTTAGGAAAAAAATACCAAAACGTTTTCTGTTGCTTTCAGTTTTTTCTTAAAACTGTCATAATAAGGAATTTTCGCATTGAAATGTAGTGAAAATGTTGAACTTCTTTTTGTTTTTTTCTTTTTTTTTTTAATAAAAATATTGGTTCATTCAACTTTATATTTTATATTCAAAAATTATCAAATTCCGTGGGTATAAATGTTTACAAGATCCCTTTGCAGCATTCAAGGGCAAGGGATATTTTCTAGTTTTTTTTTGGGCAGCAACATATATAAATTAACACAACCATCCGCGAAATTGTCAAACGGCCCTCACAACAACTCAACATGAAAATTGATGCAAGCCTCTAATGAACATCTTTCAACAGTTTCTATTACATAAAAAACATCTGGTTTTGCTCTTATAATCACTTAGATTGCGGTGATAAAATATTGTTCCTTCACTTACAAAGAGGGGTTTTGAACCCTCAAGTACAACCCTATATATAACAATGATAGTAAGTGACGAAGTCAGCTGCTGACGGATTTGCTAAAACAAAAATTCAATAAAAAAAGTCAAAAATTTTAAAATCGATCCCCTTTTATTTACAAAATAAAGACATTTAAACATAAAAAGTTATTTTAGTCAATATTTTATGGTCCCTCGAGGCAAGGATGCAGGCTGCAGAGACAAGAGATTGCAAAATTGAATTCATTGCTATTTGAAAAACAGTTCAGTGTTAAGAAAAGTTATTCAACTTTTTAAGAAAAGTCATCTGACAAGATAAGCCGTAATACAGAAATTTAACAAAAATCGGTTTAATTAGAACACTTGTAGTTATGTCAGGGTTAAATTAGAGATTAAAAAACGTATGTTTAACAGAGGAATAGTTTAAGGCCAAATCACAAAACTTTCCCTTATCTCCAACATTTAAGTTACATTGTGGCCCTCAGCAACTTCTACTCGTAATTAGAGAAAAATTTTGGCCAATTTCTGCGAGAAATGCAGTAAAAAAAGTAACAAAAAAAAGTGTTTAACCTGTTTTAAGACAAGTCCTACAAGTTTAAATTATATTATAGGTATCCTATCAGAATTGAGAATTTCTCAAGCCTATCCATTTCTCAATGTGGGATTCAAGTATGCGGTATCATTTCATATTAAAGATAGAAAATTCCGTAAACCAAAAATAATTAAGGCTTATGTATGTTTATTTATTTGTTTAGTAACTTAGGTAGTTCATTTGGAATTACTTAGCGATTTAACTACAAAATGTTTCCTTGCTTATTTGCGTCAATTTGCAGAGCATGTCGAGATAAGCCACATAACATTTTTTCCAACAACGCAACCACCTTTTTAAGTGCAATTAAAGAATTAATCGGATTATTTCAGTTTTTATTTTCCAACAATTTACTTATCGAAAGTGAACTAAAAACTGACCAGATAATTAAATGGCATTTTATTACCCCACGTTGATCAAATTTTAGAGGTTTGTGGGAAGCAGACATGAAATCTTCTAAATACCATCTCTACAGAGTCGTTACATTCATTTAACTTTCAAAAAATTCAACACTGTTCTAATTAAAATTAGATCTATTTTAAACTCTTGTCCTTTAACTCCTTTATCTTCCGACACTAATGATTTTTCACCACTTACGCCTGCTAATTTGGATGAAGCATGGCTTTCATTATCGATCAATGATGATGTACCAGACTGTCGAAGTTTAAACTACTGCAAAATCTCATTCAGCAGTTTTGGTACCGCTGGAGCAAAGAGTAAATTGGAGTGTTACAAACCCGAGTTAATTGGAAGAAAAAGTTCATTTGTTTGCTAAACCGCGATGCTATTGTACTACTCAAAGAAGATAATGTACCTCCTGGAATCGATGGCGTGGTACGGGTTGCTAATATAAGAATTCAAAATGCTATTAACAACCGACCAACTACAAAACTCTGTATACTTCCAAAAGTGGATGAAAATAAAGACAGTGTAAAACTTATCTTTGTGTATGTTCATATTGAAATTTCAAGGCGGACGCTTAAGTTAAGTACAAGTAATAAAAAATTTGCTAGGTGGCAAGAGTCAACTAGTGTCAGATTTTCAAAAAAAATTCATTAAAGAAAACTCAAAAAGTTCAAAACCGCTCTGCCTTTATTTACAAAATAAACGTAAATAAAAGGCATTTAAACATAAGAACTTATTTTAATAAACGGGGTTCATCATTGAAACCATGACGAAAAGTTGCACAATCACATATATAACCATTAATCATTTTTTCAAAATTAAGTATGATAAGTTTTAATATTGATAAACAAACGGTACTACTACCCGGGTAGAGTAATAATGAAATATAATTTTCGCATTTGACTAAACATCAAAATAGGAATAAAAGAATGATATACTAAAAAATCCAAAAAAGGTTTTGATTAATAAGTTAGTATCTGTATCTGAAATTTACAGAAAATAAGTTTCCCAGCTGTGAATAAAATACAATGTTTGGTTAGTATGATCAAATACAGAGTGATATTTGTTTAATACGGAAGTTTAAAGTTTAGCATCTATTACATGTATTATTAAAAGTAGAATTAATTAGAAGAAGGACAACATTGTTTTTTAAAACGAAAACGCATATTTTTTTATTACTGAGTCTTATTCCTCACAAAGAAAACATGTAACTTTTGTTTAATTTTTTTATCCAAATTTTACAAGATATATATATGCTAAATATTTTAACGTCTTAATTTTTTTTACTCCAAATCATTAACCTAATGAAAAAACTTAATCAGGGGGGAAACAAAAGGTAGTAATTACCGCAATAGCTTAAAATTTTTAAAAATTTGTGTAGTTTTAGTTGGATAGTTCTAATTGCTTCAAACCATTAAATTAAAAATAGCTATACCCAAAAAGTTATTTTTTTACCCATGTAAACCTTTGAGAAATCAGATTGCAATATAATATGCACAAAATTGAAACAAGTATCTTATGTTTAAACTAAATTTTACTTAGAACGTTTGGAAAATAATAATAATAATAATAATACCTAATAATAATAATAACGAATTCTACAACCATGACATCGCATTAAAGTTTCTCTATTGATATCCCTGTAGGTATTTTATATGCGTTCGATCATATTTTCTGGAGTGGTTGGGACTTTCCGGTATATTCGTTCTTTAAGTGTACCCCATACAAACATATCGAAAGATGTTAGGTCTGGCGACCTGGCGGACCATGCAATTGTTCCACGATTCGGCAATCGTGGTACAATTGGTACAATCTAGCAGTTATTGCAATCACGGTCCAATATTTCTCGTACCATTATGGAATAATGGGCTGGACAGCCATCATGCTGAAATCACATGAGTTGCCTTTCTTCAAGCTTAGATCCTCTAGCAATCTAATGGCAATTCTTTAATTTTGTTTCCGCTCAGGGTGACATCAATAAAAAAAGGGCCAATTATTTTGTCACCAATAATTCCTCACCCCACGTTTACCCCCGTATTCACTAAAAAGATTTAAGAGTTAGACCAGATGTAATTGTGGCATTTACAAAAATTATTTGGTTAATCGTTGCATATATATACAGTGTGTATCAGCCAAATGGAATAAATTCGATAATAAATAAATGGGGGCGTGTTCGGAAAAACGCTTGGACCCGTCGATTGGTATTTTTAGTTGCTCATTTTCTCCAATAAAAACTTTTTATACAGGGTGTGTCCTGTAACAGTGGCCAATTCCAACTTTCTTATATCAGATGCAACACCCCGGATATTATTTAATTTTTGGATTCTTTAGGAGATTCTAAACATATTTTATGTTCAATGTCCTATACCTATCTTCAACTATTTCGGCAATATTAAGTGTTTTCAAATTTATTGCAAAAATTAAGATTAAAAAAATAAAATTATTTATTTCTTCATAATGTATAAACAAAAGTAAAAAGTTAATTTAGGAACTGTTGAATATGCTCGCCGCGAACGTCTTGGCAAATTCCTAATCTTAAATAGAAATTTCTTCTAACGTTATTTAGCATCTCAGGCGTGACCGATCTAATCGAAAGCGTTATTCGTCTTCTTAAGTCAGCTAAGTCGAGGGGTTTAGTTTTGTATACAACATATTTAATATGTCCCCATAAGAAAAAGTCTAATGGCGTTAGATCAGGGGAACGCGCTGGCCATTCTATCGATCCTCGTCTCCCTATCCACCGATTTGGAAATATTCCGTTGAGGTACTGCCGGACATTAATTTGGTAATGGGGCGGTGCTCCATCTTGCTGAAACCATATCATATTCGCTGGAACTTGTGGGTTTGCTGGATCATTATTTTGGAGCAGTGCTAAATAATTATCGCCATTCAAATTGCCGTCAATGAAAAAGGGGCCTATGATATGATCCCTAACAATTCCTGCCCAAACATTAACCTTTTCAGGATATTGAGTATGTTCTTCGCTGATCCAGTGAGGATTTTCCCTAGACCAATAGCGGCAATTTTGACGATTTACATGACCGTGAAGTGTAAAGGTGCACTTATCCGAAAACAAAACATGTTCTAATTGAATAACATTGTTATCTAACATAGCCATCATTTGTTCACAAAAATAAGTTCTCCTATCATAATCGTCTTCCATGAGCTCCTGAGTTGGTATCACTTTATAGGGATGCATTTTATTTTCTTTTAATGTTCGAATAATCGACGAATGGCTAATATCGAACATTGCGGCGGCTTGTCGACTAGAAATATGTGGGTTTTCCTCAAACTCAAGCATAATATCCAATTTAGTATCATCATTTATTGAATTGGCAGCTGCTTTTTTTATCTGCCTCACATGTCCAAGCTCGCGAAACTGCTTTTCTATTTTACTAATTGTCCCTTGGGATATATGCGGCAAATTTGGAAATTTTTCATGAAATAAGCTAGCAACTTCCACTTGTGTTCGTGTGTTATCTCTATAACCAATCATTTGTAGAATTGTTATTTTATGCATTTCTGTTAAATGAACCATTTTTCTGATATTAGGTATTATGCAGTTAACGAAATTCAAAAGACTATGGCACTGACACTGACAACTACTGTCTTGCAAAGAGAAAGACCAGGCATTTTACACAAAAGTAAACAAAACTTAAAAGTAAACAAAACTGGCTCTTTTTGTTCCATATCAATAAAAAGGAACGCTAAAATGGTTTTTGCTTACATTCTTAATATGAAGACCTAAATGGTAAATAAGTATTGAGTGTGTTGTAGCGAATTTTTGTAATCAAATAAATAGTTCAGTAACCAGAGCCACTTTCATGAATAATAATAAATTCGAATTAAATAAAATAAAAATAAATTTGAAAACACTTAATATTGCCGAAATAGTTGAAGATAGGTATAGGACATTGAACATAAAATATATTTAGAATCTCCTAAAGAATCCAAAAATTAAATAATATCCGGGGTGTTGCATTTGAAATAAGAAAGTTGGCATTGACCACTGTTACAGGACACACCCTATATAAAAAGTTTTTATTGGAGAAAATGAGCAACTAAAAATACCAATCGACGGGTCCAAGCGTTTTTCCGAACACGCCCCCATTTATTTATTATCGAATTTATTCCATTTGGCTGATATATATATATATATATATATATATATATATATATATATATATATATATATATATAAATATATATATATATATATATATATATATATATATATATATATATGTATATATATATATATATATATATAAATATATAAATAAATATATATATATATATATATATATATATATATATATATATATATATATATATATATATATATATATATATATATATATATATATATATATATATATATAAATATATATATATATATATATATATATATATATATATATATATATATATATATATATATATATATATATATATATATATATATATATATATATATATATATATATATATATATATATATATATATATATATATATATATATATATATATATATATATATATATATATATATATATATATATATATATATATATATATATATATATATATATGTATAAATATATATATATATATATATATATATATATATATATATATATATATATATATATATATAGTACCGGGGTACCAAATTTTAAAATCTCATATTTTTTGAAGATATAATCTTCATATTTTGCAGACGATCGGTAAATAATCTTAGGTTTCTATTTTTTTTATTGAATTTGTCTATTTTTTTACAAGGTGTCCTAAATTCAGCGGCAAACATTCACATTTTCAAAGCCGCTAAAGTCCGTTTTTTTAAATGGGACACCCTATAACTTTATGCACTATCAAATGTAGAATTTAATTTTCTATGGAACTGTATTAAGGTTCCCTGTACCTATATATCATATGTATTTGCTAAATGCTTACACCTTCCCGTAGTAAGCCATGGAAAAACAATTGTTGTGCTTTTCTTTTCAACATGACAGCTGATTTGAAACTTTTAAATTAAAATAAAATAACACTCAAAAGCTGATATTCTCAATTTAGTTTATATTCGCGGAGAATGTTACAAAATATTGGAGAGAACGTGCCATGTTTTTAATGAAAAACATCCTCATTTATCGCCAATGAACAAGAGAAAATTGAAGAGGATTGAAACGAAATTTTTTCGTTTCGGAAAAGTTAAAGTTATAAAAAATGTAATAAATTGTTTACATTATTTTTAACCATATCTACTAAGTTCGAGACTGTGCTAAACTTGTTTTAGTGAACTTAAAAATTATAGCAATCTAACAATCAACAATAAATAAACAAAATAATAAAATTGAATTATAACAAATGTTCTATATGCTGTCCGTTCATTTGAAGACACATTTCAATTCTTCTTTGTACAGTTGCTGTGGCCCGTTGAATTTGTCCGTTTTCTAATTCGGCAAAAGCTGTTCGTATCCTCCAGTAAATCTTGTTGGTTATTTACTGGGGAAGCATAGACTTTACCTTTGATAAATCCCCATAAATAAAAGTCTAGGGGTGTTAAATCAGGCGATCGCGGGGGCCATGTCCAAGGGTCATTGGGACCAATCCAGCGATCTTCAAAAATTCGAGATAATTGGAGATAAACTGCAGCGAAATTATGTGTTGGTGCCCCATCTAATTGATACCAATAATTTTGAAGCTCACCAATAGGAATTTCTTCTATAAATTCAGAAACCGTCCCTCGTAGAATTTCCAAATACTTATCACTGTTCAAATTGTCTTCATAACTACAGTACCGCACCTGATCATTTAATACTATACCGAAAACATTGAAGCTAAACCTCTCTTGAGAACGCGTTTCGCGTAAAGCGTGCGGATTTTCTGCTGCCCAGAAATGTTCGTTTCTTTTATTTGTTATTCCTTCTCTAGAAGGAATAAGGGTGCATATGATGTTCGCTCAAGATTCTTTGGACAGATGAAGAAGAAATTCCCAAATCGTTTTCAACAGAAGGTATTGAACTTTGCGGGTTTGCGTGGAAATAAGCTAATGTGTTTATTACGTTATCCTCGGCATTTGCCACTGGTTTCGGAACTTTAACCTTGCCAAAACGCAAAAAGTTCGTTTCAATCCTCTTGAATTTTGCCAAATCAGGGTGGCGTTCATTAAACGCACGACACGTTCTCTCCAAAATTGTATCACATTCTCCATGAATATAAAATAGATTGAGAATATCAGCGTTTGAGTATTCTTCCATTTCGATTTAGAAGATTTAGTTTATCACTGACAGATTTCGATAAATAACGCATACTAATCATCTGTCGTATTGGATATTGGATCTGAAACATTTAAGCAAATACATACGATATTTTTATAAAACCCAATTATTTCGAAAATGGTTACAAATAGGTATAGGGAACCTTAATACAGTTCGATAGAAAACGAAATTCTACATTTGATAGTGCATAAAGTTATAGGGTGTCCCATTTAAAAAAACGGACTTAAGCGGCTTTGAAAATGTGAATGTTTGCCGCTGAATTTAGGACACCCTGTATAAAAATAGGCAAATTCAATAAAAAAAAAATAGAAACCTAAAATTATTTACCGATCGTCTGCAAAATATGAAGATTATATCCTCAAAACTTACAATAATATGAGATTTTAAAATTTGGTACCCCGAAGGCTCATTTTCGGTTCAAGGTCAAATATCTTAAGAACGCTTAAACCTAGGTATAGGACATGCTACATAAAATAGCATTAAAATTCTCCGTAGAATCCAAAAATATCATAAAATACAGGGTGTTCCACTTAAAATAAGCAAGTTGATACCAACTTCCGGTTAAACCGGAAATGACAGGAAGTTGAAAATATTTCAAAAAAGAAGTACCCGCTTGTCCTTACCTTAATCCCAAAATTTCAAATTTTTATCTAAATGGCATCATCAAAAACTTTTAATGAATGGGTTGCGTGAACAACCCTGTATATGTATATGTATATATATATATATATATATATATATATATATATATATATATATATATATCATAAACCTATAACTGTCAAATTAGACCTGGTCTAAATTCAAACCTCTTTATAGAAAATAAGTTTCCTAGCTATGAATAAAATACAATGTTTGGTTAGTATGATCAAATACAGAGTGATATTTGTTTAATACGGAAGTTTAAAGTTTAGCATCTATTACATGTATTATTAAAAGTAGAATTAATATTCTAAGAATAATCTCGAATAAAAAAACATCCAACAAATAGTTATGTTTGTTAATTGGTTTATTCTCCTATATAAACTAGTTTAACTAATAATTCATTTTAACAAACGAATATTTTATTTCAATTTTCTAATGAGTGTAATATCAGATTTAACTCTAAATTATTTCACAATATTTTTATTAAATTAAAATCTAATATGCACTAATCAATGTGTTACCCTGTATAAATGTGGAAGATAATGCTAATTTAAATTTCGATGCCTCAAATATGTCTGTGTAAAGATTTAAAAAACGGAAATATACAACTTAGGGCCCTTTATTTCTGGCGCACCGCGCACGCAAAAAAACCTGTCCTTGTAACATCCACAACAACATACCAAAATATTAAAGGAAATTTCAGGGAACCCAAAATACGCTTTATTTGTGCCATGTCCTTTAACTTTGGATTTTAAAAATTGAACTATATTAACGATCATTAGGGTTAAAGAAAAATAGCTTATCAGATACTGAAGCGAATTCTAATCTTAAAAGTTATTGTATTTTTATTTATTTTTTTTTATTTGAAGCGTTTGATTTACCTTAAGTGAATTTTCTCATTAAGTGTTCCAACGGTAGCCAGTATCACAGATTATGCCTTTATTATCTGCCAATATTGGAGTGCGATGCTCAACGGGGGCTCCCAAGTCATATTTAGATATTTTTATGATGGTTAAAATAACTATTATTTTCGAAAAAATAGAAGATCTTGCTTTATAACGATTCATAATTTCTGGTACGAGGATATTTTTTCTAAGAAGAAATTTTAAATTTGTTTGAATGGTGGAAAATTATTAAAGATTTTATCGTAATACAAAAGGAATTATTTCTTTTTTTCATCAGTTTTTTTTTCTAAAAAGCCCCGCAAAAACTCGAGCCGGATCTGATTTTTCAATACCTTTTTACCCATAATGGATACTATCGAATTGTAACGCACATGGTCAGGATACTCTAGAAGAACCTCACATAGCGTACTTTTGTATTAAAAAACAAACTTTCTTCAAAACATGGTATTTTATTAAATTTTAGGTAAATGCCATATTTTCATGAATGAGTTTCTTGTTTGATAAAACAGTAATATTATTATGTTTTGTGACTTTATTATTACACGATATGCCATATATTTTTTAAATGTATACAGCGAGTGCGTGGATTTGGGATACGTATGGACAACTTTTTTATTTGTGATTTTAGGCGAAAACTTATTTTTCATAAAAAGTTTTGCTTATCCGAAAAACGAGACTGATTTAAAAAATAATGTAATTTTATTTTACGAAATAAATATAAAAATAGACGTTTGCAAAACAAAAAATTAAATTCCAGCCTTTGAAAAAACCAAATTAAAAAACCTGCAAATACAAATCAAAAAGCCTTTAGAAGTTTTTTGATAATAAACTATTTAGTTTTTGAGAAAATTAATGGTAAATATGCAAAATGACGCATTTTTTAGATATTCACTATCATTTTTCTTAAAAACTATTATCAAAAAATATATAATTCATTTTTTTATGTTATATTTGTGCCAGGTAACTGAAATACATATAAATAGCAATAAAAATATTACAATTTAATATTATCAATGTAGAAATTAACTAGTAAGAATTTGTACCGAGTGAGTCATCTAACTTAAAAACGATGCCTTTTAGAAAAAATGTTTCAGATAAAAGGTTGTAATATATGCTAAATATTTTAACGTCTTAATTTTTTTACTCCAAATCATTAACCTAATGAAAAAACTTAATCAGGGGGGAAACAAAAGGCAGTAATTACCGCAATAGCTTAAAATTTTTAAAAATTAAAGGTTTTTAAAAATGTGTGTAGTTTTAGTTGGATAGTTCTAATTGCTTAAAACCATTAAATTAAAAATAGCTATACCGCAAAAGTTATTTTTTTACCCATGTAAACCTTTGAGAAATCAGATTGCAATGTAATATGCACAAAATTGAAACAAGTATCTTATGTTTAAACTAAATTTTACTTAAAACGTTAGGAAAATAATAATACCTAATGATAATAAAAACGAATTCCACAACCATGACATCGCATTAAAGTTTCTCTATCGATATCCCTGTAGGCATATATATATATATATATATATATATATATATATATATATATATATATATATATATATATATACTGGTGAACTAACAGTTTCAATTGTCATGACAATTACATCTGGTCTAACTCTTAAATCTTTTTAGTGCATACGGGGG
This sequence comes from Kuschelorhynchus macadamiae, assembly GCA_030620095.1. NCBI lineage: Eukaryota > Metazoa > Arthropoda > Insecta > Coleoptera > Curculionidae > Kuschelorhynchus > Kuschelorhynchus macadamiae. The sequence goes on along the minus strand of JAUTXW010003868.1, from coordinate 270,626 downwards.
TAAACGTGTGGTGAGGAATTATTGGTGACAAAATAATGTCACCCTGAGCGGCAAAAAAAATTAATGAATTGCCATTAGATTGCTAGAGGATCTAAGCTTGAAGAAAGGCAACTCATGTGATTTCAGCATGATGACTGTCCAGCCCATTATTCCATAATGGTACGAGAAATATTGGACCGTGATAACAATAATTGCTAGATCGTACCAATTGTACCATGATTGTTGAATCGTGGAACAATTGCATGGTCCGCCAGGTCGCCAGACGATTGATTTGTATGGGGTACACTTAAAGAACGAGTATACCGGACAGTCCCAACCACTCCAGAAAATATGATAAAATGCCTACAGGGATATCGATAGAGAAACTTTAATGCGATGTCATGGTTGTGGAATTCGTTTTTATTATTATTAGGTATTATTATTTTCCTAACGTTTTAAGTAAAATTTAGTTTAAACATAAGATACTTGTTTCAATTTTGTGCATATTACATTGCAATCTGATTTCTCAAAGGTTTAGATGGGTAAAAAAATAACTTTTGGGGTATAGCTATTTTTAATTTAATGGTTTTAAGCAATTAGAACTATCCAACTAAAACTACACACATTTTTAAAAACCTTTAATTTTTAAAAATTTTAAGCTATTGCGGTAATTACTGCCTTATGTTTCTCCCCTGATTAAGTTTTTTCATTAGGTTAATGATTTGGAGTAAAAAAATTAAGACGTTAAAATATTTAGCATATATATCTTGTAAAATTCGGATAAAAAAATTAAACAAAAGTTACATGTTTTCTTTGTGGGGAATAAGACTCAGTAATAAAAAAATATGCGTTTTCGTTTTAAAAAACAATGTTGACCTCAAATGACCTTGAAAGCAAGGTCAAAAACACGTAATTCCATTTTGCTATCCCATCGACTTACTTTTTTTTTGGGTTAATGATTTAGAGTAAAATAATGAAGACCTTGAAATATTTAGCAATAAATATCTCGAAAAATTGAGGTCACAAAGTTGTCCTCAAACGATCTTGAAAGCAAGGCCAAGGTTAAAAACAAATACTATCATTTTGTCCTCCTTCCCGACACCAAACAACCTTTTATCTGAAACATTTTTTCTAAAAGGCATCGTTTTTAGTTAGTTAGATGACTTCTTACTAGTTAATTTCTACATTGATAATATTAAATTGTAATATTTTTTGATAATAGTTTTTAAGAAAAATGATAGTGAATATCTAAAAAATGCGTCATTTTTGCATATTTACCATTAATTTTCTCAAAAACTAAATAGTCTATTATCAAAACACTTCTAAAGGCTTTTTGATTTGTATTTGCAGGTTTTTTAATTTGGTTTTTTCAAAGGCTGGAACTTAATTTTTTGTTTTGCAAACGTCTATTTTTATATTTATTTCGTAAAATAAAATTACATTAGTTTTTAAATCAGTCTCGTTTTTCGGATAAGCAAAACTTTTTATGAAAAATAAGTTTATTAAAATATATGGCATATCGTGTAATAATGAAGTCACAAAACATAATAATATTACTGTTTTATCAAACAAGAAACTCATTCATGAAAATATGGCATTTACCTAAAATTTAATAAAATACCATGTTTTGAAGAAAGTTTGTTTTTTAATACAAAAGTACGCTATGTGAGGTTCTTCTAGAGTATCCTGACCATATGCGTTACAATTCGACAGTATCCATTATGGGTAAAAAGGTATTGAAAAATCAGATCCGGCGCGAGTTTTTGCGGGGCTTTTTAGGAAAAAAAACTGATGAATAAAAGAAATAATTCCTTTTGTATTACGATAAAATCTTTAATAATTTTCCACCATTCAAACAAATTTAAAATTTCCCTTCTTAGAAAAAATATCCTCGTAACCAGAAATTATGAATCGTTATAAAGCAAGATCTTCTATTTTTTCGAAAATAATAGTTATTTTAACCATCATAAATATATATATATATATATATATATATATATATATATATATATATATATATATATATATATATATATATATATAAATGCAACTGTAAACTAAAAAGGACTCCTAGCAAAGATAAGTGATAAAATTCATCACGTCAGGTTTACTAAAAACAAAGCACCGAACAAGGCCCCCACTTAAAGGAGCGGGGGAATGGCACAAAAATGCCCACCTAAACTTTTGTTTCATTTTGATGGAATTAAACTTTTTCTCAACCACACTGCTACTTACTAATAAAAAAAACAAGCAGACACATTTTGAATCAATTTGATAAGAAATTTGATAAGAAAAATTGAAAACGTTCGGTACAGGGTTCAATACAAATGTTGGTGTTGCCATTCGAGATGGCATCTCAAAAACTGTAAAAGATACCCGATTGTTTAAAGTAGGGCAAAGTTGCGCAAGTATGTCGAATAATACTCTGTTGACAAAAATTGGAATATTCCGAATTCTCCCAAAGATCCGTAAAAACCCGAAAATGGTCATTTAACTTTTTATTTTTTTCAGGCAGCATTTAAAGAAATATTGCAAAATAAATTTTACATCGTTATAGTTACTTTTCCTTCTCTTCATTATCAACTTAATTTTTTTAAATACAGGCTTGGGTTTTTTACTTCTATTTCAACAGGCGTTATGTCTAAATGTATGAGTGCAACACATCATTGTTTTTAAAGACCGTTTTACATGCTACAATTCTTTCTGGCAAGTTGCAATAGTCTTGAACAAAAGCATGCGCAGTGGCAAGACATTTGTACTTTTTGTCAAACTGCGCATGCCTTTGTTCAAGACTATAACATATTGCAAAAAAGAATTGCAGCATGTAAAACGGCCTTTAGAAATCAAATGCTTGTTAAAAATTCAGATCCGTATTTAAAAAAAATTAAATAAATGACGAGATCTCGAAGACGAAACGTCAGATTTTAAATATCCATCTCGTAAAGGGGAAAAAGTGGCTACAAACATGTAAAATTTATATTGCAACATTTCTTCAAATGCAGCTTGAAAAATAAAAAGGAACCTTTTATTTGGTTTTTTACGGATAGTTCCGGAAGTAGTCGAAATTTTCCAACATTGTCATATTATCTGACATTAAATTGCGCAACTTTGCCCTAAAAGGTATGACGAACCTTGTATCTCTTACAGTTTTTGTTTCTTCCCCCTCGACTTGAATGACTTACCCCCTCGACTTGACTGAATACCTTTTTAGCAAAAATTACTTATTTCTTTAAAACAAATTGTCCTCACATGACCTTGAAAGCAAGGTCAAAAACAAAAACTGCCTTTTTGTTGAACGTAAATAACGACTTAGGACTTAAAAAATCTAAATGAGCTTTAACTACTTTGTAAGTGGGTAACTTTAATTTACAAATCTGCAAAATGACGTCCATTTGCATAGAGACATTCTTGACAATTGGTGACTGTTTTTCGGACAACTCTGGTAAGAGTATTGCTGTTAATATTTCTAAATGTGTCCAGAACTCTTTGTCTCAGAATTTCTATGGCCACGTGGGGATCAAATTCATAGATTTCATTCTTCGTGTGACCCCAGAGGTAGAAATCCAAGGGCGACAGGTCAGGGGATCTAGGAGGCCAAGATATTGGACAATTTAAAGAAATTATTCTTTCGTCAAACTGCTCTCTTAAGTGGTTCCTGACTTGAATGGTATTGTGAGCCGGACATCCGTCTTGTTGAAACCAAGTTCTTCTTAATTCATCTTCCGTTAGAATAGCTTGTAAGGCTGGTACAACCTGGTTTCGCAAAATCTCTAGGTACCTCTGCCCGTTTAGGTTGTAGTCAAACAAAAATGGTCCAATAAGTCGATTTCCTGAAATGATTAATAATTTATGAATAGGTGCCCAACAGTCAAGGGCGGCAGGGTCGGCCGGGTGGTACTAGAAACTATAAATTATAAAGGGAAAACTATCTTTATTAAAAAGTAGATATTTTCTTTCCAAAAATAATTATCGAAACATCCCGTAATGAATGAGCTTGTATACAGTTGAATCCTATTCAACTTTATTATGAAATTATTATTTGGTTAGCGGGAAGTAATAGCCGTAATAAATTGTTTTCTTGGTATTGCATATTAATTTCCGAAATACTAAATCAATTTATTTCAGTCATCTTAAAGAAGTACACCGTGCCTTAATAAAACATAAAATATATAAAGAACAAACCCCTTGCGCTTTAAAATTTAAATTATTCGGAAATACAGCTGAACGTCTTTCTATAAATAATAATGAAAATCGAAAAATAATTCGACATTTGATTAATATGGTATTTTTTCATAACGCAAGAACTAGGCTTCCCGGGTAATAATAAATCATTAAATTCAGACAATCAAAGTAATTTTAGAGAATTAGCTAAATCCGCAGAAAATTTAGATAAAGTGTTAATAAATTTATAGAACCCAATTCTATTTTTATAGGTTCTTCGAAACTGCAATACAAAATGATTGAATAAAAATATAATACAATATCAAAAAAGTAAGTTGACTGACTAGAGTAGAACGTTTTACTTTTTTTTTATTAGATTATAATCTTTTAGTATCTAATTATATTCTTTAAGAACTAAACGAAAAAAAAAAAAGATTATTATTTGACCATCATTTGGTGCCTAGTTAAAAAAGATTGGTTAGATTAACTTACCAATGATCCCACACTAAACGTTACTTCCAAATCTGATCTGTAGACGTCTCTGTCACTTCGTGAGGATTTTGCACAACCCAATGATGACGGTTGTGCCTATTAAAGATTCCACAATTCGTGAACCTGCTCTCAACGGACCACAAGACATGATTTACAAAATCAGGATTTTCGTTACATCTAGTATACCACTCACAGAACTGTAGTCGTCTTGGAAAATCAGTTTCCTTAATTCCTTGTAGTATTTATGGGTTTGTATGGATGGTACTTATTCTTTTTTTAAATTCTCTGTACTGTTGATTTTGGCACATTAGTTTCCTGTTCTACAGTTCTTACCGATGCACTAGGGTTTTCGTTGATAGCTGGCAAAATGTTTTTGTCTCGATTTTCATTGTTATTATTGTATCCGCTTCTAGGTTGTTCGAAGGCACCATGGTTAATTAAATTAACTACGATTTTCCTGAATTGGGTTTTATGAGGCTGCCGTCGTTCGGTGTACATCTCCAAATACCTTGCTGAGGTAACGTTGGCGTTTCTGTATGATTGAAAGTACAGAGCTAACATGTCAACCTTTTCTTCATACGGAATACGGAATGCCGGCCATTTTCTATAGGTTTTGACAATTTATGTGTCAGATTTATGATTTTATTGGGATAAAAGCTTTGATACTTTCAACTATTTAACTTAACGTCAAAATCAAAATCCAATTTTGTTACAAGTAAATCATGGCGTCCTTAAAAAAGCATTGAGAGCTAACATTACTTTAAATCATGGCCTCCTTAGAAAAAACTGAAACCTACCTTTACGAAGTGTAGTATTTCCATGATACTAAAATCTTTAATGCACTTGTGAGATATCACTAGACTGGAAATTTTGGGCTTTTTCCAAAAATTGAAAAAACCAATATGGCGGCCATAAGAAAAACGAAAGTTGAGGTGGGTTACGGGTTAACAAAAAACAATGTAGACGTGTCGTATACGCCATCTTATTTGTCTTAAAAATGTATCCGAATAATGTCACATTTTGGCAGCTGTTAAATTTATCGTTCTGGATATACTGGCCAAAAACGAAATCTGCCATTTTCGGTTTTTCCCCGATATTTCCGAAAACAATTGATCGAACGTAAATCTGAAACCGGATATCGAATGCAATAAGTTTCCTCTAAAACTTTCCCCATTTGACCTTTTCTGTAGGTATAATAGGAGCTGAGATCCCTGTATAGAGAAGCGAATCTGGGACACACTGTATATAAACACATGTCTGTTATAATTCGAGGGAAATGCTTCGAGTTTTTTACAAATGAATCAGCTTTTTTGACAGCTGGTTGCATAATTTCAGCAAGATATTTTTCAAGTTTTTGTAGCGGTGAGTTTACAGCACTAAAGGCCGTTTTACATGCTGCAATTCTTTCTTGCAAGTTGCAATAGTCTTGAACAAAAGCATACGCAATGGCAAGACATTTGTACCTTTTGTCAAACTGCGCATGCCTTTGTTCAAGACTATTGCATATTGCAAAGAAGAATTGCAGCATGTAAAACGGCCTTAACAATAGGTCTGATGGGCGCCCCGGTTTGTGTATTTTTGGTAAACCATAGAGTTTAGGATATCTGCTCAACTTTTACCGTGGTATGATTTTTTGTTGAATTTCGGGGTTTATTGGTGAACTTTTTAGTTTATTTTTAGTGGTTTCTTCTAGGTACGTAGTAGGGTCCCTTAAAACAGGCTTATAACAATTGTGTTGTAGGATATTCTGCATTTTTTGTATGTAGTGTTGGGCATGCATAACCACAGTTGTGTTTCCTTTATCTGCTGGAAGAATTGTGATGTCTTCATTTTTTCGAAGGTTTGTAAGTGCCCTTTGTTCAGTAGCATTAAGTTTTTGTTCTGGTGGTTTGCTCCTCTGCTTTTGTTTCTTCAGAGGAGTCGAGGACAGCTTCCACTCTAGCTATTATTTCTTCTTTAGGGATTTCTTTAGGAGGTATCGCAAAATTAAAATCCTTACTCAGTACGGATTTTTCACTTTCTGAGAGATTGTAAGATGATATATTACGCACTAATTTGTCGACGTCTATTGATGATACTTGTGGCTGACTCGACTTTCTTAGGAGATTGTCATATTTTTTCAAAAGTTTATCATTACTATTTTTATTTGAGTTTGTTCGCCAAAAAGCCTACGTTTCTATGTGATTCCACAATAAAGGGTGAATGCTGTTACTTAGTTCAAGGTATAACTTTAAAAGTTCTTTCTCTGTCTAGGTTAATTGTTTTCTAGTTTGATGGATTTGTTCTTTTAATAAGGCCTTACTATAATTTTTAAGTATTGTGTTAGTTTTCTAGTTTTTAGTATGATAAGACAACCGTGTAAAAGTAGGAAGTAAATCGCTGTAACGACGCTTAACACATTCTCGGCATAGTTATAATTTTTTTAATAACAGCAAGTGTATTTTGGCCCGATATAATTGGTTCTTGTAACGTCACATTGTTACCGACAATATTAATTAAATTAACATTTTTCAGCACCCATCAACCCATCATCTACAGGAGATAAGATAAGGCCGGGGGTTGTCCCACCGGTTGGAAATATGCAGGACCACCCCCACCCCAACAATACAGATCCCAACGACAAAGGTTTCTATGAGAACCTCCCTTTTCATGGCATGCAGAATCCACCAAATAAGGTAACTTAACCAATTCAAAACTTCAAATTTAGTTTTAAAAATACTCTAATTCTAATATTTTATTAATATTTGTATAAATGGCATTACAAGTTTTAATTTCTTCTTTTACAATATAACTAGTAAAAACCAGTCTTGGAAGTTCAACGCTTTCTTTTAGAATAATAATAAAAAGTTCAGTCTATTATGTCAGAGGTGGTCTAAAAAAATCATATTGATTAAGAAACAATTTGTTTTTAGTTTTTTTAAATTTAAAATGTCGTCTAATTTGTTTGATTATGATATGTCGTCATATCCAAAGCCAAAACTACCTGCTACACGTTGATGCTATTTTCTAGTACTTACTTGTCCAAAAAATAATTTTTCTTATAATTACGACAGACCAAAAAAAACAGTAAAAAAACAAATAGATAAAAATGCAAACAATTAAAAAACCACATTTCTAACTAAAATCTGAGTAAAAATAAACCGACATTCCAGCAATTACTCGAAAATAAGGTAAAGATCAAATGTACAGGGTGTCTAATATAAAAATTTAAAAACAAATGTTTCTTTGGTTCTTTTAAGCTTTTTGTTTCGTTTTTATTTATAAAGAGTTTTGCAGTTCTTCCTGAACTGATATGAAGTTTCTTATTTTAAATTGCACACCCTATGAATTATAACAGATTATGATTGTGCTTTTAAAGGCGAATTTAACGGTATATGTTATTAGTATGGGTGAGTAATAGGATGTTTCGGATTTATTGGCATTTTTCTTCAGTTTTCTATTCATTTTCAAATTAACAGAATTAAAGTAGTTTTAAACTTTTTTAAATTTTTTCAAAAAAAAGATTAATGTTTATTCTATATACTATTTCTAATATTCAAGTTTTAAAACTTTTAAAAAGTTACAGTGTTGCCATATTTTGCGTATCCTAGTTTTTTAATGTATCTCCTTGTATATTAGTTAAATTTAAATAGAGCATAAGACAATGATTTTCAATGATATATAGCGTTTTAGATTTATTGACAATGATTTTCAGCATATGTAACTTATTTTTACAAAATAACTTTCAATTTGTGTTATTTATAAATGTAAATATTTACGCACGATATTCAGATGATACTCTTTGTCCTTTTGGTCTATATCTAAATAAAACTTTTGTTGACTAGAATCAATAAATAATTTAAACTTTGAATTTTTATATGATCTGTAAGCAGCTGCAGGCCAAAAATCTTTAAATTTGTCTTTTACCTCATACATTTTGCTTTAGATATTTCCGCTTAACATTGATTTCATAGGAGACTATATTAAAATTCAGAATATTTTTTTTATTAGGTATTACCAATATCAATTATTAATTTTAAAATGTAAAAACCTAAATTAATTAAAAGCTTTAAATTAAGTAACAAAATAATAAATACATGGAAATATTAAATAAACCTAAAGCAAGTTCCATACGTCTTTTATCGCTTTTGCTAAAGAATAATTCTAATTGAGTAATTAATTGTCCACTTATTTTTTACTTAAGTTGTTTACGGTCTAATTAAGCATCTATTTTTTACACCTTATCTTTTAAAGTCTCGTATAAAAAATAATACAAGAAGACAAAATCGGGGGTACTGGGGACCAGAAACGATTTTTATTATGCTCAATAAATTTCACAAAATTGTTGTTTATAAATTGCTGATAATGAACTTTAAATTATTTTTCAAATGGATCATGCTCCATGTAACAGTGGTGAGGAGATAAACCACAAGTTTCTAGATTTGATTGGGCTTAATGGAAATGTTCCCAATGAGTGTTGTTTTAGAAATAGATCCCAAGATTTTGAGCAACTTAAACAAACAATATGGAAAAAGCAATTAAAAATAATGGAAATTTTTTAATTGGAAATATTTTGCGGACAACAAAGCGTACGTAATACCTTGTTGTAGGTTTATTTATTATTTTTCTACTTAATTTAAGTTTTCTATATTTTTAGTGATTTTATTCTAGTGACAAGTTTGAACATGTTTAATCCGCAGCTGGTTACAAACAGGAGGATAAATGTCAAAGTTTTTATCTTTTGCATGTGAAAAGGAAAATTTTTATTATAATAATGGACGATATTTAGTTTTTTGATAACACAATTTAAAATCCTAGTGAAGAAAAAATAAGCTACATGCTAAATTTAAATCATTATTTAAATTTAGTGTAATATACACTTCCATCTTTCTTTGTTTGCTTTAACAAATTTTAAACAGTCTAAAAGTACTTTACTTCTGTTAATCTAAAAATAGATAAAAAATTGGAGAAAAATTTTAGTAAACCCGAAACATCGCATTTCATATCCTTACTAATAAATAAAATAAATGTATATAAATATATATATATATATATATATATATATATATATATATATATATATATATATATATATATATATATATATATATATATATATATATATATATATATATATATATATATATATATATATATATATATATATATATATATATATATATATATATATATATATATATATATATATATATATATATATATATATATATATATATATATATATATATATATATATATATATATATATATATATATATATATATATATATATATATATATATCTTAAAACTCAAAATTACTAATAGGCTACCATATATTTAATAAATTCCTATCAGCGGAGGCAAAATGGAACACTCTGTGTAAGAACAACATCAACTAAAACTTCAAAGAAAAGAAAGAAATATTTGTCTTTAAAATTATCTATCTCTTATGTTTCTCCAGATATTAGGGCGTCTTATTATGTTTTAATAAACTTCTTTCATTAATAAGAAAACAAAATATCTGTTCTAGACTTAGTAAAAAAAATTAACTCCAGCTACTTGAAAACTACCGTAGGATCAACTTATTGCAGTTAAATTTAAATGTAACTTAAACAAACTTGTACTGTCAAAAATACATTTCAAATAAATAATAAAATTTTTCAGTTAACATACTACTTTACCTTTCATCTTCTTAAAAATAACATGTGATAAAAGTACGAAGGTTGTTGATAATTGCTACTTGTTTTGCTTTTAAAATTATTGTTTTGCTTTGTTTTCTTACATGTTTTTATTGCATTTATGTTTATTTTGCATGTTTCGTTTTTTTGCAGCCTATGTCAATAATTGCGCCTTTTCACCAAGAAGCCAGAAAACTAACTGCTTCACAAAGAACTACTTCGCAAAGATCCCTAAACAGTAATTCTTTAAACCAAACCGTCCCGATTGCATCTATTAGTGCTTTATTGCCAAAGAGTAACCCCATTAAAAGAAATCAGTCTTTTCACGGGTTTCAATCCTCTGGTATGAATCGAAGAATAGGAGAGCCCCAGTTACCATGGGCTACTCAATACAGTATATTTATGAGGAACATTAGCAATACGGGATTTCTTGGATCAGCTCCTAATGTTCCAATAAACTTCGAAGAATCAAATATTCGTGAGCAATATGTGCCTCATTTTCAAACTTTGATGATTCATAATAACAATTTTCATAGTTTTCCAATTCCGCAAACTCTCCCTATAAATCCATCATACAAAAATAATTTATATTACCAACCTTTAGGACCTTTAGCTCCCAAAGCGTTTAGGGCTCGGGTTAAAGGAAGAAACGAAGGAAATTTTGATCTGAAAAGATCTGCATCTGGGAATATTCCTTCACAACAAAATCATAGCTTACCCGAAATAAAACCCAGTGCGCAAAATAACCCTGAGAAACAGAAGAAAACACTATTAGCCGCAAAGCGATTCAACTCACTTAAAACAGAAAAGCACAAATGCTATTCACCAACCTTTTACTCAATGCGTTGCAAAAAGCACGCTAAAAAGAGACCTATTGTTTATGCCTTGCCAAAGAAATGTTTAAGTCAGTTACCAAAAAACCCTCAAACCCCAAAAAGTGAAGTTACACAAAATGCAACTACTAGTGATTTCGAGAATCTAACGGATAGTATTCAAATTATGGAACAAAGTCCAGATGGAAAAGAAAATATTCCAGTGCCGACACCCAGGTGCAAAAAACATAAACGGCCAGAAATAATCTATGCAAACATATGTAATTCTCTACAAAGAAGCCTTTCGTTTGGCAGCTCCCCAAATGGATCTAGTGATAGTGGTGATGGTAATGCTGTTGAAACCTCAACGACTGAAGTAGACGTACATATGTCGGGTGAGTTTAATGTTGAAAACCAACATTTCGAACAGAACATTCAATGCAAGGGTTTAGAAACTGAAAGAAACAACAATGAATCATTCTCTAAATGTTCTCAAGATGCCGTTAAAATAAAACCTAAAATTGTCGACCAGTTTCCCAAATGTAAACCTTTGAACCCAAAGGGACAGTCTGGAACCTCAGTGCCGAAAATATCTCCACAGGCAATGAAAAATTCTCCTGTACTTAAAGTCAGTCCCAATTTTATCAAACCAAAAGTTGAAAGTCCTAAAGGAGCCTTATCTCTGAAGATCCAAGCTAGGAAAAAAACATCGCCTATTCAAAGCCCTAATAGTCATACGGAGGGACCCAGTTTAACCAAAACTGATGTCAGCAGTAAAAGTGAACAAATTCCTAGCGCTTCTATTGATGTTCCTCAAATGCCGCTTTTAATACCCAAGAGCCCAAAGTTAGAAAATGTGAATTCTATTAGTAATGATGCTGCTGCCAACAAGGTGTGTTTTTATTTTTTTTTTAATTTTGTTTTTAATAAAATATCCTTTAAAGACATTTTTTTATTTAATAGTAATATAATATCTAAGGTAGAGACAGAAATAAAAAGAAATTCAAAACTAGTTTTTTTTATAAATCTTAACAAAACAGCATATCAATGAAGCAAATTTACAACATATTGAATACAATATCAATAAGCATATACTGACATTTAGAGTCGGTAAAGATTATCTGTAAGATAAATAAAAATAACAACTTTCACGGTATTGTTTATTGTATTTAACTTAAATAATATATTTTATCAAGTTTAACATTGAAGAATAAATGTTCATAAGCAGTATTTTTGCTATAGAGGCTATATCAATATGTTATATTAATTTAAGATTACTTTAAACACGATTAATGATTGAAATAGTTTTATTGATATTTATTCTGTTAAATCTGCAAGGTATACAATGACAAGCTAATAAAATTATATATTATTATGCAAAACTTAGGAGTTTTAAAGGATATCTGTGTTTATTTAAATTTTACTATAATATTTTGTTTTTAATATATTTTGTTTTAACTTTTAATACTGTCTTCTAATAAGTAACAATTTTGAATAACATACTAACCGTCAGTTACTAACATTTTTGTTGCAGAACGCATTTTACACACTAACAACCCCTCACTGCAAACAGCCAATTCTGCCTCCCCAGTATTCCGCTACCATACCTCATCAGAAACATAACAAGATGATACCAAAAGCCTTGTTCCAAGAACAATTGTCAAAAAGCAAAAGTTTTTCCAGCAAGTCGTCGAAAAATAAGAGGCATTTCCAAATACCCCTTCAAAAATGTCATAGCTTCAAGTTCCAAACAGCAGAAAGTTATTTTCAGCCAATCAAGAATATACATGAAGAGAATTTAATGAGAAACGGTTATGTCAGTGACTACTCTGCGAGCTCATCTAGTACGAACAATTTACATCACAACAGTAACTCAAAACACCATAAGAGAGATAAACCGAAGCAAAAAACAAAAGGTCCATTAGTCTTACGACATCCAGGCGACTACCAAGAACAATTTCAAGAAAATATTCAAAATTCAGTCCAACTTCAATATCCGCAGCCGATAATACCGGGAAGAGGAGTTAATCTCCACCACGGAAAGCAAAATGGCGTTGTGCAATACGCCGATTTGGATATGCCCGTAAGTAGAAAGAGTTCGCATGAGAGCTCTAGCTCGAGCTCATCCAAAAGTCACAGTAAAAAGCAAAAACCAAAGACTGAGTATGCCACTCTGAGATTTAACGAGATCGGACAGGAGATAGACGTTTAACAAATGGAGTGGTTTTAGGATGTAAGGATAAAGTTAGGTAAGATGGGGGCAACGCTTCTTGTAGTTTTGACTAATATTTAATTTGATTGATATAATAACACATTTGTTAAACGAGCTAATGAAACAGGAGTAGGTAAATACTGTGCTGAAATACGATTTATTTTTCAGAAAAAATCAACATAGGTACTTTTTTTACGGAATAATTGATACTGAGTTTATTTTATATCTAACACTCATGTAGTAAAATAAGGTTAAAAGTTTATTAAACAATTCAAGAGCCACCAACAGTTTGGCTTGAAAAATAATGCAAAATGACAATAAAGAAGTTTTTCACATGCTTTATCTTATCTGTGAAATTTGAATTTTTTTAATGGCAAAAAATGACGTTTTTCTTACAATTTTGGAAAACGTTAAAGAAAAAGGTGGTTTATTTTTTGATTTTATATACCAAATTTCAGCGCTATCTGTAACTTCAAATTTTTCTTGATGGTTTTCACTTTACCAAATGTAATCAAAACTGAACTAAACTTCTTATTTTTGATACATTTGTCGCCTAAATTCATTTTCTTAATTCACTTTTTGCTTTAAACACCATTTTGTGGATGAAAACATTACTGGTTTCTGCAAAGCGTCCTACTTGATAGAAAGCGTATCCAGTTTCCACAATTTAATGTAGAATATTTTTAAATTGAGTTATTTATTAAGTTAATACATGTTTACTTAATTTTTAATAAAAATGAAACTGAGAAAATCCATTTTTTACTTCCGTCGTAAAAGGAAAGCATTGTAATCGTGAAAAATTCACACTCGAGATTTTTTCGGATCTTTACTTTTCAGGGTCCCTAGATGCCGAAAAACATGTTCAGCAAACAACCTTCTCGATTCCGTCGGTCTGTCTGTCTGTCTGTTCGCATCATAGCTAAAAAACTACATACCCGATTGACTTGAAATTTTGATCAAAAATTAAGGTTCGTATGGGGATGAACTGGTAAAATTTTGGTATACATTCAATATGGCAAAATAAAACGGCGGCCTAGTGAAATGTTAAAAAAATTATTACTAAAAAAGTGCTTATCCAATTGATCTCAAATTTTGCACAAAAATCAAGTATTATGTAGGAATCAACTGGTAAAATTTTGGTACAAATCTAGGAAGGCGGAACAAAATGGCGGCTTAATAAAATATTTAAAAATTCAGCCTGAAAAAACTACTTAATTGATTGATTTAATAATAATATTAATGTATGCTTTTATTGTCAGAAACATACAAAAAATAGGTTAAAATTCTAACCAATGATGAGAAAACAGATCTGACAAAGGGCAGAGTTCGCAATCACTGGCGTAGCAGTGAGCAGCGCTTTTCAACTCAACCTAAAACTAAAGTTCAGCAAAAAGAAGATGATAAAATAAAATTTAAGTAAAGTAGCATTAGAGTTACTAGTAGCAATCATAAAAAAATTAAATTGACATGTTGATGGATTCCTAATATATCTTATATCTAAAGTTTAGTAGCATAGAAAACAATTCAAGAAATAAAGAGTTTTTTCATTTACGAATTTAAGAGTTTAAGAGTAGTTTTTTAACTTGCCTTTTAAAGGCCGGAATGAAAAAGATCCGCGATATAAAGTCGTCTTGTGCTGAGGTATAGTGAGGAGATGCTTATGTCGTACATTAACCGAATGCACAGATGTTTAAAATTTTAATTTCTCATAAAGATAAGATGGTGTTTTTAATGAAATTATCTTATGATAGAAAATTAGTGAGTGTAGTTTGCATCGGTTCTTCATATTAAGCCAATTTAATTCTTTAAGCGCTCTAGATACATGACCTCGTCGTCTTATGCCACATATAAGTCTTACACAGGTATTCTGAATGAGTTGTAGTCGTCTCACATCAACACATAGTTAGGGCCATAAATTACATCTCCATAGTTAAGATGCAATAAAACAAGCGACTAATAATAAATATCTTGTACTTTTATTAAAATATTGTCGGTTTGAGAAGACAACTTTAAAGGCTTTCTTTACAAGAGCACTGACATGATTTTCGAATCTTAGCCCATAATCTACAAGAATCTCTAAGTTTTTTGCCTCATCCGTTAGAATTAACATGTCTGTACCTATGTTAATATTGATATGATCAACTGTAGCGTTACGTGCCAGTTTTCTATCAAACAACATTACTTTCGATTTGTTGGCATTGATACTTAAACCGTATTTGTCAGAAACATCAAGGAGACATTTTAAGTCATTATTAATTTTTAAACACGCGGAATCAACTTCTAATGAATTAAAAGATAAGTAGATTTGAGAGTCTCGGCGTAGAAAGTTGATGCACAGTGCTGAAGGGCAATAGAGAACCGAGAAGTATAAATGGTGAAAAGAAGTGGTCCTAGAATGGATGGCACTCCGTTGTTTACCATAGCAAAGTTCGACATATTCTGACGCAATTTCACTGCCTGCAATCTTCATACCAAATAAGAAGACAGAAGGTCTGTAGCACTTTTTGAGAAGCCCAGATAATCCAGAAGAGCAATAAGAAGTGTATGACTGATGCAGCCAAAAGCCTTAGAATAGTCAATAAGAACAAGAATCGTCAATTTATGTTCATCAATACCTGTTAGAAGGTCGTCAGTTACTTTATTTAGGGCGGTCATACAACTATGGTTTTTTCGAAATCCTGATTGGGTTTCTGGTAAGATATTATTTCTATCAATAAACTCTCTAATGTGACCCTCGACAATTTTTTCAAATATTTTTGAAAGCACACATAGAATGCTAATCTTTAGGCTCTTCTGGAGAATTTATCTTAAGAATTGGTATAACATAAGGCATTTTTCAAATTCCTGGATAGGTATTGCTAGCAATAATGAAATCAAAAAGATGTTTAATTATAGGCAGTATTATGGGACAACACAACATTAACATATCCACGCTAATACCGTCTGCACCTGTGGATTTTGACTTAATAAAGAATTTATTTGTATATATCATTCTCATTCGTATACAAAAACCTAAAATTTAGTTGCTCATTAAATTTATTTCTATTAAAGTAGTCAATAGTGGCCTGGTCGGCAGTATTTTGAGCAGGCATGCTTAGAAGGAACTTATTAAGTAAAGAGGGATCAGAAAGGTTATCAGGTATGTGGTTATTAAAATTTTCAGTTCAGATTTAAATTTTTCTATTAATTTACCTCAAATTCTACACAAATATCAAGTGTTACTTAAGAATGAACTAGTAACATTTTGGTATGAATAGAAAAAAAAAACAAAATTGCGGACTAATTTTAAAAATCAGCCTGAAACAACTACTTATTAGATTATTTTAAATTTTAAGCAAGCATTAAGTGTGATATAGAGATAAAATGGTAAAGTAGTGTAACGAATTCAACATTGCGGAACAAAATGGCGGCCAAATAAAATTTTCAAAAAATTATCGTAAAATATTCTTATTCAATTGACTTCAATTTTTGCAGAAATATGGATATACTGGCACAAATTCAACATGACGTACAAAACCGCGGCGTGTGTCAACGTAAAAACCACTTATTGAATTTATTTTAAATTATGCCCAAAAATCAAGTGTCGCATAGGTAGAAACTGATAAAATATTTTTAGGAATCCAATATGATGGAACAAAATGGGCGCCAAATAAAAATGTTTAAAAAGACAGTATATATGTTCATAAACAACTATATACTTTTGTAAGGTTTGCTTATATTTGGTTAGCTAGGTGGAGAAGCATTAAGTTAAAAAAAAATAGGACAATCTATCATATTTAACTCAATATCAAAATTCAATTCTATCAACGATAGAGTTGAATTTTAGTATATATAGGTATGAAATAAAAACATAATTTTTCTTTTCAAAATTAAAAAAAAAGCAGGTGAGATAAATCACGTCACTAACTTTCTACTATTATTTTATAAGCAAAAACTTTCTGGAAACTCAAATTTTACCAAGGTCAGCTATTAAAAAATAGTCCATCAATACATTTGATTCCAACATAGGGATTCCACAAGTATTCTTCATCTATCTGTTTCCGCCTAAATTTTTTATTTCGCTCCAGGTTTTTCATTTGGAGTTTGCTTCATCGGGGATAGTTCGTCTCCACCACAGGTATTATAACAGGGAATCGTGTAAATTTTGATGCAATGATTAAAATATATAAACATGTCCTGCAAATAAGTGTTCCAAAAAATAAAATATCTCTCCCCCTTATCGGGCACCACGAAAGACAAGCTGTAAATATTTAATAACATACCTACTTTATTTTTTTTACACATGCATAAAAACATATGAAGGGTACAGGGGAAGAACGGCATTAGTCCATTTTTTTGCGAAACTCAGCTCACAGTATGATTTTATGCCATTTTGTAGTTACTATCAGATAATGAAATCGTTAAATGGTAAAAACCGCTTGAGTCCACAAAATAACAGTTAAAACATACGCCATACTTGGGAAGAGTGGTATGAGTCCGCGCGCGTGTACTGAAAAACGGCACCACTCCATGTCTGCAGGTAATTCGGCGTCGTTCACTGCTAGTTTTTATTGCATCAGCCGTTAGTTTATTATAATTCATGTCCACGTGCATGTGTTGTTGCATTAAATGCGTACATTTTGGCATTATTATTGCTAGGCCAGTTTATTTGTTATAGAATTTAGAGTTTTGTACACAATAGATAGTGACTATTCAGCGTCAAGTGAAAATGAAGGTGGTCCATCAGGCAGAGAAACGAAGAAACGCAAAAAAACAGGTAGAGGCCGAGATGTAATGAAAATTATGCGTGCCACTACCCATGAACTTGGATCTGACTGTTTGTGTAAACGTTTTCAATGTTTTACTGTTATTCCTGAACCTGAACGCCGTAGAATCCTTCGGGAATTTAACTTACTAGGTAACACTAACAAACAACTTACCTTAGTGATATAATCACTATTTTTCTTGTTCTAGGTAATACTGACAAAAAAAACTCCTACCTTGGCGGCCTCATCACTGTTCTTCCTGTTGTGCGTAGGCGTCCTCGGAAAAATGAAGCAGAATCAAGACTTAATAATGCCTCATTTAGTTATCGTGTCCGACTGATTGAGGATGGAATTACTCGTGATGTACCAGTTTGTATTAAGGCTTTTTTGTCTTTACACGGAATCACAGGGCGTCGAGCTAGATACGTAAGGGAGTCGTTGCTTTTAACTGGGATGGCACCTGTCGATATGCGTGGAAAACACAACACACGACCTCACAGACTTTCAGAAGACACCAAACAGAAAATTATTCAGTTCATTAAGAGTCTTAAAGGGCGCAAATCTCATTATTCCTTGGCAGACTCCAAAAAAATGTACCTGCCCGAAACTCTAAATATAGTCAAATTACACAAAATGTATTCTGATCGCAACACTGATAATAAAGTTTCCTACGAAACTTTTCGAAGAATTTTTGAAAGCAACTTTAATATATCGTTTGGTTATCCACGGAAAGACACGTGCAGTACGTGTGATACCTTAAAAGCCGACATATCTTCACTTACTCTAACATTAAATTCCATGTCGGATGATAAAACCAGGAAGACTGCAAGCAATGATTTGGAGAAAAAAAATCGTGAAAAGGAGCTACATCTAAGAAAAAGTGAGCAATTTTATAATCTAAAGAGAAATTACCGCAAACGCGCCGCAAAGTCGCTGACTATGGAAAGTATCACCATGGATTATCAAAAAAATTTGCCATGCCCAAATATTACTACGAATGATGTTTATTATAAACGCCAACTAAATTTTATTAGTTTCAATGTTCATATTTTGTCAAATTCAAGATCTGTATTTTACACCTACGATGAATCTGTTGCTAAGAAAGGAGCTGACGAAGTCTGTTCCATGCTGTATCACTTCTTTTATAAGATCTTGCCCATGGAAGTAAAAGAACTAGCAATTTTTTGTGATTCATGCGCAGGACAAAATAAAAACTTTACGGTTATTCGATTCCTGCATTACTTGGTTACAAAAAAAACCGTTTTGATACTGTAAAAGTAATATTTCCGATCAGAGGGCATTCATACCTCGAGTGCGATCGAGACATGAGTCTTGTAAACCAAAAAGCATACACTGAGGTACCAGATGACTGGAGAAATGAATTAAGAAATTGCCGTGTTAAACCTACACCATTTGAGGTTATTGATTGTGGCAAAAATTTTGATTTTCAAAATTGGAGTACGTTTTTATCGCCGCTTTATCCAACGAAGTGCCCCTTTCCGACCCGGCCTATCAGGATGCTGAAGTTTTCAAAGGAAAATCCCCGCTTAGTTTTCCACAAAACCGCTTATATGGGCCTATATAGTAGTTCTAAATTCGACCAGAAACCGCTTAAGAAGAGTATAAGAAAGAAACAAGAAGGAAATCAGAAAATAGAAGAGAAAACGTTGGGAAAACTTTACCAGGGCCCGATCCCCGTTAAAATGCCCAAATGGAAGAATTTGCAAGATCTGACTGCATTCCTTGAGAGAGCAGAAGCCAGGTTGTTTTATCAACAATTAACATTTGCCGAACAAGCTCAGGAAGAGAGCGATGACGAATTTGTGGATGACCCACCAACAGATTAGTTTGATGCAGGGGAAAAGTGGCATGAGTCCAGGATAAAACTTCTTTTTTTTTCTGTTACGTCACTAGTTTTGAATAAATGTTTATTTTTTTAAGAAAATTTGTAATAATAAACACATTGTTTACCAAAAATATTATTTGCTACTTGTTTTCTTTTAATTTTACTTTCTAATGAGTTAGTAAACTTATATTTTCGATTTTCTCCAAATTCGTCCGGATGGACTATTGCCGTTTTTCCCCTGTACCCTTCATATACCTAAGCGCGTTTATCTTTGTTTACTTTCGTGTTATTGCAAAACAACGCAAACCTCTCAGAAGGTATTTTAAAATAATTTATTACAAAAAATGTATAATTTTTATGTCAAATATGTATAACGAGATATAGGTAAATATATAAGTAATGAACCTCACTTATAAATGTATATATATTAGGAAGGACCCCGTACCGTGTACGCGAGTTAATATAGAAAAACAATCAACTTACCCGCAAATAGAGACATTAGGAGGTAAATAGTCCAAATGTTGGCGCACATACGCACTATAATGCCCAAGAACAATGCTTTTACTAAAAGAAATACCGCTTTGTTCGGTTTACTATTTTGTTATAGTTTTGTAAATTCGTGCACACTGCGATTGAAAAGTATGCGGCGGTGTTGTCAGTTTTTAAGTTTTTAAAAAACAAGTTATTTAAACAATTCTTATATAATAATTATATATAGCTAATGAAATATAACAGCATTAGAGTAACCTTAAAAATTTATTGTGATTTTACCAGCAAGTATAATTTTTATTATATGCATAGACTTATGTGTCTATGTAAAACACCCTTTCGGATTAACCAAGCCAGCTACACGACAATAGACCAAAGAAGTAATAATCTTGACAATTTTCAAACTCAAGCAACTCCGTCTCCCTGTTATTATGTCCGTGGTCTCCACGCTATTTTCGTCTGCCTCTCTTTCTGAATCCTTAAAGGTGCCAATATTCTATAATGTGGCCATTGGGGCTTCTTACCCAGCCAGGACCATTTTCATTTTCTAATTTTTTTTTTCCATCCTATGTTTGGTTCACGGCCAATCCTTTTTGTGGTTTTCATTGTTTCACATTTTTAGTATAAGGCCGGCTTTACAACAGTGTTGAATACGCATAGTTTGGTTTTAAGGAAGCACATTCCCGATTTTCAGACTTTTTGGATTCTTATTTCAATGTGCAGATCCATTAAAAACTTTCTGCCATTGTTAGAAATTTCACAAATATCCTACGACATACTAATGTGGCTGAATCTAATTCAAGGGAAACTAATTTGTCCTGATTAGATGGAATTAATGGAATTAGCGTCCCCGCAAATTTAGGTTTGACCTCACCTGCCTGGTTGGGCAAAGTGGCTAAATTTTGGGTAAATAATACTATTGTTAAATAGTTTTTATTTACTTTTATTTATACAATTTCAAACCTACCTCAGTCTGATTAAAGGACTGAGGTTGAATTATACATGATTAAAATGATGGACATTAAGTGCATGATATCCATTTCGGTAGACGTTTCAGTCCATGAATCAAAATTTTGTTGTAGTACCTGGGATGTTTTGCTTCCCACGAAAGTTGCATTTTCTTGTACCTCTTAGTGAAATGTAAAATGATCTCTTAATTCCATTTCATACCTAATAACTGCTGTAATTCTTTTTTTTTAAATATAACCCGGAAATTCCCTCGTTATGGATCTTTCCTAACATTAGGAATAGTGAAGTGTGACCCAATTTAGTTCAGTACATAATCATTTAGTAATGCGTATATACTGTCTTTTCAAACATTTTTATTCGGCTCCATTTTGTTCAATCTTATTGAATTTCTACCAATATTTTACCAGTTTCCGCCTAAACCATACTTGATTTATGAGCATAATTTAAAATAAATTCAATAAGTAGGTTTTACATTAATACACACACCACCATTGAATAAGATTTTTTTTATTTTGATTTTTTAACAAATTTGTCCGCCATTTTGTTCCGCTATCTTAAATTCGTACCACAGCTTTACCAGTTTATCTCTATGTCACACTTAATGTTTGCACAAAATTTGAAATTAATCTAATAAGCAGTGTTTTCAGGCTGTTTTTTAAATATTTTATTGGGCCTCAATTTTCTTTTGCTATCTTATATTCATGCCAAAATGTTACCAGTACATTCCTATACAACACTTGATTTTTGTACAAAATTTGTTTTATCAGTAATAATTTTTTTAACGTTTTACTAGACCATCTTATTCTGGCATATTGGATTTTTATCAAAATATTACCAGCTGATTCCTATATGACCTTTAATTTTTTCCTATTCCTATATATATATATATATATATATATATATATATATATATATATATATATATATATATATATATATATATATATATATATATATATATACTTGTTTTTATGGAAAATTTCAGATAAATTGGATAAGTAGTTTTTTAGAAATAATTTTTTTCATATTTCACTAGGCCGCCATTTTGTTTTGCCGCATTGGTTTTTTACCAATATGTTACCAGGTCATCCCCATATGATCCTTGATTTTTGTAAAAAATTTGAAGTCAATGGGGTAAGTAGTTTTTACGCTATGCCGTGAACTGACAGACCCACAACCAAACCGACGGACGAGACGGACCTATTTTTTGGCATCTAGGGACGATGAAGGTATGTAAAACCTTTTTTTCAGGATTACAAATATTTTATTTAGCTGCCATTTTGTTCCGTCATCTTGAATTAGTACCACAGTTTTACTAGTTCATCTGTATACCACAATTATCTAAAGCGCACAATTTGAAATCAGTCCATTTTGTTCCGCCATCGTGGATTTGTACCAAAATTTTAACAGTTGATTCCTACATAATACTTGATTTTTGGGCAAAATTTGAGATAAAACGGATAAGTAGTTTTCTAGTAATAATTGTTTTAATATTCCACTAGGCCGCCATTTTGTTTTGCCATACTGGATTTTTACCAAAATATTACCCCTTATGTCCTTTAATTTTTGACCAAAATTTAAAATCATCGGGTACGTAGTTTTTTAGCTAGGCCGCGACTGACAGACCTACGGAATTGAGAAAACATGTTTTTCGACATCTAGGATCCCTGAAACTTAGATCTGAAAAAATATCGGAGGGAAGAACTAACAATATACTGAGCTTGCAACGAAGCAGTGAAGGAGATCTCGCAACATTTTTTTTATTTGGCTGCAGAAAACAAACAACCCCAGTGGAACGCCGCCATGTCGTAGTATTCGCGGTATTGTTGCATTCAAACAAATGCCATAATGTACCCCACGGTGTTCAATTAATTGTTTTATAGCTAGTCTATACGCACATTTAGGCTTTACTAGTCATAACAACGGCAGGGACTTCCTGCCTTAGGCCAAACTAGTATCATAGTAGAAATAAACTAAACCCTGAAATCGCATATTTCAGTAACATAGCTAAGCCTAAGAAGTTATTGTGTGACTCAAAGCAACAATTTCTTAATAATTGTGAAACATGCTCAACATACCTGAAAATATGCATACTTGTACCGTTGCCGTTAAGAGTTCCTCGATTGGAGTACTTGAAATAGCTGAATATTGGTTGGCCCTTCTAATATTTCTTTTAAGAAATAAATTATTTAACAATTTCTATTACAATACTTTAAAGAGCTTGATTACAAAATAATGCAATTAAATTTTACAATAAGAAATTAAAAACCGTGTTCATATATGCAATTTTTAAATGCATTTCCGAAATAATTCATTCGTTTTTATCTAAAGTGACATTACATTAATAATCTAAATTTTGTTCTAGACTAACGGAACTGCACGCAGCGGTAGTGATACATATATTTTCTAAGGTAATTATTAGTGTGCCCTAAATAAACGAACTTATGCGATTTTTTTATTAGCAACAAGATTTTCAGACCGCAATTTGAAAATATTTGTTAAAATCCTTTTTTTTACATAGTTTAAATGTTTAGTTTTTTTTTGTCCAGTATTGCATGTTTAATAATATACAGGGTAATTCATATGCTAAAATATTTAAATCCAGTGATTTTATGATGAAAATGTCATATGTGTTTTTCCTAAATAGCTTCGTCTTTAAAATGCACTTTGCTATATTTTAATAAAAATTGTATTTTATAATATCCGTGAAACGCTTGCAGATATTTCATGAGACGTGGCACAACTAAATATTTACTAAAAGATTTTTTTCATCAAAATAAATGTTGTTTCCTTTCCACAATACCGTTCGTATGTGCAAGTCTCCCATGTTATTTTTCGTACAAATTTCTTCAAAAATGTTTATTCCCCTCTTAATTAAGCCGGACAGACCCCAATATTAGTAGTAATAAGTCGAGCGTTAAACCTTTTAAAAGATGTGCTTTTCAACACCATTTCTATTAAAACTACTTTTTGAATATTGCATTCAGCAAAGGTTTTTATATGTCATTTTTTGCTTAGAAAGTTGTATATAGACCTTCTCAATTTTGCGACTCTACTTCAAGGAGAACTGTATAATTAGTAGGTTCAAATATCCAAGAGCAACAGAAATTTTAAATTTTTGGACATGGTAATTAAATCTTGTTTAACAATACATATAATGTTTCAAATATTCACACTTAATTGAATAAAAAAATTAAGAAGCAAGCCATTTTTATTTTTAATTGGAGCTCTTAGAGATTTCTTTTGAACTAGCTAAAATTTACATTTTTAGTTTCTAGCAAGTTAAAAAAATTAACAAAAATGTTCCATATATGCCGGAATAATAAAAGAAAAGATAAAGCAATTATGTATGGAAAATCTGAGGTCAGGTTACTCTCATTAAAAATGGTCATCATGATCTTTTTACTAAATATATTGGTTCTTGAGATATACGGATCAGAGTCTATATAATTAATTTTCTCCTACAGACGTCCCCTGTCAAGTTAAAAATAGAACAATCGTGCAGGCAGTGGCCAACTACAACTGTGTAAGTGGTGGGGTTGCCCCGAGCCTTTGGAGGCCCGGCGGCCTGCTTAAAGTCTACAGAAGAAAACTATCATAATAGAACTATCGATTTATAAAAGCGCACATTACAAATTAAGAAAATTAATTACATTTACAAAACTAAGAAACTTTTATCATTAGGCGACAATAACCGTGTCATTGTGTGTATAGACCTTAAGGCGCACCAAACAAGCAAAAACCCTTTTATTTTTACTTCGCCTTCGCCAGCAGGTTCATTTCTATCGAGGCGGAGTGCTTTTCGGGGAATAGGAAGCGAAGATGCAAAATAATTATTGAAGAGGGCCCACCGCCGCCTCGCTGCAACAAAAATCGGTTATATAATTTTCCTTGTTTCATTTTATCAGTAAGTAGGTAATTTTTATTTATTATTATATTGAAGGAGGGGATAATTTCTGCTATATGGAAGACCAGCTGGGGACCCGTAAATACATTTGGGTGTGCTAATCTGGTCTTGACTGCAATGCTTTTAGAGGATAGGGCCGATAATCTCAAGCGGGCGTAGGTCCCCAAAAGTAGTAGATAAGGTACTGGCTTTGAGTGCTAATTGTTGGGTTGGGTTCTAGGCTAAAACAGGCGTATAATTGCAGTGATACTGATTTTATATTTTGTTTTGTGAGTATTCAGCATTGTAGTTATGATAAAATGAATTATAAACACCAATCGGGAGCAGCTTAAAGAAAGAAGAAAAGCTGCGGGAAACGAAGCAAAATTAAAAAAGCACGAAAAAATAGAAATTTTTTTTCAAATAATAGATAAAAGTAACAGCAGTCGTAAGTCGGTGTAATTAGAATTATTATTATAGTTTAGAATGTTGTTTTGTATATTTGTTTCTTTTTTTGTTAAACTTATTTAGAATAGTTTATATGGAATATATTATGGTTGATATATAACCTTTTTTCGTTTTTCTGTGATACCTATTCGATTTGCTGGAGCTATTCTGAATGTTAAAGTAAGATTTTAATATTTTTTTGGAATTTATGAGATCTAACTTTTCTTTATTTATATGTACTTATTATAGAGATGGGTGAGGCCCGGTTTTAGGATTTGGCACGAGGACCCTACGTTGTCTTGTTACGCCACTGTGTAAAGGAGTCAAATTTATAATAATTCCATACAAAAAATTACTTGAAAGGGGAAAGAAATCAGCAGCTACAATATGTAATAATGAATTTTATCTACAAACTAGTGTATTTTAATTTAGAAGTTGATTTCCTTTATCCACGTACTTAAAAGACAATGCTCAAAGTTAGGTTTAGTCTCCCCAGCCTGGTTATGCAAAGAGGCCAAACTTTGCATATTTGTGTAAATCATATTTTTTCTACCTTGTTTTGGTGCCTCAAATTTTATTGATAAACGTAATTTTGGCTTAGTCTGCAAAGATGCAAAATGCATTTAATGAGATCGGTTTAATGCAATGGCGTTGGATTACCATGGTTAATGTTTTCAAAAACCTACTTAAATATCTTCTTACAGGATATTAAGAAGAAAATCGACCTATGTAAAGATTTCAATTACTGTCAACAAGCGGGATAAGCCGTTGAGAAAGATTTGCAAATTGTTGAACCGTGCTGTGAAACTACGAATAACTCTATAAAAAAAGGCATTATAGGCTTTTTAATGACACTAAATGTGAAACGTTGTAATAAATTCTGAGGCTTTTATTTGCGGTTGATGATTGGATTTTGAAAAATTTAGAAAATTACTAAATTATATTTATGAAAATAATCATGAGGCTCAATTTTTGTTCGGGATTTAATTTTCTGTATTTACATATTTGCTGTATCTACAATATGTTGGCAGATATTGCAACTTTTTTTTGAATTTCTTAAACTTGTAGACATTGTAAACTTTTGCTGGTTCAAAAGAGCACTCAAAGAGCTACAATAAAAAAAACTTGCTTCTTAATTTTTCTAAGAGTTTACGCTCCAGACACCAAACTCAATATGAATCCAATCAATTTTTTTCAAATTTGTGGAGAGTCTAGCATTATAAACTTCTGCGGTTTCAAAACCGCATTCAAAGAGCTAAAATTTAAAAAAACCGCTTCTTAATTTTCCTCAGAGTTTACCTTTACCCTCCGGATACTAAACTAAGTATGAATACAAATAAAAAGATATTTTATTACAGCCATATAGACCGGACCCATGTGATTTAGTCTATGCCGATGTAGACTACAAGTCAAACTACGGACCGATCAACTATAAGGCGGCCTCAGTATACGCAGCCATGAAACGAAACAAATCTACTAACAGAATGGAAGAGGTTGACAAACAGGCCTTGCTGTAAAAATTTAGCGTTTAAAAAATTGTTTACTAAGATGTAACTTGAACTTGTTTTGAAATAACCAGAGATCTTTTAAATTAAATATTAATACGCTTTTGTACCAAAGATATGTATTAGCAAATTTTAAAGTAGGTTTCAAGTTGCAAAACTTACAAAACATTATTACAAGAACAGAAACGTGGCCAGAAATTCAGTTTTTAACTATAAGGGCTTGTCAGAAGAGTATATTTTCTTTCAAGTTTTAAGGAAACTCTTGAATTCATTTAAATATTGTTAGTCATAAACTGGAACCTGGAAAAATAATTTTTTATCTTGATTTTAGCGCTGCCTGTGTAGTTGATATAACAAATATAGACCTTTGGCCTCCTAGATCATTATTGTCTTATCTATCATATCTATCTTTCTTTTTTCTGATGTGTAAAGTCAACTTTAAAATAAATGTATATTTATAAACTAGTGAATTTGAGTTTTAAAAAACTACTTCAAAACTGCCAGGCCCTTAAAACAGTTCTTTTGGCTACGACACTGATTGTCCAGTTATTCTTATCTACCCTTATGTAACATAGTCTGGATGTACTGATAATTAGAGCCAGTAAATGTAACATTACAACTAACCAAAGTTATAACACCATTTTTTATTTTAAAAGTAGGAAAATTTTGTAATTTAAATGCATTTCAATAAATTATTTGTTATAGGTATTAGTTTAGAATTAACTGTTAACTGAACTTCTAAGCTGTGTGGTTTTTATAAAAAAAATGTAAATAAATTGTTATATCTTTCTTCTTAATAACGAAAAAAAATGTTTAAAACATATCGAAATCAGAAATAGATGTTGATATTCACACTATCAAAAGTTTTTTTTAATATTTTAATTTACTACTGCCAGTTGTTAGCATTATACTTATGTTGGCAAAAATTATTTTAGGATTCGATAATATATTTTACATAAGCTATTGGAATGTTTAAGTTTCTATACAATAATTTTATGTTTTATAAGGTAAAATTTAGATTAATACTCTGTATAGATGTAAAATGTCAGATAACCAATGAAAAATGCATTCTGCTTTACTTCGATGCAAAAGTTATTCGTTTATAACTGGAGTTACCATCCCATTTATATCTCCACCTTGAAGGTAATTGAATCCTGTTTATAAGAAATATGTTGATATATGGAGGAAGGGAAACAATTGTAGTTGGGGAATTAGTGGCATATAAATAAGAATTCTCGCATATTAATTAATCAAATTAAGTTTTGCTTTCATCGTCCACCCCCAATCGTTAACGCGGTATTCGGTACGCCACTGATCGAAAATTAACATAATATGTATTGTTAAATTATGTTTAAGCATTTCCCAGCATTAAATACAAGAATAATGTAATAACCTTCAATTAGTTTTTCAATAAATTAATTCGTAGTAAAACTAAATAATTGATAAATAATTAAAAAACCTGTTTCATTTATTGTAAATTAGTAATAATGATTATAATGATGTCTTTTATTATGAAAATACAAATTAAATAATCAATGTTAACTATGCCAAAGCCTAGCACAGTCTCGCTCTGAACCAAGCAAGACCCCTCAACAACCAAAAAAAAATTAAGAACAATCAATATATAAATAGAGTTGCTGGTGGCCACATAACAATGGGAAACGAATTAATGCATTTGACAGCATTGTACGCGGAAACATAGCAAAGCATGATCATCAATAATTTTTACCAATATTCGGTATGACCACCTAACATAAATTAGATTTTATTGCAATATCTGATATTAAGCATCTATATTAGACGGAAACCCCTCTACAGGAAACAAAAGAAAATCTGTTTTATTTGCCAAAAGCCACCTTTCTAGGTTCAACTCAAAAGCAAATACCATCAAGAATTTATAAATATCATTGGAGAAGTTGATTTATAGTCTATAAAGGATGGTTTATAATTTATCTACTACAAGATCATACAATTTAGTACAGGGTGGTTTTTTATATTTTGACATGCATTTTCATCCTTCATCTTTTGAGATACAAGAATTTACGTAACTTATGTGTAAATATAAAAGTTGTAGATCTTAATCTGTAATTTATATTGGTGATAAGATAAAAAACAAAAGAGTATCGAAAAGATGCGAAAACTAAATACCTTATGCTTTTTTTAAATAGGACTCTTGTATATTATTAGGTATTTAAAAAGATCTTTTCTTGTCGATTTCAAAAATAGGTCTAGAATACTATTCCATTTTATGCAATTACAGTTTTCTTTTACTACTTAGATGTTATGAGGGGGCGCACCGTCTTGCTGCTAAACAAGATAATTATATTCACGAACTGGCAACTCTTCTAACATCTTCACTTTCGTTTTGTAAAAATGCAGATATCTTGCCCCATTTAAATTTAGATTAAAGAATATTGGTCCTATTATACGGTTTTTTAAAATGCGCACCACACATGGACGGCATGGCGTCCCTGCGTTTTGGTTGGTTGAATTTATCTCGGATTATGGGTACTCCAATAATGTTTAATTTTACCTGAGGAGGTGAACATGGCGTCATCCGTAAAGATACGATTTAAAAAGTTTCTGTCTTCGTTTAAAAACCGCTATATTTCTTGACAAAAATATACTCTTTGATCCTCTGTCGACTCCTGGACGGGTAAATATCTATAATATTTATAAAATTTTAGAACAGTTTTAATTTTGTAGGATTTATTTATTCTTCTTGCAACATTTTTTGTAGTCTCTTCTAGATTTTCTTCAATGAAAAAAGAACATAAAGTGTTTAGGTTTAAATAATATTAATTTAATAACATATCTTCAAAATTAAGCAATATATTCAAATCTAAATTTCCATCTTTTCTAACTCTCCTGAGTCTCCTTTTAACTTGCTTGGTGTCTTCAAACAATATAACAATGTTTTTAATTGCATTTCTATTAGGAACGCTTCGACCAGGACCTAACTTAATCGCCTTTGAACTAGAACAGTATTTAAATTGTTCGAGTAATATAATTGAATAATTTGAATAATCTATTTTTAAATAGTATTTTAACTTTTTAAAAATTATGATGTAAAATGTCAAAATAAAATATTTCATGGCATCGAAACGATATTCACTACAAGCCAACCTGTAAAATTCTATAAAATGATATATTTCTGAAACGGTCAAAGCGAATGCCATCATATCATATATATATATATATATATATTTGAAATCTGCAAGAAAAGATCTTTTTAAATACCTAATAGTGTACAGGGTGTGTCATTTTAAAAACAAATTGTGTGGTTTTTGCAACTTTTCGATACTCTTTTGTGTTTTTATATCATCCACAAAAGATATAATACATTAAGATCTACAACTTTTGTATATAGACTTTTTTTTGTATCTCAAAAAATGAAGGTTGAAAATGCATGTCAAAATATAAGAAAACCACCCTGTACCTTAATCGCTCTTTATGTATAAAGTTTCCTCTGAATGAGTGGTTTCCCTCTATCATTTTATATTATAGTTTCAACAAGCATTGTTAGCTAATAAGTGTTTAAAATCACAAAAAAACACCTAATAAATAGGTATTGAAAACCAAAAAGGTGCCAAAATTTTAAAAAATCTCTATAAAAAATACGTCCATTGTATTAACTTATAAAAATATTTGATGTGGTGCTGCGAAATTAAATTTGGAACTTTTATGAAACTGATTAAATTTATATTAGAACATATATCTGTATAAATAGTTAATTTATTAATAACAAAATTGTATCATCTTGTAGATATGTAACATAAAAATAGCTCTTACGCCATTTATTTATAAGAATAAATTATTACATTTAAAGAACTGTTTTATTTTGACACAGTACACATGCTCTATGTGCAATTGTTGTCAGTCTTGTAACAAGTATGTAGATTTAAAGATCTACATACTTTTAACAAGTTTGTTTACTTAACTTCCTTGCATCCCATTGAGCTCAAATTGGGCATACTTATTGAACTTCGGTGACAATGCAATAACGTGATACTATGGAACTGGGAGATAGCCCTAGGAACTCATCAACTATACAACATAACTCCGTCTTGTTTGGTTAATTGGATTTGCCTTGACAAGTACTACAGACTTACAGCTTATTAATAGAAGTATTTTATCAGTTTATTTTTAAATGTGAGATAGTTTTTTTTAAATATTTGATCAACAGTAAAAGTTATCGTACGAGCGAGGATCGAACCCGCACCTCTGGAGCTCTAGCCCATTGCTCTAACCAATTGCGCTAACATTCCACTTATAAGCAATTCGTTAGAACTTGTACATATATATATATATATATATATATATATATATATATATATATATATATATATATATATATATATATATATATATATATATATATATATATATATATATATATATATATATATATTCAAACCTTATGGCGCGGCGTTCCTAACAGAACGTAAAATCTGACATGGCTATTAGGTTCAATCCCCGCTCCTACCATAACTTTACAACAAATATGGATGGAACCTAACAGCGATGTCAGATTTGACTCCAGTCACAGACGACCGACTAATAATTGTCACGTTCGGTGCGTCCAGTTGGGAACACCGCGTGATTAGGTTAGAATATTTGGCATGATCAACAATGGTTATGATACTGGTTTGTTTAAATATGTACAAGTTCCTACGAATTGCTTATCAGTGGTACGATAGCGCAATTGATTAGAGCAATGAGCTAGAGATCCAAAGGTACGGGTTCATCCCCGCTCATACCATTACTTTTACTATTGAACAAATATTTCTAAAAAGACTTAGGTTATGTCCAGAATTTGCTGATGGAGCCTGAAAGTGGCCATAGAAACTCCTGAACTAAACGAGATTATCCTTTCGTGTTTGGGCTGAATAGATTTGTCTTGCCTAAGTGGTGTCCATGGCCATTATGCCATGCATGGCCAGGTCCATGATGATGGAGCCAGAAAATATTTGCGCCTTGGTCAGTGAGAGTGGGATTATTCTGTAGCTTTACTATATCAACTGCATAAGTTAAATATTATTTTTTACGTTTGTTTTGTTAAGTATATGCATATTTCCAGATGAGTTGAAAACATTATTCAGCAACCAATTTAGGTAACGTGCGTAAAAAGTGGCGTAAAAAGTGGAACACAAAGATTAGAAGTTTGTAAAAAAATAAATACACCAGAAATATTTTTACAGTAATGGTCAGTGGCTTATATTGTAGGCAATTTTGTCAATTGTCGAAGAATTTATTAATAATAATTCTAGTTTTAACCAAAATAATGATTACCATTACCGTTAGAAATCCATAGTTACTCGTATTCTTTACCCAAACTAAAAAACATGAAGAAAATTAAAATTTAAATTTAGAAGCTCTGTATTGGAGGTCAAAGAAACTAAACGGCGCCATTTGAAGGTTATAGTTATTAAGAATGACTTCTTAAGTGAACACAAAATGGGAGAGTAATAAATTATTTAGTTAAATACTCGCAACACGCAAGCCAGAGGCATTTTGTCACTGATAGTATCTAACCAGCGTTAAAGATCCAAAAACTGATGTCGATTGACACCGTTGCCATAACATAGTATGGGTAGCAGAAATGGTTCTTTAGACCAAGGGTCTTCAACCATTTTTAGTGCAAGGGCCAAAAATCGATTTCACATCGTCCGAAGGGCCACAATGGTCCACGTCACTTTACCACCATATCAATAAAATAAAAAACATATGGTTTCAAAGTGTAATAATCGTTATTGGTTAAAAAGTTCAATGAATCAATGCGATTTTTGACATTGTTTATTTTTGAAAAGTGTGTGGATA
Source organism: Kuschelorhynchus macadamiae (assembly GCA_030620095.1). Lineage (NCBI taxonomy): Eukaryota > Metazoa > Arthropoda > Insecta > Coleoptera > Curculionidae > Kuschelorhynchus > Kuschelorhynchus macadamiae. The sequence goes on along the minus strand of JAUTXW010003868.1, from coordinate 237,604 downwards.
GTTGGTTTTATTTTTGTAATTGCATCCCGCAAAGTTCCTTCCAGATGTGCGTCTGTAACTCTCGACCTTGTTTTAGACTTCACATTCTTCAAACGAGAAAGCAGCTGCTCGCACACATATGTGCTGCCAAACAGAGATATCATTTTCTGGGCATGATGATGAATATATTTTGAATAAAAATCGAACTTGTCTTTCAGTTCCGAATTAGTCTGCAGATCGATAAGCTCCATTTGAGAATTTTCTAGCATGTCTTCAGTGGATACATTGAATGGTGGGACAAAGAGATTGATGTAATTTTCATTATCTCTGAAGTCATAAAACCTTGATTAGAACTCTTTTTTGAGTAAATCTAGTGCTGCGGCATATTTATCCACATCTTTACATTCGCAACTCTTCAGTTTAGGAAAGTGCGTAAACTCTTTTTTTTTCAAGAACTAATTATTTCATAAATCCAGTTTAGACTCGAATGCCTTCACAGTGTCAAGTAGGTTGTTGCTAAGATTTTCTTTTCCTTATAGTTTTTTGTTCAAGTTATTGAGGCGCAGCATGATGTCCGTGAGAAATATAAAGTCGCGCAGCCAGACGGAATCACTAAATTGAGGAAATGATTTCCCTTTGATTTGCATGAAGGAGGCGATTTCCTTCTTGAGTTCAAAAACGCATTTTAGCATTTTTTCTATGCTCAGCCAACGAACATCAGAAAATCACATCACCATACTCGGCATTAATTTCGTGTAAAAAATTTGAGGCCGCGTGAATTATAGAAGTTCACAGTTTTCTACGACGACTTTCATCACATCATTAACATTTGTGGATTTTGCACAAAGATTTTGTTGATGAACGATGGTAATGCATCAAAGGAAGATCTTTCTGCTGTTTTTTCATCAAACCAACGAGTCCTTTTTTCCTACCATGGATAGTTCGCCGTCTGTTACAACTGCAGAACGGTTTGTCAATTCTAAATTATATCGTCTCAGTACCGTCATCAAACACTTATAGGGCAGCCATCCCTTCAGTGTTTTCAAAATTATTATCAATGCCCCAGATAAATATAGCTAATTGAGCGGTATCGGTTAAATCTGTGCTTTCGTCGAGCGCAACAGAATAGTATACGAACTTCGATGCACGTAATTTTAGTGAATTTTCAATATCTGCCGCTAACTCGATTCTTTTGATCTTTTGGCGAAAGTAACCCCGGACAAACTAACTTTAGAAAAAAGTCGTTTTTGAGACGGGCACAATACTTCAGCGGCGGCCTCCATACATTCCTTGATAAATTCCCCATCAGTAAAAGGTTTTGATTTCAAAGTTATTTTTTCGGATATTATGTAGCTAACCTTCACGCTTGCTTCATTTTCAATGTTCTGCTTTTCAAAACTATCTTGTTGTCGTTGAAGCTGACTTTTTAGAGCTCCCACTTTATCTTGCCATAATGTCTTTTGAGTGTCTCAAACTTTGTGGCATGCTTTGTATCGTAATGTCTTTTTAAGTTGCATTATTTCAAGGGGGATAGGGGAAAGGGATTCTTGATACACCAAACAGACGAGTTTTTGATTAACACTAACGAACAAGTACAACTTAGTCCACTTTTCTTGAAATATGCGCGTTTCATTATTATTTTTTCGTTTTTTACCGGAAGTAGAAGCCATTTTTAATGTCAGTGTAGAAGAAACGAGTTTAATTCTCCGATAAAAATGTCCACGACAAAACCAAACTTGCGCGACTGCCCGTCAGAATACATCATCCGCCTTAGACGGGTCAAAACAGACTACACTCAACTCACTATAATCACTTATCGCACAGGTAGCAACTTCAATGCTAGTTGGCACTCTTTCGCTAGTACCGCTTCGTTTGCTCTTGGAATTAGAACTGGCCGCTGCCGTGTGATGCTGGCTTTATATAGGCCGAGCGTGTCAACTTTGAATCTCTCGAAATTTCGAGCAGCTACGACACTGGACTAGTAGGTCCCTCTAGCATTCTAGAAGCGTTTAATATGCATGCAACCCCATCTAGTGACCTTATGGGTAGTCGTGATCGCGAGTTCACATAGTGGATCTCTTTTAACTAGGTGGCGCTAGAGTCTTCGGAGTGTCATTCGCTGGCGCGGCGCCATACAATATTTTCTTTAGCCCCTGGAAGCCGCAATACATTAGAAGGCGGATTGCGGGTTAAAGACCCTTGCTTTAAAATATAAGCTACAATGGAGTTGATGCTAATAGTAACATTATCTAAACAATTTCGAGATTTAACTTCTCCGTAGTACCATTACTTCAGAATGATATCAGCAAAAATGTATCTCTAAAATTTTATTTTGATTAAATTACATATGGGTATAGTAATTATGCAGTCGGATCTTAGACTATAAGACAAGAGAACAAGAATAAAAAAAAATTGTTAGTAAGTATTTAAAAACATTGAAACAAAATCATTCTTCTAAAAGATCTGCTATATATCAGAAACCATAATAGCAGTCAGTTTGGTACAAATAACAAAAAAGGCTTAGAAACAGATGCAGTTAAACAATACACTTTTAAAATGTTACCTATTGTTTTTTTTATATAACAATGGCGGCGTCGAATTTATTTTAGCTCTTGATTATTATAATTTACTCAATTAAAACTACTAAATTTTGATATCTCCGTTAATTTGAGATAAGTAAACATTTGGAATTTAAGCGAAGTGCCCTGTATCTCTTAGTAACCAGCATTGTAATCGATATGATGCATTTAACAAAAATTCAAATTCAAAACATGCTTTATTATAAATACAGAGTATTTGTTTACAAATCATTATGTAATGAAAAAAAAACATTGATGTACTAAAAATTAAAATAAGTTAGCCGTAAGTAAATACATTTTCCTCAATCAAATAAACGTTTTTTACCAAATTTTGATATCCCGTTAATTCCCAAAGAAAAGGCATTTGGAATTTTGAGTCAAACACCACTAAGCTCATCGACCTTAATCGAACAATACTTGTAATAAAGAGCATTGTTGCCCACTGGCCTCTTTTCGCTCAACCTAATTTTTTGTTTCAATGTTTTAAGATACTTAATAACAGTTTTTTCTATTTTTGATCTTTTGTCCTAAATCATATCTTAATATGAATACAAAATATATATCCGAAGCAAATACTTAATTGAGAAAAGTCATTATTCTAATAAAATACCCCCATATCTCAGAAATCAATAGAGCAATAGATCTAGTGCATATAACAAGAGTCGTAGAAATAGAGATTTAAAATTAAAACTTCTTAAGTTTTAAGTAATTGTTTTGTTTTTTGTTGGCGTGAAGACGCGTATACTGATGTCGGCATCAATTTTCCTTGGCTCCAAATAAAATTGAAAAATTAATCAACTTACCTGAAGGGTAATTTAATCTATATGAACAATCTCCTCCGAAAAGATTACATAACACCTGTAGTTTCATCGCTCTGTGTTTTGACCACAACTTCGAAGTAAACAATTTTTTAACTCGGACCGGTCTACTCCGTCCTCGAATTAGGCGATATAAGTTCATTTCGAACCCTAAATGATTGCTGAAACTGGGAAATAAAAAGAAATAGGGAAGGGATGTAATATTTTCGAATGAGGTTGTTCATATAATTTTAAATTAATCTTCAGGCAGTCGATTCGTTTTTCAATTATATTTCACAATCTCCTCCTCAAGATTACATAACACCTGTAGATGTTTAAAGATTGCAACTATTTAGCGCATCAAAATATATTGAAATAAAAAATTATAAACCTAATTAATTAACAAACAAGAAAAATAAGGGTACATTTGTATTGTACTTATAATTTATAAATCACGATACAGGAGAAAATGAATGTATCGTAACAAATATCCTTATTAACTAATTTTAATATTGTTTCACCACAATACCTTCAGGCTACATATGTAATTAGTTATTGTAAAAAAAGTAAAACTAAAGAGTTAAATAATATACACATATGTTTGAATATACTGTTCGTTTTACATATCCCTGTATGAAGCTCTTTTAAGATTTAACTGGCCGGTTATAAAAGTCGTTAAACGTTGTCGATTGATTAAAGCAACCGGCTGTTTTCTTTATCGTATCAACATTTATACCAGCTCAAAAAGCAGCGGATGCCGATGAATGTATAAAACTGTATGCTTTAAATATGCTAACATCAATTCAACTATTTTTTAAAACATCTTTCAACCAATGGCCCAGAGTTTGAATAGTTGCTGGTCCGTGTGGTTTTTTGGCCGTTAACTAATGGATTCTACCGGTAATAATATCTAGAGATAAATATCAATAATTTATTAACTAACTAATATACTTTTAGGATATGTAAAACTGTTCGTTTTACATATCCCTGTATGAAGCTCTTTTAAGATTTAACTGGCCGGTTATAAAAGTCGTTAAACGTTGTCGATTGATTAAAGCAACCGGCTGTTTTCTTTATCGTATCAACATTTATACTAGCTCAAAAAGCAGCGGATGCCGATGAATGTATAAAACTGTATGCTTTAAATATGCTAACATCAATTCAACTATTTTTTAAAACATCTTTCAACCAATGGCCCAGAGTTTGAATAGTTGCTGGTCCGTGTGGTTTTTTGGCCGTTAACTAATGGATTCTACCGGTAATAATATCTCTAGAGATAAATATCAATAATTTATTATTTAACTAATATACTTTTAGGATATGTAAAACTGTTCGTTTTACATATCCCTGTATGAAGCTCTTTTAAGATTTAACTGGCCGGTTATAAAAGTCGTTAAACGTTGTCGATTGATTAAAGCAACCGGCTGTTTTCTTTATCGTATCAACATTTATACCAGCTCAAAAAGCAGCGGATGCCGATGAATGTATAAAACTGTATGCTTTAAATATGCTAACATCAATTCAACTATTTTTTAAAACATCTTTCAACCAATGGCCCAGAGTTTGAATAGTTGCTGGTCCGTGTGGTTTTTTGGCCGTTAACTAATGGATTCTACCGGTAATAATATCTCTAGAGATATTTATCTTGGTATTGAATAACTGAAAATATATCCCAAGTAGTTTCATACATGGGAGCACTGGGTACTTGGTTATAAAGGCCTCTTAAATACCTTTTTAAATATTTTTGCTCCTCGTCTTTTATAGGTAGTATTAGGCTAAAGGCACTTTGTAGGTATTAATTGAAGAGTAAGAATAACCTTTTTTTAAACATTATATCTAGAAATTTAACAATAAACGCTAATTTATTAACTAACTAATATACTTTTAAGCAACCATTATACTGTTTGAATGTACTAGGGACTATGGAAGTAAAAATTGCTTCCATTCCTTCTTTTGGAAAGCCTTTGATAAGAAAAGCCCTCCGGATACAATCCCGACCGCCAGGGAAAGGTTCTTCCAAAGGGGGTGAGGAATGGAGAATGGAAAATGGAGAAAAAATCAAGAACTTAGAGGGGTGTAAGATAATGGGGAGTTTTTAAGTATTTTGAGAAAAGATGTTAACCAAGGCACAAGAATACCTTCTGCTTTATCGTGAATTATTTTAGAAATTACTTTCAATATTATGGGAAATGGAGGAAACGCGTATATGAGTTCACCTTGCCAATTTCTCGTGAAGGCATCTACATACAGTAAATCAGGGTCTTTATGCCATGAAACATATTTTAGGCATTTTGCGTTTGATTACTTCAATAAAGCAGTTCATTTGATAATTCATTCCCACAGTCTTAATAGAATTTGACAATTGTTATCCCTTTTACAAAATGATTTTAGGTTATTGAAGGCAGCAAGTAATTCTAAGTAATGAATATTTTGTTCCTTTATAGGGGACTCCAAAATCCGTGTATTTTTTCTCCTCTGCCAAAACGACCCCAACAGAATAAAGGAGCATTGGGAAAAATTTCTTTTTTTATAAGTACAGTCATTAACGATAGGTTTATTAGCTGTTGGGAATATGCATTGTCGCACCAAACCTTTCCTTATTTTTTTTTTTAGTTTTTTAAAAACTTTTAGTATACAGCCAGTTATATTTTATGGCTGGACAGGCAGCTACCAACCAGGGGCGTACGGTGAAATTTTAAGAAAGGGAAGCAATTTTTAGAAACTTACCTATATTCGATTCTTCGATCATTTTTTGCAAATTCGCCAATGACGTCATCATAAAAACGTCAATGCTCCGACATATTTTGGAGAAATTTATTTTCAATGAACAACAGCGATGTATGCAGAAGTCTCTCCTGCCCCGTTGAATTTCTCACGAAATTTTGTATACGTTTAAGTGTTGAAAAATTGCGTTCTATTGATGAACTTGTGGCAGGTATTGTCAATACTAATTCACACAATTTCGACACTTCGGTGTAGGCATCTTCCAGCTCCTTGTCTTTTAAAAATTGCATTAGTTCCTTAGCGTTATTTTTTGCGCTAATGTCATCAGTTTCGTAAATCACTTTTAGTTCAGATGGCAGTAACACTCGGTCGAAGAACTGGCCATAATGAAGAAGAAGAGATTTAAATGCATCTTCTGGAAAAGTTTTTCCTTTAAATGTATCAAAATTGCAGAGCTCGAGGAATTTAAAATCATTTAAACCGTTAAATCTATAGTTTGTTTGTTGCTGAATTTGATCGATTCTTTCATAAAAGAGGCGCCTGTATGATGTTTGAACATCTCCGACCCCATCTGTTCGAAGACGCTTGGCTTGTGGCTCTACATTTAACGTCATCGTTTTCTCCCAAAATAGGTCAAACTCATCTCTTTTTTGGCTTAACATGGACTTAAAATCATCCACTTTTTTTTAGGCAAACAGCAATATCATTTATTTTAGTTTGTAATATATTAAAAACATTGTCCGAGAATGGAAATATTTCTGAAAATATGTTCAACAAATAATTAAAATTAAAATCTCGTTTCAAACAGTCCAAAAACCCCCTCGAACTATTTATTGCTTCTGAGTCCCACGTTTCATTATTTTCTATTATATTCTCAAATAGTTCAATCAGTGATTCACGATTTTCAGATACTGTTAACACAAGTCTTCCATTATAGTTTCACCTAGTAGGACCTACTTTCGGTCCAAAGCTTGTGTACGTTTTGTTGACTTGGAAAAAAAAAGCAGCCATACCACTTAAAGTAACGAAAAATACTTTACACTCTTTAATGTGATTGATGGACTGGGATAAAACTAAATTTAATTTATGAGCAAAACAATGGACAAACACAGCACTTGGGAAAGTTTCTCGAACTTTAGCTTGCAGACCCCCTAATTGTACTGCCATCATTGAAGCTTCATCATAGCTTTGATCAGCTAATTTTTTCTCTCCATTAATTTCTTTAGTAACGTTATAAACTACGGTATACAATGCATCTGCTGTACGATTTTCGGACACATTCTTAAAACCTAAAAATCACTCTTGAATACTTCCGTCTGTTTTAACGTAGCGTATTACTATAGATAATTGGCTAAAATTAGTGATATCAGTGGTTTCGTCCAGAACAATAGCAATGAACCGCGCCTCGCCAATCTCTAATTTGTAGATTACTATCTTACTAAAAGACTCGTATTCTTCACAAGATTTCCCAATGATTACGAAATCATCCAAATATGCTAATAATGTTTTGCCTTGCTACCTGAAATATTGTAAAACCATTTTAAATAGCTTTGTAAATACCCAGGGAGCAACTGAGAGGCTAAAAGGTAATGAAATAAAATGATAAATTTCGCTATTAAATTTAAATTTTAGAAATTTTTGTCATTGTCATTTATCGATATTAAATAGTAGGAGTCTTTTAAGTCAATAGTTACAAAAAAAAATCTTTATAAATTATTTTTAAAACAGTTCGGTAATCCTTTATCTTAGAAAGTGGCGGTCTTAAAAAGGTATTTAAATGCTTTATATTTAGTATAAATATAAATGTAACATCTTTTCTGGGTGTTAAAAAATACCCTGAGTAGAAATCGTACTTTAATTTTTTTTCCTTTTGAAATCACACCTATCTCTAATAGTTTTTCGATAACTTTTGTTAAGTTTAATTTTTCATGTTTTGAAAACTGTTTACTGGGTGTGCGTTATTGAAAGGGTTTTGCAAAAAAATAGAATTCTATAACGCCCAATTCGATGTGTGATCGTCTTTTGGTTGGTCACAGTTTTCTATTCATTTAAAAAATATTTCAGTCTTCCTGCAGTTATCGTATTATTTACCTTTATCTCCTCGGTCCGTCTGTCCTCTCGGTCGTTGCGTACTTGGACATCGACTGGTATGGTTATCTTTTGGAGGCCTTTTGTCGATGTTGCCCTTTCCTCTGTTCCAAGTATTTGCACCGCCCGGCCCCCGGTTTGGCCCTTGCTTGGAGTTTAAATAGTTTTGAGATGTGGAAGCGACCATCTTGTTCTTCTGTTTGATAAGTTCACCTGCCTTTTTTATAACTTGATCTGACTTGATCTTGCCCCATAGATTGTCTCCAAATAGACAAGTTGTGATGAGAGATTCTTTAATAACTTTTTTGAGATTGGAATTTAGAAGAGGGTCTATCAAATTTTTTCTGTATCTGGACATAGAATAGTGAAGGTCCGTAAGTAAGCGGCCAGCATCAATAAAGTTTTTTAATATTGTATTATCGTTTTCCGGTGGAGGATCTTGCGTAATGAGAAAATTAATTGGGGAACTAACTGCCATCAGTATTGACGAAATAAGGTTCTGCACTCGACATAAAGTTTTCCTGTTTGATTGCCTGATCAGGCAGGTTTGACAAGATTTCATCATTTAGTTTCGGGGCTTTAGCCAGTTAGTTAAATTTTTACCTGCAGGATATTTCTCTAAAATTGATTTCATTTTCTCCTTATCTAACCCATTTTTAATTTTTTTTCCAGCGATTAGCAATTTCCTCATGGAACTCTGAGCCTTCCTGGGTAATAGTTGGCTGGCCATCATCCAGCAAGGATATTATGCCGTCACTCAATTTGACTGTTGGACTGATGGATGGTTGTGCAACATCATATTAGTCTATTGGCTCGTGAGCACTACTTGAATACGAGGAACTCGAGCCTAGAAAAATGACGTATGTCAGGAATGTGAAATATAAGTAACGATATCAAGTTAAAGAGAATCACATAAGGCGCTGCCATAAGGCAATTTGGAGGAGCAAAAATCCTTGGATTCGTATTTCGAAACATAAGCATTAATTTGTAGCGTCTGATTTATATAAAGATATCCATCTAAAGGTAATGCTAATTTTCAGCTATTATGTTCGTGTGTTCATAGTTCCCACAAGAGAGGTGTTATTTGACACATTTGTATCAATAAGCCACCAAATATATAAGTATGATTTTCATGTGCAGACAGATCTGCAAAAGAGAGACGTTACTCGATTCATTTGTATCAGTAGACTGCTAAGTATAAATGTATATTTATAAAGCAATCTGCATAGTCATATAACTGCATAATAGAGCGGAAATGAAAACATTAGCCTTTTACGTATGTGTACATGTGTACGTAAATGAATAGAGATCCAATAGCCTTAGTGAATAACATAAGCGATATACTTACACTTATACAAATTTAAAAAGTGTATTTTAAATTTAATTCCTCAGTATTACGGACTGTCATCGGGAGCATTATTTTAATAAATCAATTTCTACCTACGTGATGACTCAGACGACAATGATGAACAATTACTAACATCCCGCTTTAATTTCTTCAACTTAGGACAACTCCCTTTTGGATCTTTTAACTCGAGGCATGTTGCCAAACACGCTCGAAACACACAAATATTATTCGCAGCTGTCGGAACTTGATGATTGATTGATTCACAAAAAGAAATGAACGGATATCTCCTGATTCGGGGACGGAGTAAACCGGCCTGAGAAAAGAAATTGTTTACTTTGAACTTGTAGTCAAAGACGCAGAATGGCGAAAACTACAGGTGTTATGTAATCTTGAGGAGAAGATTGTGAAATATAATACATTTTATTCAATAACCACTCTTTACCAAATTTTGATATATTTGTTCAGTGGCGTATCTATGCTAGGGAAATTCGGTGAGGCGCATAGGGACCCCAGTCTCGGAGGGGCCCCGGCCTGTGACTGCCAACGCAACGAGCCGGGGCCCTCAGCCCTCTCGAAAAAAAATATCTTGCCGTAATTAAACTTACCTAAACGTATCTAAACTCATTTAGTCTCAAAATACTTTTGCCCCGACTCCCTCTACGATAATCTAGTTTTACTATTGGATAACAGGACTTGCTCTTTCCCTCTTTATTTCTACTGTTAGAATAGTCTTTTAAAAGTAAATAAACGTCAAATTTTTTGGCTATATGCGAATGAAGATAAAGAGTCGACTACATTTAGGGGCGGTACTAAGATGGGGACGGGGCCATCCACTAATGACAGGCTTAGTAGTTGTATTAGTTGGTAAATTACATATTTAACAAGAAACGGCGCGTTGCCCATACGAAATGACGGATCTTCTTTTTTTGGTCGTTGGCGGCAAAACTTGGTTATTTTAACTAATACAAAAGGGAGACTTTTTTTAGACAGTTGATTTTTCCTTTCGTGCCCCCCAACTCCACAGCCAGAAGGGTCCAAGGATACCTTGTCAAAAATATCTAATATTTTGACAAAAATATGGTCCAATTGTCATGCTAGGCCAATTCTTGTGTATTTGATTTTATTGTTTCTCTAAAATATTAATGTAAAATAGACCGAATTGGAGCAACAAGATTTCTATGCTCTTTGGTTGTGGTTTATAGGAGTTTATGTTTATCCTAGTCTTGACTGTGCCTTCAGAATTAACCCAAAAATATACGATTAAAGGTTTTTTTTATTATAGTAATAAAAAACCACTTATATTCTTTAAATAGGTGTGATTTACGTGTAATTTTCAGGAAAGACCGTTTTTAAAAAACATTTATTACTATTTAAAATGAATTTATTCGATCGAATTCCAAAATTACAACTTTCTTAAATGTTACGAATATAAGTTTACACGACGAAGTACAGACTTAGGCTGACGACTAATTAGAAATGGTGGTATTTATATGTGCATTCTAATCTAAACATACGACGTCATTAATTACTAGAAAGTGTGTGTAGTTTCTAAATAATGGATATATAATTCCTCCCTCCTCAAGTTTCAGAAAACAAGGGTTCATCACTTTTTTCTGAATCTTTTACAATATGGAGTTCAATATCTTTAGTAACAATTTTCTTTGGATTATACTTATAATATAAAAATAATAAAGTGAACAATATTATTATTATAATTAAGATTATTGTTATAAATGTCCAAACATGATTTGGTTGAGATATTATTTTTAAATTTTCCAATTTATGATTTTTTATTTGGTCAACTAAGTGTTGAGCTTGCTTTATAGCCAGGTGATCTACTTCTTTTAAAATAAGTGTTTTCTTAGAAGTAGAATTTAGGTTAAACTTGAGTACAGGTAATTTTAACTGAAAATCAACAATTTCATTTACATCTCTTTTAAATAAGAAATTATTAATTTCTATTTTACATTCATCGAGAGATATCAAAGAAGGGGAGTTTATCAACTCTTGTTTGGTTGAAAACTGACACTGACTTTTCAATAAAATAGGTTTTTCAGGAATAACCAGTACAGTATTGTCTTGTATTTTCCTAATAGTACTAGAGGTGTATGTAATTTCTAGAGTGGGGCACTCACTTCTGGCTTTTGTTAGAGTGTTGTACAGGCAAGGTTCATCTTTGGTCAAATCGTCTAGTTTGCAAAGATGACTGTTCTCGATCCGTGGACACTCGTATGGGCTATTGTAGAAGTCTTCTCTTGTAAGTAATATATAAGGGTGTTGGATACTAATAGTATAGTTAAGGATAGGAATAGGATATATTTTATACAATATATAAAGGGTTGGATATACCATTGGTGTATGTAATGAAAATATTATTAAGTCATTTTGTATTAACACTTGGGTTGACATTATCTCATAGTAATTAACTAAGTTATTAAATTTTATAATTCTTTCGTTAGGAATGTGTTCAATGATTTCTTTTAAATCGGACGGCTTTAATATGGAATGATGCATAACACCAACTTTCGCGAAACTAATTGCGATTTCTAAATTCTGTAAAAGCTCATTAACTCTTTGTATTTGCAAATTAGTGTTGTCGATTATCACAGATATATAGAAAGTGTTTGCGAAGCCTGCTTCCTGGCTTTCTAACGAGTCTAAACGATTTTTAATTTGTTTTTGGTTATTTTCTAACGTCTCGATTTGAGTTGTGAAAGTATTCGTAATAGCTTTTAGTGCGTCTTTATTTTGTTTTAAATCGTCGCTAAGGGTTTTTTGATTGTTATTAAGAATGTGTATGTAATTATCGTATTTTAATTCGTCATCGGCATCTAAAGTTCCAAATAGCCATTTTTGTGCATTCCCTACAATATTAATAAGACCACGTTTTTGTCTCTTTTCTTTGAATAAAAAGATGGTTCGATTTAATTGGTCATACAAATATAAGCTTTGATTTACTTTACTTTGAATCATGAATGATAACGCGTCATGTTTAAGGTCTTGTGAAATGGCCTTTTGAATTTGTATTAAGGATTTTTCTATGCTTTGTAAACACGATCTAATTATTGAAATGTTTACATGATAAAAGGCAGTATGTTGGTCATTAATTAAATAACTATTTCCTAAAGAAATGGGTAATAAAGGGTTCCGAAGTTCCTCTATTTCATAACTAATGCTTGTCATTGTGGCTAGGGCAAACAGCAGAATCCATATCTTGAGCATCGTCTGAAACAATGAAATCATTTTTTTATTTTCTTTGTTTCTTAAGACGTCTCTTGTGAATAGGAGTTTTATTGTCAAAAATTTTCTCTTTTTGTGATGAGTTACGAGGGTTTTTAAGTTTTCTATACAGGGGCATTCGTTTTTGTCTACTGGGTGTTTTTACGTACACAGGTTTAGACGTGTTAATTTCTGGAGGGTCATCTAAATTTTCATTTCGTTTTTCTAAAGTTTTCTTTTGAGAATCTTTTAATTTGTCGTAAATTTGTTTATTGATAAAGTCTATGTTTTCGCGGTGTTCAGTCATGAATTGTGTTTGTAATTCTTCTTCTGAAAGTTCGAGGGGATTTTTACAATCTAATTTTCCCTTAATTATTTGAAAGGGCGTATATTTCGTTGTTGAATGTACTGAGTTGTTATATGAGAGGATTGCCAGTGACATTAATTTTTCTACAGGTTCTTTGGGATTTTTCTCGAGTATAGAAAGTAGCGTTTCTCTGATTGTCGAGTGAAAACGTTCTATCGGACTATTGGAATTTGGATTGTGGGGAGTAATAAAATGCAATTGGATATGATGCAATTTACAAAGGTCTTGTATCAATGCATTTTTAAAAGATGAGTGATTGTCTGTTCTTATTTTTCCTGGGATACCGTAGTGTTTAATATAGTCAATTAGTCTACCGGCTATCTCGGGGCTTGTTTCTGAAGAGATGTGATAAGCTTGTGCTAATTTCGAAAAGCTGTCAATTATTGTTAAAAATTTATGTTTGTCAAATTGGTAAACGTCAATATACAAGTGGTCAAAAGGTTCGTTACCGATCGGGGTTGGTTTTAATTTAATTTTATGTGGCTGTCTTTCATATTTGGATTTTTGACAAATCTCACATGTGTTAACGTATTGTTGTACGTCCTTTTCCATATTCGGCCAATAACAAGTTCTTTTTAGTGACGTAATGTTTTCAGTAATTCCTCGGTGAGATGTTTTTGTTTCATGATATATTTGTATCTTATGAGTTTGTTCGTCTTTGTCGGTGATGTCTTCGACAAGGGTGTTGCTTATTTTTAGCTGGAACGAATTAGCATTAAAGAATTTCCGAAATGTTCTTAGTATAATGGGTTTTATCTTTGAAATGCATACAGTAGTTACCTGGAGGCATATTTTCTTTAATTAATTTCAAAATTATATTTTCACAAGGATCATTTTGTAGAAAGAATATTATTCTTTTCTTTCCTTCAAATGGGTACTGTGTTTCTTTTCTGTTAGAATTATTATTTGAATAACGAAAGATTATTTGGTTTTTGAAGGTATTAAGGTGTTTTATTGTATAGGGTGCTCCTAAGATGGGATTTTCCTCAGATGTATGTACAGTTTGGTTATCATCTTGATCTGGAGGAAGTTTATTTCTAGGGTTATTTGCAGATTTTTCAGAAGAATGTCGACTAGTGGTACTTGAACTTGCGTCTGAAAATTCTGGTATTTCTAAATTGTCAGGTTGTTTTAGAACTTTAACAGGGGCTTTTATACAAGAGGGTTTTAAATGTTGTACTGGGTGTCTATACCCAAACGGTGTTGGTGGAAGGTTAGGTAAATTGTCTTGTATAAGTTCTTCGAAAGTTTCTTCAAAGTCACTTATGTCGGCTAAAGTTAAGTTATCTTCCGGTATGTGTATTTCCGGAAAGTCATTATTTTCTAGGGTATTTATTTGTACAGGGGGCCTAGATAATGCATCTGCATTCATGTTTTGAGAGCCTTTTTTATATTGGATCTCGTAGTCAAATTCTGCTAATTTTAATCTCCATCGTACGAGTTTAGAGTTTGGCTCTTTAATTGACATTAGCCACTGTAATGGTTTGGGATCAGAGAGGATTTTAAATTTTACTCCAAATAAATAGGGTCGAAAATATTTGGTTGCCCACACTATAGCTAATAATTCTTTTTCGATCGTTGAATAATTGCATTCAGCGGGGTTGAGGGTACGAGAGGCATAAGCAATAGGTAGATCTTGATCTACTGGACCTTGGGATAAGACTGCTCCAATGGCGTAATTAGAAGCATCAGTGGTTAGCAGAAATGGTTTTGAAAAATCGGGGTGTTGGAGTATTGGGTCATTCATAAGAAGTTCTTTGCATATCTGAAAACTTTTGACAAATTCGGGCGTATGAATTACTTTTCTATCCTTTTTTAAACAATTTGTCATTGGTTTAGTGAGTTTTGCAAAACCTTTTATGAATTTCCTATAATATCCAATAAGACCTAAGAAAGATTTTATTTCTTTTGGGTTTTTAGGAATTGGAAATTTTTTTATAGCCTCTATTTTTCGGGGATTTGGTTTTATTCCCTCTGGCGTAATGACATGACCAAGGAATTCAACGGATTTTTGAAGAAACTCTGATTTATCTAACTGAATTTTCATGTTATTCTCTACTAACCTTTGGAATACTAATTTTAGGTTTTTAACATGTTCTTGAAGGGATGTTGCAAAAATAATTATGTCGTCCATATAGACGAGGCAAATTTTACCTTGAAGGCCTTGGCTGGCGTGGCTGGGGCGTTTTTTAGACCAAATGGCATACGAGTATATTCGTAATGACCATTTTCTACATTAAAAGCTGTTTTTTGAATAGAATTCGGATGCATTTCAATCTGGTGGAATCCTGATGCGAGATCTAGCGTAGTAAAATATTGAGCTCTGCCTAATTTATCAAGGATATCAGAGATATTAGGCAAAGGATACCTATTATCAATGGTCTTTTCATTGACCTTGCGGTAATCGATGACCATACGCCATTTTTGTTTGCCAGATGCGTCCATTTTTTTTGGAACAATCCAAACAGGAGAGGACCAGGGGCTTTGGGAAGGTCTAATAATATTGTCTTCTAGCAACTGAGATATTTGTCTTTTAACTTCTTGTTGGTGGACATAGGGATACCGATATGTTTTAGTATGTATAGGAATTTCATCTGTTGTTTTTATCTCATGCTTAACACGGTTGGTAAATGTAAGTTTATCGCCTGGTTTATGTAAGACATTAGGAAATTGATTAATTAATTTTTCTAATGCACTCTTTTCTTCGGAATTGAGATGGTCTGAACGTATTAATGAAAAGGGGTTATTAAGTTTTATATAGTCGTCAGTTTGATATACCTCGTTTCGGACTTGTTCTAAATTAAATAATTCAAATTATTCGGAGTGAAACGGTGAACTAATTTCTCTTATATGATATGGCAAAAACTCAAGAATTACACTTTTATCAGTAAAGTTTTTTAACTCGAGAAGAATTTGGTTATTATTTACCATTGTTATGCAAGGAGATACTTCAACTTGATTAGTTTTTATATAAGGAATGGTTATTTCCGTGTTTTCAGGCAAATCAGTATTAATTTTTGCTAATAAACTATTATTAGGTGGAATTTCTATTTTTTGAACTTCAAAATTTGTACGAAAATAAAAAGGTATGGTATATTTGTTATTATATAGCGATTGGTTCATCAAGTCTATATTCAGTTGTAGTTTTTTCAAATCTCTAACGCCTATTATGCCATCGAAATAATCAAGAAAGTTGTAGAGTATATATTCAAGTGGTTGGGAAATACCAAAGTCTGATAAAATATTTATTTCAGCTTTACTTTGTGTTGTTTGCTTTCCCATACATGTAACTAGGGTGTGTTTGGAATTTCGTATTTTATTTGCAAAATATTTTTCTGCAATAGCTGGTCTAATTAAGGAGGTGTGACTACCTGTATCTATTAGAAGTTTACAAGGGGGGTTTTTTATTTCGATATATGGAAGGGCATTAATTTGAAAGCTATTTAAAGTTAAACTGGATGGTCTATTCCAGAGGCCTCCGATGGAAAATTTTCATTTTCCTCTAAGGTCTGTTCTTCGCAATTTTCATGGTCATTAGAAAACTGGCTGTAATTATATTCTATATCATCTGGGTTATCAGGATTGTAAAGATCTGAATTGTCAAAATATTCGGATTCTGGTTCGGGATAATCACTCAAATAAGTGATTTCCTGAAATCGTAAGGGGTTAGCATAGGGATTTTTCTGCCAAAAGTTTTGTGAAGCGGAGTTTGTTGGTCTTTGGAAATTATTGTTAGGCACTTGAGAAAATTGGTTTTGTTGTGGACCTGAATTATTCGGCCTAAAATGTTTTTGTTGGACACTAACTCCGGACATTGGTGTAGGTTGGCTTGAGTTTTTATTTGAATTTTGATGTGCAAAAACATTTTTTGGTTTTCCAAAAACTTGCGAATTAGTCGGGAATCTTTGTTGCGGGAATGGCCTGCGAGGTTGAACATTTATAGGTTGGCTAGGGAATTGCGTTTGCTGAGGGCGAAAATTGCTATTTGGGGAAGGAAAATTATTTGGCATTTGTTGAAATAGATTTGACTTAAAGAAGTTAGGCGTTTTTTGTATCTGTCTTTGGGGAATATTATTATTATTATTATTTGGGTTAGGCCTAAAGTTAATTTGATTTTCTAACATTGTAAAATTCATAACATGGCTAGTAGCTAAACTTAAATTTGCAGGGTTATGAATTAACAAAATGGTTTTTAGTTCAGAGGGCACATTTGCCATAAGGACTTGAACTGCCGTTTGTTCCGCTTGTTCAATAAAGGCATTTTTTACTACCTGTGACAAATGTTCTGAGTGTAATTTAGAGGTTATTCTATGTACTAAAATTTTAAGTCTATCAATAAATTCTAAGAGAGATTCGTTTTTGAATTTTGCACAAAAGGTTAATTGGTTTGTTAAGTTCTGTCTAGAAATGGGGTCGCCGAATTTTTGTCTTAAAGCATTTTTAATATCTGTCCATGTTGTTAAATCGGGTCGACTCATAAGAAAGTTTCCGGCTTGATCGATTAATTTGGATTTTATGGAAAGTAAAACAAATTCTTTCTGTGATTCATCACCAGTATAATAACGTGTATAAAATTCGTCTATTGCGTGTATAAAATATTCTAAATGATCGGGGTTACCATTAAAAGATTTTAAGAGTTGGACAGTTGCTCTTAAACTTTCAGCCATTTTATTGTCTGTCAAACTAAGATTCTGGAGATCTTCTAAGATTGAGTCAAGATTCATAAAATTAAAGTTTTGTATGAAATATTAAAATAAGGTTAATATAATTTAGAAATTTCTATTTATGAAAATTTAACACTCGCAAAAAGAACTTTTTGGTATGAGGATTTCTAAAAATCTAAAGCTTGAAAATTTTTCGTATGAAAATTTTCCAAAAGAACGTAAATAAACTTGAAAATTTTACGGGTGAAAATTTACAAAAGGACTTAATAGTTTAAAGAACACCATTTCACAAAATTATAATAGCACTTTAGGAAAGAAAGGTAACTTACAAAAATGCTTCTTGGAGACTTATGATGTTCTTGTATCCTCAATTGACAGTTGAAACTGAAGATCTGGACCTCCACTCGTAGAAATTCTTGTTGCAGCGAAAGCAAGACTTCTGGATAGTGAAAATCTGGAACTTTGAGGATCCTACAACGACTGCGCCATTTACGTGTAATTTTCAGGAAAGACCGTTTTTAAAAAACATTTATTACTATTTAAAATGAATTTATTCGATCGAATTCCAAAATTACAACTTTCTTAAATGTTACGAATATAAGTTTACACGACGAAGTACAGACTTAGGCTGACGACTAATTAGAAATGGTGGTATTTATATGTGCATTCTAATCTAAACATACGACGTCA
Organism: Kuschelorhynchus macadamiae; assembly: GCA_030620095.1. NCBI lineage: Eukaryota > Metazoa > Arthropoda > Insecta > Coleoptera > Curculionidae > Kuschelorhynchus > Kuschelorhynchus macadamiae. The sequence continues at coordinate 219,149 of JAUTXW010003868.1, read as the reverse complement.
TTAATTACAAGAAAGTGTGTGTAGTTTCTAAATAATGGATATATAATTTGTGCAAAAATATTAAGAATTTTGTTAACTAAAATAAAAATCATAACCCAAAAATTTGGATGGTCTATTCCAGAGGCCTCCGATGGAAAATTTTCATTTTCCTCTAAGGTCTGTTCTTCGCAATTTTCATGGTCATTAGAAAACTGGCTGTAATTATATTCTATATCATCTGGGTTATCAGGATTGTAAAGATCTGAATTGTCAAAATATTCGGATTCTGGTTCGGGATAATCACTCAAATAAGTGATTTCCTGAAATCGTAAGGGGTTAGCATAGGGATTTTTCTGCCAAAAGTTTTGTGAAGCGGAGTTTGTTGGTCTTTGGAAATTATTGTTAGGCACTTGAGAAAATTGGTTTTGTTGTGGACCTGAATTATTCGGCCTAAAATGTTTTTGTTGGACACTAACTCCGGACATTGGTGTAGGTTGGCTTGAGTTTTTATTTGAATTTTGATGTGCAAAAACATTTTTTGGTTTTCCAAAAACTTGCGAATTAGTCGGGAATCTTTGTTGCGGGAATGGCCTGCGAGGTTGAACATTTATAGGTTGGCTAGGGAATTGCGTTTGCTGAGGGCGAAAATTGCTATTTGGGGAAGGAAAATTATTTGGCATTTGTTGAAATAGATTTGACTTAAAGAAGTTAGGCGTTTTTTGTATCTGTCTTTGGGGAATATTATTATTATTATTATTTGGGTTAGGCCTAAAGTTAATTTGATTTTCTAACATTGTAAAATTCATAACATGGCTAGTAGCTAAACTTAAATTTGCAGGGTTATGAATTAACAAAATGGTTTTTAGTTCAGAGGGCACATTTGCCATAAGGACTTGAACTGCCGTTTGTTCCGCTTGTTCAATAAAGGCATTTTTTACTACCTGTGACAAATGTTCTGAGTGTAATTTAGAGGTTATTCTATGTACTAAAATTTTAAGTCTATCAATAAATTCTAAGAGAGATTCGTTTTTGAATTTTGCACAAAAGGTTAATTGGTTTGTTAAGTTCTGTCTAGAAATGGGGTCGCCGAATTTTTGTCTTAAAGCATTTTTAATATCTGTCCATGTTGTTAAATCGGGTCGACTCATAAGAAAGTTTCCGGCTTGATCGATTAATTTGGATTTTATGGAAAGTAAAACAAATTCTATCTGTGATTCATCACCAGTATAATAACGTGTATAAAATTCGTCTATTGCGTGTATAAAATATTCTAAATGATCGGGGTTACCATTAAAAGATTTTAAGAGTTGGACAGTTGCTCTTAAACTTTCAGCCATTTTATTGTCTGTCAAACTAAGATTCTGGAGATCTTCTAAGATTGAGTCAAGATTCATAAAATTAAAGTTTTGTATGAAATATTAAAATAAGGTTAATATAATTTAGAAATTTCTATTTATGAAAATTTAACACTCGCAAAAAGAACTTTTTGGTATGAGGATTTCTAAAAATCTAAAGCTTGAAAATTTTTCGTATGAAAATTTTCCAAAAGAACGTAAATAAACTTGAAAATTTTACGGGTGAAAATTTACAAAAGGACTTAATAGTTTAAAGAACACCATTTCACAAAATTATAATAGCACTTTAGGAAAGAAAGGTAACTTACAAAAATGCTTCTTGGAGACTTATGATGTTCTTGTATCCTCAATTGACAGTTGAAACTGAAGATCTGGACCTCCACTCGTAGAAATTCTTGTTGCAGCGAAAGCAAGACTTCTGGATAGTGAAAATCTGGAACTTTGAGGATCCTACAACGACTGCGCCATTTACGTGTAATTTTCAGGAAAGACCGTTTTTAAAAAACATTTATTACTATTTAAAATGAATTTATTCGATCGAATTCCAAAATTACAACTTTCTTAAATGTTACGAATATAAGTTTACACGACGAAGTACAGACTTAGGCTGACGACTAATTAGAAATGGTGGTATTTATATGTGCATTCTAATCTAAACATACGACGTCATTAATTACAAGAAAGTGTGTGTAGTTTCTAAATAATGGATATATAATTTGTGCAAAAATATTAAGAATTTTGTTAACTAAAATAAAAATCATAACCCAAAAATTTGACGTCTATTGAATTTCTGCTTGCCGTCAGCAAGCTCCTTGCTCCAATACAAAGTCTACTTTGAACTGCACTTCGAATTTTGTCTAATGTAAATAAATTTCGTAACAAATTCGAGTTGGAATTGAATGTAAATGTAACTTTAGTCCAGACTGATTTCGCTGTTCTGTCCAGACTTGATATTCAAAAATAAGTAAGCTGATATCATTTTTCTTAAATTGCAATTTGTATTTTTGTAAGGACCTTATAAAACATTATTTTTTAGTTTCTATACTTAAATTAAACTGATGAACACTTGAAAGAAATACGAGAAATTTGTGACTAAATTGAGAGCAGTGGCGTTTCCAGAACTCTGGTCTGGGGGGGAGGTTGTGGTTGGCAGGAGGATGAGGGGGCGAACACCCGTTTAGGTAAATTTTAAACAAAGGTTAGGAAATTAAATAATTATTATTTAGCCGTACTTAACCTCATTTTTAAAATTCAGAAACTAAAGTAATGATAGAATATTTAGAAATAAAATTATTTAATACATAGTACATACCTTGTAAAAATTAAATGGTGCCCTTGCAATTACAAATTTTAGTCTTTTTACTGCACTACACAAAACAAAAGCATTTATCGTTCCCCTTCTCCCATCTCGCGTCGGTATTTTTCGTGTATAAATTCTGACATTGGTGAGGGGGTAAGACCACCAAACGCCTTACTTGTGCCATATCAGTCGAATAATATTCATACATCGAAAAATTATCACGATAATATCTATCCAATTTTCCGTTTAATAATTTATTGTTACAAATATTAGAGGCAAAATAATTTTCAATATTTTCAATATTAGGCATTAGGTTTCTGGGGTGATAATTACCCCCTCTACCCCCTCTTAGAAGCGCCCTTGTTACAAAGTTGTGATTTTTAATATTATTTTGCAAAATTCTTCGAAACCAAACCAGGAAGTATACAACTTTGTACTACTTGGGTAAATATTCTGAATAGGGTGATAAAAATACAACCTTAAATTTTTGAAAAAACTTCAATTATTCAGAAAATTCAGGAATGTTTTGATATTTGCTTCTTACTCATACATGGACAATCTATGAACAAATACTGAAAAACAAATTCTATCGATTTTTGATAGTTTCATATTTAAGCAATCAACAGAGAATTACCCAAAATATGGACTTTTTTGGAAATTTGTAGGTTAGACAAACGGGTTTATGAATACTAATCGTCAACAGTGATAGAGTCAGCATAGGTAGGGGGCCATAATAATATACAAGGTGAGCCAAAAGTTAGTCAATTGGTACTAAATATAAAAATTGTTTTTATACATTTTTATAATGTTAACTTTATCGTCGAAAACGACCTTCAAAAAGCACAGTTCATTACGTGATTCAGTTGAAATAAATATACTTTTATAAATTGCTTTGAATTACTATTCCCGCGTCCTCCCCCCCCCCACTTCGCTCCCTCCCCCTCGGTTATCTGGGAAAATTTCTCGGGAAAAGGGGGCCCATAAAATATCCTGTACCGGGGCCCCAAAGCTACGCTACTGTACTTATTAAAATATAAGTAAAACACCCTGTATATCTCAGAAATCATTATACTAATCAGGTTGGTGCAAATAATAAAAATTTCTTACAAATAAACGCATTTCCTCTCGCTGTCACTACGCCTATTATACTGGTGATGGCGTCGATTTTATTTTTGAAGTAAGTAATTACATTTTACCCCATGAAAGTAACTCTTTTTATCAGATTTTGACATACATACTCATTAGTTCTCTCGACGTTTGGAGCTTAAAGTGAAAATAAAGTTGAAACATCCTAAATACTGTATTGGCACGATAAGATTGGGCATTCCATCAATGTCTCAGACCTTGCCATGTCTGCCATCAAGATGAAGTTACCGCACATTTATTGAGCACACTTTTAAACCAAACGTACCTAAAGTCAGGAAGATCAGTCTTTGGACTTACTTATATACTTCCTTTAAAATAAAATTACTAGTAGCCCTTAATCTAAATTTCGTTATACGATTACATACCATTATCGATCAGTATATTGTATTCCTGCCTCTCACAGGCTGTTAGCGCATTCTTGACGAGATGGTGAGGAACCTAGTAACTAGTTATTTATATAAAGCCGGCGGCATGCATTAAGTGTAACAGAAGTTATGAACTCATAATATATGACAGTTAATTATTGTAATAGTCGAACTTTGAGAGAAGCAACTCGTGGTTTTATTTTAATAAGTTATGTTGCAGGTATTAATAAAAACAAAGTTATCCTATAAAAATATTTACAATATATTATGAAATTACTCTATACATTTTAAGAAAGTAAATACTCAAGTATCTGTACACGTTTGTAGAAGTTGTCCTAAATACTGATTTTATATAATATTTATTGTTTTAAACTAACTCACAAAATAACTTATATAGAATTTTTAAAGTTAGGTCAGCAAATTTCTCAAAATTTTACCATCGCCTAAGGTTTCAAAATAAGGATCGGTACAGAAATTAATAGTTTTGTTCGGAACAAAATGTTCAAAGATTAAGATTTCATTATACCCTCTATTTAGAAACGGAGCCGGTAAATAGCCTGCTTGTTGTGGGCCAACTTTAAAAAATCTAGATAAGACAAATCCGTTGACTACGACAAATCCTTTATTCCAACCCTTAAAATCAATATAAGTGTCTTGAGGTTCAGAATCAATATTGAGTTTTGCCCTGTATAACCGAGGACCGTTTAAAAAAGTTGGTTGTTTCCAATTAGAAAGCGACTGGGTCCACTTCCTTTTAAATTCTAGAGGAATTATTTTCCAGTCTGTTATTTCATGGTCGTCAATTAATACGTTACCCTGCCAAAGCCCTTTATACTGATTAAACTGGTTTAATTTACCGTAATTCACCCTGCCAAAATTTTCTACTACTAAATCTAAAGTTGCTCCCGAGTAGTTTGATTTTCCTAAATTCAGTGTCGAGTCCTTTTGTCTCCAATATCCAAAACCGTTAAGATCTTGTTCACTTTCTAGTACCTTGGAAATTAATTTGCCGTTGACTAGTACTAATACAGTATCACAGACGTGGCCCTCGATTTTTAAAATTGATCCCGCCTTAATGTCGATATTTTCTTTTCTGTAAACAATATATCCGTAACTCTGTCCGCTTTTACCATTAATATCTAATTGTTCCATGGAAACAAGTTTCTCGCTGTTTATGATATGTTCACTTTGAGCTATTAGCTCATCTAGATTTAATTCATCTGATATCTCTATTTCAGGATAAGCTACTCTAAAGATAGGTTCTGGTGGCGATGGTTGTCTAATGTATACTTCGTTATACTCAGCCGTTAATCGTTGAACAGCGACATACTTATCGGTGTAGTCGCCATTTTCACACAGTGGAGCATCGTAATCGTAACTGGTAGTGTCAGGCTGATAGCCTAAAACAAAATTACAATGTTACAAATGTTACAATGAGCAGCAGAAGTACACATCTCTTACGCAAGATATTTGTAGGAAAATAGAAAAAACGGCGTCAATGATAAAAAAAGATAGTGGTGATTATGAACGCTCACTAAAAATAATCAAGTATGGTGGCTGTGTTTTAATAATCCCTATATTTTATTACTTTACACACAGGGAGAATAATTAATTAAACTGGTATATTCTTTTTAGATGATGTACCAATTTTTGAGGAAAGGACTCGAAGGACAAACCTAGGGCTTCTTCAAAGAAAAGTTATTATTCGACCATAAAATTATGCTTTTGGTTTTCCAGAACATTTTTTTATAGACCTGTTTCCATCGAATATGCTCAAAATGTAATTTCCAGGTTTAATTTTGAAACTCAAAAAAAAGAAACAAGGCTGTATAAACCGTAAAGGATGTTATTCTTTATATGGTTGGTCTCAAACCTTAACTTTAGTTATTTCTAGGTTATTGGCTCAGTTCTGAAACTCTGATACTTTGGTCGTAATCTCTACTGTCTTACCGACCGTTTTGATGTTTTTTATAGGTTATAATGGCATAATATTGAAAAATCTAATTATTAAAATTATTTGGTACTCAATACTCAATAATTTGATAAACAAATATTTATTATTTCCGGTAATTTAGTAAAAGAACATGACACAAGTTAAAGGTATTTTGGGTTCCGCGAAATTTCTTTTAATATTTTAGTATGTTGTTGAGGAAACTTTCTTGTCATTGCACTCTATACCTTGCAAATTACAGAGTGAGACAGAAATCGAGGATCAAAAACTGTATATTTTACATATATTTGCAAATATTATGCAAGAATAATGAGTAATACATAATATAAAACAAAAAATTAAAAACAAGTGTTATATTAAAACTAGTATTATAGTTATCTAAGAACCATCTCACATTAAAAAACTTTAGTGCCTACAAATATTTTCGTTTGCTAATTTTCCTGTATAAAATAGTAATACCAGTAACTTATTTTAACAATAACATTTTTCTAATTGGTGTAATAACAGATTCAGCTTTAATTTACTGCACAATATTTGTATTAAATTAAAAAAATATGCACTTATTTTATGGGTTACACTGTATAAATATAGAAAATATCCTTGAGTAATAACTTAAGTTTTACAGTAAAATATTTGGATAGGTTTAAAGTAACTTTCGATGCCCGAAATATGCCTATGTAAAAATGATAAAAATGAAAATATTCAACATTTGACCCTCGAATCGTAGCTCACTTTATTTGCGTCGTATAGTGCAGTAGCAAAAAGTTTCTTTACAGCGTTGGAAACAGCATGCTAAAATATTAAAGCAAGTTTCAATGAACCGTAAGTACGTGCCATGGCCTTTCTTGGACTGTCTCGCTTGTTTTGCCTTGCCTCTTGGAGGAATGATAATGGCAGTAAAAAACCAACTACAATAAAAGTAAAGGAAGATGATTAAGTGCTAGTATAAACAAATGTGACAGAAAACTAAAGAAAAGAAAAAATATCAAAACGTTAAAAGCTAAAGAAGCTTTTAATACTCGCAATGATTTATTTAGATGAAAAAAGTATTTTAATAGTCTACTGAGATAGTTTTAGGTTATTGTAGAAAAGCTTCGGAAGGAGCGAATACATGAAAACCTATTTAGGATAATCACATCCTACTTGTCAGAGAGAATTACAATTAAAGAAGTCCATAGTGGGGTATCTCATGAATTGGTGTTGGGCCCAACTCTGTAAAATACTCTTTATAATAACCATCTGACCTTGGAAATGCCTGAGAGGTGAAATTACCGACCGCATAGCTTTGACTGTGGTTGCTCATGAAATGCTGATAAATGTGGCGTTGGCTCTCAAAACGGAGACTATTTTCTTAAGAGTCACAAGAAAAGTAACTCTGATCATTTTCACTATTAAGGAACCACCAGTTAGGTCAAGCAAGGCAATACCATTTAGGAGTGTCTCTCGACTCAAGACTTTCTTTAGCAGAGGATGTGAGACAAACATGCAAAAATAAAGAAAACCGTAAGTGCAATGCCAACCTCGTGCCAAACATAGGAGGCCTGAGAGTCTCGAAGAACAGGGTAATGACAAAGGTAATTCAGTTTCAAATTTTATACGCCGCGCAGGCCTGGCATAAAGTGACAAGCAAAAAAAACTGATAAAAATGCTTACTGGACAACAAAGACTGATGCATCAGGATATGCAGGACATACCGGACTGTATCAACCAAGGGAGTAGGCGTCGTGTATCGCAACTAAAAGATACGAAAAGTCCAGTGGATAAGATAAGTGGAGTGGAGACAGGTTTAACAAGGCAGAACATCTTTATAAATGGCAGAAACAATCCAAGAAATGGTAAATGGACGTATCATACCAGACATTTAAGAATAAATAAAATGTCCACATGGTGAGCCTAACTTGATAGAGGTGTCCATCTGCTTTAAAAGCTGTGAAAGTTTACAACAAGTATTCATTACTTCGTATTTACAAATGTTGAAAACAATACCCTAAAAATTAAAAAGGGTATAAGCAATATACAATATACATCGTAAATTGTTTAATAGTCTAAGAACCACTATGCGGCGTTTATGATGCTGGTTTTTTTATTACCAACAGCTGAACTTTCCGGGAGTTCCTCATTTCTTTACATATAATATGTGCTTCATCTTCGGAGTTGTGCCTATTTAAATTTTGTTAGCTTAGTTAAGTTTGAAAGCACTTATATCCTATGTTATTACAAAATCTTATTACAGCATTATAATATAATTATTACAAAAACTTAATATAGTATATATACAATTATGTTATTAAATAATATGGGTTTGAAACACGATCCAATAATTTAAATGTCCTATAATTCTAGAACAACTTGAATTGAAGGCAAGAATTAATTTTTAGTTTGTGCTTTAGTGCAAAATTTTAATTTAAAAAATTGTGAAAGCTTTAGGAACTGAAAAGAGATGTGGTGAAAATACCATTTACTTTGGATTTGACTATAGTGTGCTTTTCATAGACAGTACGAAAATCCTAGTGAAATAGTGACAGAAACGGATTTATTTTTAGTTTTATGGAAATAGGAAAATGCGTTATATTTTATATGGTATAGTCAAATATTAAATATTATTCTTGCAATTAAAATCCTTATAAGTTGCATATTATAAGTAAAAAATTCAAATAAGTGTTCTTTATTAATGAAATTTATTGGCGCAAATTAGTCTGTTTGTTAATATCCATGCATTTGAATTGAAATTTGTGAGTTACTACGGAGGATAATAATATCCAGAAATAGACCTTACCCTACGATTCCAACAAACATAATGCCTCTTTAGAAAATGAAATAGGGATACGTGATAACATAAGAAAAACGTTTACTAAAATAGCAGATTTAATCAAACTGGTTACATTTTTGTACTAGAAGACGCGGTAGAAAAGTTTATGTAAAATAATTCTAAGCATACATGTTTCCTCATAGAATATACCTGCATTATCATTGCCAGATCCATAAATATTTCCACCATTAAAAAATCCCCAATTTGTACCACCATGCATCATGTATAAATTAAACGAAGAGTTCCACATCAAAACATCCTCAAGCACGCCATCAAATTTCCCAACGTTTCGCTCGTGATGTTTTTCTGTATAATGATCAAACCAGCCAGTCCAATATTCCATCACCATCAGCGGTTTATTAGGTTGATGTGCTTTCAACAAAGCTAGTTCAATGGAGCAATCCTCCTGAAAATTCGCCGTAGCTAAAACGTCTGGTAGAGTACCTAAAAAAATTCACAAAATATATTTATTTGGTTATTGCACACAGCACATACAATGGGCAAAGCAACATTTAAAATTATATTAGCAATAATATTTCCTATCAAAACTAAGGACATTGCGTGTTGCATAGACAATTATTTTTCAGGAACTTTGTGGCTTTTTTGCAACGTATAAAATATATAAATATTTTTAAAATGGAAAATAGTTTAAGTAATTGTATATGTCAACGTGTAGACTGAAGACTATTATGTCGCTCTAGCTAAACAGTATCAACTGAAAAGGCCTCGAAGATTAAGTGATAAACTTATGACCACATGTCGAGGCTCATCGAGACGGCATGGTGCATATAGGTGAACGTCATGTATAAAAACTTAACAAATATTATTGAAATATTTTATAAAATTAAAGCGCTTTCTGCAGAAGTTTTGTGCGGTATTCCTGATATCTGTACTGTTAGCTACTTTGCCAGAATGACCTACATTTATATTTATTTAGTTTTTTAGTTTTAGTTTTTATATCTTAAATAGTGGCTTGCCTGTTTTCCCTTTATTATTATAGTGCACTTGTATGGGTTAATTTTCTAAACAGAACATTTTATTACAAGATATATGTACGTATATTGTATACTTAGAAGATATTAATTTTAAGAACAATTGTGCAGCAGGAAGGCATATGCTTATATCCCTTCCTGCTAAATATGAATGTCAATTATTTCTTTTATTTCCTAATCAATTTATGGTGCGTACGCCCCATCCATTCTTTCTTAGATTCTTAATTAATAATGTTTTACTCTCGGTTTTACTTAATACCAATTATTTTCGTTCACAGCACCGCGTGCAAAGTTAAGTTTCCCAAAGGAGTGTTTTGCTACTGCACGCTACAAGTGCCGGAGTATACTAGCTAGGCTGATAAGCGCTCGTCAAAAGAAAACAAAGCGAAAACTGTTGCGTGCATATCTAGAAGATTCTCATTGGGTAGGTGTAATATGTGATATTGTTATATACGGAGGTTTCAAGTTATATTGTAACGTGAACTATGTACGCATGTTAAATTCGAAGTTAATTGATTATGGAGAATCAATTACAAGATTTAAACCAGACAGGCAAAGAAACACACGGAACTAAATTTAATAAAAACGTGGTAAAAATATAAATATCTACCGTAAAATCCAGCAGACGGTGTATCCGAAGTAAAAAGTAGTTCTGTTATTCCATTATCTCTTATAATTTTCTTTAAAGCTTCTAAATATGCTATATCTATCGGTTTTCCCTCTTCCTTGACATTTCCATACTCGTTTTCAATTTGAACTGCAATAATTGGCCCTCCCTTTGTAAACTGCAATGGTCCTAGTAAAGGCAGAAGTTGCTTAAAGTATCGTTCTACGTAAAAAAAATACTTTGAATCCGAAGTGCGTACCTTTAAGTCTTTGTGTCTTAAGAGCCAACTTGGAAGTCTAAAAAATAAAATGAATAATTTAAAATTCAATACTACATTATGTCAAAAGTAATAAGTAATAGATATTATATAAAATAATAGTATATATTTCAAGAAGCATATAACGGCGGGTTACTCAAATGAATTACATCACTCAGCTCGTATTATATCATCCTCCTGATTAAAAGCGATTATATGCGAGTAGAATACTATCCTTTTTCCATGACTGCTCTTATTTTAAACCATATTCAATAAAGTTCAAGTAACAACAAAATTCAATGAAACAAATTATGCAGCAAAAAAGATTAAATTGAGAGTCATTTTAAACGCAATTTGAAATATGAAAATTTGATTTTGACGATTGGTTGTAGCCTTATTACTCACGAGTGGAAGCATAGGTTTTTTTACATGACAATAAACATGTTGACAATGCAAGATTTATTTATTATTCGAAGAAAAAAACATATTTTTTTAATCATTCAAGTTCCATTTATATTGTTTTTTCACCTTATTACTTATTATTTTTAAATAATCTCAAAATATTGATAAGGATTAGGTTAATTATGAATTCCTCCTATCTACCAAACAGCTCTAGCTCCTCTACTCCTCCGCGAGTTTAGAGAAAGCCCTTAAGATATTTTTGAAAATATTAATAAAGTTGTGTTTGTGTTGGTACAATTTCTAGCTCAAAGGAAATTAATATTGAGCAATTTATAGCATGAACCTTGCAACACTTTGCAGAACAAACCGCTGCAACAGAAATAGAAGCATCAAAATGATTTAGCTCTAAAACCTTTGATATCAAATGCAACATTAATACCTATGAACATTTATAATATAAAGAGAAATACGAGTATTCAGTTTTAATTGCCGCAATCAAGTTAAATGCAAACAGTTGGACAATTGGATTCGAATCCTAGTAAAGAACTATGGTATACGCAGAATTGTAATCTAATACAATAAAAAATTATTTCCATATATGTAATGTATTTTTTTGGTCAAAAAAGGTTAGATAGATCACTATCTATATATGTTATGAAAGTGGTTCGACAGAATGAAAAGGTTGGCGACCCCTGCTATAAATAAACTGTAATTTATCAGATCTTTACGCTTCAAGGTCCCTAGATACCGAAAAACATGTTTTCGCGCTCCCTTCGGTCCTGTCGGTCTGTCTGACTGTTTGCACCATAGCTAACAACTTTCTTACACCATTGACCTCAAATTTCGGTCAAAAATTAAGAATCACATGGGAATAACCACGTTTTGGTAAAAATCTAATATGGCGAAACAAAATGGCGGCCTAGTGAAATATTTAAAAAAAATCAATACTACAAAACTATTTATCCAATTTACCTCAAATTCTGGACAATATGAAATATTACGTAGTAATCAGCTGATACAATTTTGGTATGAATTCAACACGGCGAAACAAAATTGCGACTTATTTAAAAATTAGCCTGAAAAAAATTATTTATACATTAATTTCAAATTTTATGCAAGAATTAATTGTGATATAGAGATGAACTGGTAAATTTTGGTACGAATTCAAGATGGCGGCCAAATAAAATTGTTATATCGTGATAAAAGTCACCCTCCCAGGTTTTACATATCGTTTTAGCATCCATAGATGCCAAAAATGTTTTCTCAATTCCGTAGGTTTGTGTGTCGATCTATCTGTCAAGCCGCGGCGTAGCTAAAGAAGTAAGTACTTACCAGATTGAATTCAAATTTTGATAAAAAATTAAGGGTCATATGGGGATGACCTGGTAATATTTTGATAAAAATCTAAACAATATAAAATGGCGGCCTAGTGAAAGGTCAAAAAAAATATTACTAAAAATCTAATTATCCAATTTACTTCAAATTTTGCACAAGAATCAAGTGATAGATAGGAATGAACTGATAGCAATTTGATACGTTTTTGTTAAAAAAAATAAACCTGAAAAGCTACTTATTAGAATAATTTAAAAATTTTTTCAAGATAGAAAAACAAAATAGCGGCCTAATAAATTGTTTTTGTTAAAAAAAATAAAAACTGAACTTCAACATGTTGGAACAAAATGGCGGTTTTAGAAAAATCAGTTTAAAAACTACTTATTATATTTATTTTAAATTATGCCCAAAAAACAAATGTAGCATAGGTAGAAATTGGTAAAATATTGCTACGAATCTAATATGGTGGAACAAATTGGCGCCCAATAAAAATATTAGAAAAGACGGTAAATATACTGCGTATGCGTGAATTTGACAACTTTTTTATTTGTAACTTTAGGCAAAAAAGTAATTCTTCATAAGAAGTTTTGCTTATCTGAAAAATAAGATTGATTTTAAAAAGAGCGTTATTTTATATAAGTACACGTTAAGAAAGAAATACAAAGTAGAAGTCTACAAAACAAAAATATTATGAAATTCCTGAAAACTTTTTAGGCAGTTACATTAAAAACCCTATAAATACAAGTCAAAAAGCTATTTTGATAATAGACTTAGTTTTTGAAAAAATTAAAGGTGAATAAGTAAAAATTACGCATTTTATTTACATTTTATTTTTATTTACATTTGCACCATTAATTTTCTCAAAAACTAAGTCTACTATCAAAAAACTTCTAAAAGCTTTTTGATTGTATTTGCAGGCTCTATAATTGCGACGGAATTTCATTTTTTTGTTTTGCAAACCACACCTCGTACAAAAAAAATGAAATAATATTTATTCTCATATTTTTATGCTCTCCAATTTGACAATCTTAGAAAATTTGATTTCCCAATTTTTTTTGTTTTACCTATGGTTTTGCATATTTTTAAATCAACTTTCATATTATTTGGCAATTTTTTTCCGCGAAACTTTTTTTTAGCAGAACTTTTTATGAAGAATAACTCTCTTGCCTATAAAATTACAAATAAAAAAGTTGTCTATATGTTGCCAAATCCACGAGGAAAGTAAAAATACATAACAGCGTAATTTTAAATTGAAATACTTTTTTGAGTGAAATGAGCATAGGTTCAAAGGGAAACAAAACATTTTTTTTAATTAAGCATACATTAATTTAAATCCTGAATGATATGTTTTGAATTAATGAATTGAAAAAAATAAAAGGAAATTATTTTTAAATCATCTAAAAATACGCACAATCTCTAAATTACTCTACAGAGTCATTTTTACACAAAGCAAATTAGAGAGCATGGAAATGGAAAATGCTGACTTAGTGAAGATATACCAAATCTTTCAATCCTCTTCTCCTTTAAAATTGTTTGGAATACAAATTAGGCTGCAATTTAGTAGAGCTGGCGCGAGGTTTTGCCGGGCCGCCGCCGCCGGCAGAAACGACTGACGAGCAAAAAAAAGTCTCTACTTTTGTACTACTATGGCAACAACCATCGTAAACACATTACTGTCTTGAAATATTTTATCCATTATTCAGTACAGCGAGATAAAACGCAAGGCCGATGAGGGTTGAAATGCGGGACCGTGGTAAGCGCGACGGCGAGTGTTCTCCCCCTCTGCCCATGCCTCACTCCGGCCCTGAATTTAGACAGACTTAAATTTACAAGTTTGTTTCACAAATGAAAAATAGTCACTTATCAGTGTTACTGAAACAATAAAGGTTTTTTAGATGGCCAGAAGGAAGTAAATTAATTTTTAAATGGTAGTAACCATTCACAGTATTATATTGATAATTAAATTAAGAACACATACGTTAAAAATAAAATAAGTAACTCTTACCCTCCAAACTCCCATTCTGCACATATATAAGGTCCAGGTCTTAATATAACTAAAAGATCTTCCTCTTGTGCCATTTTAAGAAACTCCCCCAAATCCAGAAATAAACTAAATTCATTGTCATCAACATTCGTTCCAAAATCAAAAAGCCCATCTTCTGGTTCATGTACATTCCAAGGTACGTAAGTCTCCACACAATTCAATCCGGCAGCACGGTATTTTTTCAGTCTATCTCTCCAATATTTTGGGTGAACCCTAAAGTAATGCAGTGCGCCACTGAATATTTTTATTTTCTTTCCGTTCAAAGTAAAATTGGGATCTTCATCACTTAGGCCACTGTTTATACCCTGAGAAGTATAATATTCATACAGCGTGGGTAAAATATCGGCAGTATCGTCCCCCATTGCAAATAAACGAATCAGCTGACTAGAAGCGACTGTCAGTAAAAACTAAAAACGTTTCAATTTTATCAAGAAGCACGTGATTATGCGAGAAAGCTTGAAAGCGGAGCTATCTGCTAAGCGGTAAGGTTACGTTCCGTCTTTGTTCAAAGCGTTACAAAACAGAAACAGGGGAAGTGAGTTACAACTACTGCATTTTCAAGTTCAGGTGTAGAGGGAATGCGCAAAGCATTTAGAAATATTAGGAAGGATGTTATTTATTATATTCTATTGGTGTGGTGACAAACATTACTATAGTTGCGACAGATAACGACGGATAGCAGATGCAGAGAATTTATTAATAATACTAGATATCATCATCAAAAAGTATTGTTTGTATTTACAATACATAAAATATCCAGATAAGTAGAATGTAGGGGTATTATTATATTATCAAATAAACAACCTATAAACAGCCAGTACTGTATTTATTTATTTATTCTATTCTCCACAGCATGTCATTACATAGAATATCCATGGTCTAAGTGTTCGTTGGTCTAAGTTATACTATTTGTATTTATCTGAATAAGTTGTGAGTTAGTAATATCTAAGAAGTATGAAGTAAAAGGTAGATACTTTATTACAAGTTAGTTGTGTGTTAAGTGATTCTCAAATTTTCTTTTTTCTTTTGCTTATTGAAAATATTATTTATTACGTTTATTTGTTTAAAATTAATAATAAAATATGAAATAAGCTGACATATTATTAATAATAATAATATGTCTACTACGCTAAAATATTATTTGTTCCTTCATAATATATGTTTGGTTTAGTTTTTATTATCTAATTTGTATTTCATAAGTAAGAGATAAGGTAAGGTAGATATATTTTATAGTAACTTTGTTGCAATGCGGTTATGTGTTAAGTGATATTCAAATTTTAATTTTTTTACACACTGGAAATATTTGTTACGTTTATTTTGTTTAAAACTAATAAAATATGAAACAAGCAGACACATTAATTGTTATTATAACTATACTAAACCAAAGTTTAATTTGTTCCTCCATAATAATATGTTTAGTTTTTATTATTTAGTTTGTATTTTCTTTTTAATAGTATCTGCCACCTACCTAATACTGTCATGATACCTAGAAGGTAAAAGGTAAGGTATCTAGATACTTTATTATAGTACAGTCCCTTTATACTTTAATTAAAATATTACTTATCACGTTTATGTTGCTTCAAATTTATATGATTAGGTGTCCTTTGTTGCCCTGTGTCCTGGATTTTTTACAAATTTTGACTGATCTGTCCTGGATTATGGAAATTGATAGTTGGCAACATCACATGAGATAAACAGTATCTTTAAACAAATTGATAATTTTAATAGCTTTTTTGACCTTTAATAACAAAGGTTCCCATACCCCAAGGGCATAATTTAGGATGGTTCTAAACCACATAATAATTATAATCTTATGTGTTTCAATGTCTCTTGAATTTCGAAACATTAAGCCTATAATTATGAGTCCCCAATGTGTTGTTTAAGCCTAAGCTTTGAATCATAAAGGAATCAACTTAATGTTCAATTAGTTCAGTTATAGCTTACATAATTATTTTTATAGTTTATTTAATTGTTTCTATTCGTTCTACAAAGTGCTCTTTATTTTACTGTATCCCTTAACGAAAAAAACCTGATTATGAAAATCATCATCACTATTTAAAGAGTTCGCACTCGACGCAAGATTGGCTGTGGATTCGTTTGTTATCTACGTCCACACTATACATATAAAAGGCGGTCGTAGAAAAAATATTGTAGGAAACTCGTGCATTAAGTAATTTTTTTACTCATCGGATTACAACACTTGCTTGTGGATCTTGCTTGTGATTGTCCCCGTCGTAAAAAAGTACTACATAATGCATTTGTTAGATACTAGTAATACTAGTAATTTATGTATCAAAATTTAGCGTTTACTAACTCTTACTTAGATAACAAATAATCCACGGCAACTTTTCCACAGCTCAAAATCGTTAAATAATGGCACGATAATGCAACTTTATTTAACTATTTTGATTTCAATATCCTTTTCTTAAAGAGGGTTTTTCAAGGATACAGTGAAATGCTTGAAAATGTAGCCACCCCCTTTACTGTTTAAATTTTTGGTTTTAAAAAAAATCTAAATAGAATACACAGTTAATTTTCACATTTTTGAATTCTAGACATTTTTTACGTCACGAATTATATTTTTAAATTAATTTGTTTTCAAGTGATTGACATTTGAAAGTAGCCAATTTTTGCTACTTTATTTCCTTATAGAATCTAAACGAGTTAAATAGAACTGGTTACACGTGTTTTGCCAGATCGTCCCCATCATCAGACCTATCAGAAAAACCTTAGTTAACTTAGAGCAACATAATGTGAACTTTCCTGTCTCAGTTTTAAAAGATCTAGATCTATCACCTGATATTAACTTCTGGTTTGACCTTGACATCAACAAATGACACTGATTCCAAATTCCGGTTTAACCGGAAGTTGAGATAAGGTGATATCTTTTAAAACTAATATATAACCTAAGTTAAACCGTTGAAATTTTACAAGACGTTATGGTAATAATATTAGCAATTTTCAGATAGCAATTACTCCAAAACAAATTAATTTAGTGATATATTATGTTGTATAAAAAATTTCTAGAATTGACCGTAAAGTCTAAAAATATATAGATCTTCTTTAAAAAAAAATGCAATCTTGGGTTGCCACTCATTTTTGTTACACCCTATATAGAAATACATTTAATATTTAAAAAATCAGATCTTTATAACTTTCATATGATTTTCTTTTTGTAAAGGCAACATTTCAAAATTAAGGCCAATCACTGGGTAAGGGGGCTACAGAGGGTCTTATATATCTTAATCTTATATATCTTTATATTCAGTCACCCTGTACTTTATGTAACGATTGTGGAAAAATTACTATTACTTAAAAGATTTTATAAATACAACAAATAAAATAATTTTATACATCAATTGCTATTTATGTCATTTTAGGCAAGTAAACTAAACAATAACACACTAATGAGTTACAAATCACAACCCATTAGTGGATTACAAAAAATCCACTTTACCACCAAAAGTCTATATGAATAACACTTTTAAGGTACGGTTCATATTATTTCCAATACAATAATCTTTTGGCGGCATCTCTCTCTCTCTCTCTCTCTTTCTCTCTCTCTCTCTCTTTCTCTCTCTCCGATCTTACAGTGTTGGCCACCCGCTTGGAAAAACTAGTGCAGTGCAGCCTCTCTGCTTTCTATATTACTTGGAGAAATAAGCTTCCACAAATGGTATAAAAATTAAGTTCCAGTAATTTTTTTCACTGTTAAGCCAAAAGTGATTTTTTTTTTAATTTAATACTTTTTTTGTAACGATTATATATGAAAAAATTTAATTTTATAGTAATAACGGATCTTAAAAAGACTGACGTGCATAGTCGGAAGGCTGTGGATCGATTAAGTCTGTTTGGGAAGGATCAGTCAGCGTAAACTTCGTTTACGTATCGTCGGAATTTTTTATACCCAGGAAATCTGTCTCTCTAAAAAGGAATTCGAAAGCAATAGAAGCCTTGACATTTTGTGCCTCCTGGATATCATGAACTCGGAAAAACTTACCGGTTAAAGGAAAAAAAAAAATAAAATGTAAGGGGTTAGCCATTTTTAAACTATGAAGTTAAAACATTTGTTTTATGTATAATATATGGCAAAAGTGTAAAATAACGCGACAAGAAGCTGAAAAACATTAATGAAATAAATAAAAAACTACTTATGGAACTGTAAATTTCACATTACTAAATGAAACTAGGTAAACATATTTATTCTTGTGCTAAGTCTTAACGACATAGAGGACCATTTGGCTTTGGACTAACACATACACAGAGATAGGCACACATATTATAAAAAAAATTAAACTACATATTTGTAGGACTTAAGAGGTATAAATTCATAAAATATATTGTCACGAAAACGAGATAAAAACAAAAAATAGCGATTCTGTAACAAAAAAAAATACTACTACGAGGCCTTTCTAACATTTGAAGATACAACAGAAGAGTTGTTCGTAATAACATACATAAAAACCAAAAAACAACGATTCTAAAAAAATAAAGGTACAAATACAGGTAAAAACAAAATAATTAACACGTTTATTTATAAAGAATAGGAACAATACAATAGAAAGTACTTAAATAATTTTTTTCCTAGACTTTTTTTCTGCGAATATATTTATCAAATCATACATTAGTTTTTCTAATTCTCCTATTTCTATTGATAGAATAGTTAAATCTGACAACCGCTCCTGGTCCATTGATGTTCTAAGGTAGTTTTTAATTAGTTCTGGTTTCAAAAAACTTCTTTCTGCCGTTGCGGTTGTTACCGGCAAAGATAAAAATAACCAACAAGCTGTAATTACTAGAGCAAACTCGAGGCGAGGCTATTAAATTGTATCACTAATAAATCCGCCAATTCATTAATGGTATGAAGTTTCCGAATTTCTGTATTTAAAACTGACCTAAGAGAAAGTAACTGGCTGTAAAAGTTGAGTCACTTTTGTATTTACAAAGACATCTGTTTTCTGGCTGTAAGATCTCAAATACATTAGTCAGTTTAGAAAAGCTTTGAAATCTTTTTTTTAATTTGAGAAAATAAAATGTCTAGAGTACGTTAATATACATTTACTCTAAGCAGCGAGTCAGGATCATAAATTCTTTCGTCTTCAGCTACTCATCAAAAAACGTTTTGTTTTTTTCTGTCTATTATTTTTAAAAACAGGTGATACATGCCACTCTTTTGCTTGAACTGTGATTTTCTCTAATAAGATATTGAAACAGTTTGGTTTTCTTATATCAGTCAGGTTATCAATAAGATTATTTAGCAAATTAGTGGATTTTTGTAGGTCAGTATGCTTATGTTGTAGAGCTTTAGAAACCGGATTGATATTTTCAAAGAGCTGAGAAAATAATCTGACAAAGACTATAAAATCATAACTTTCCATCATATTTATGATACTTTGACATACACTACGTTCGTCTTTTTTGGATGGACTCAAATTAATTTGATATAAAGCTTTCATAATTGTTGGATAATTTTGTTTTATAGCCAATAAAGAGTCATTTCGTGATGACCACCTAGTAGGACATACAATATTTGTCGATAACTCCTTTTACTCCATGCTTTTTTGAATAAGGTAAAAAGAAACAAGTATATCGGCGGAGAACTTTCTTAAATTTTCGAATACAAATATTCCATTATGGTGCAGTTTGCTTTTCCTTCCACTGATATGTTCAGAAACATATCATTGACTGCTTCTCATTGTCAGATCGTTTATGTGAATCCCGGAATTCTTTTATTAGAGAAAATAGACAAATAATAACAGACCAAAGTTAAAATAAAGAGTGGAAACAGAGGTGAAAAGTAAAAAGAGATTCGGAAAGGAAAGTATTACATTTAAAATATATAAGTGTGGTATATAAAAACTTTTTATTGGTACGTGCTACCCGAAAAAAAAATGCGGAAGGCTTTCCAATCTTTTTTTTATTTTTCAACCATTTCTGTTCAGCATCTGCATAAAATAAATCTGGTCACCCTATGTGATAACATTTTTAATTTATTTTCTGTTATGTCCATTGGAAAAAAATTAAAAAATATATAGGTACATACCTATCTATTATCTATTACATAAACATTTCCTTTAATTAGTTAGCAGTAGCGTTTTTATTTTTTTATTAACTTTTATACAAAAAATAGTACACAATTATTTAAAGTAATAAGATGTGTAGGTACTTACACTATCATCATCATCAACATTAGTTGCTTCCGCTTTATCAAAAGCAGCGGTCCTACAACCTGGGTTTTGAAAAAATGCTGAAATCTGGAAGTTTTGACAAAGTATTAATTCTTTTTTGTTTGTTTTTTCTCTTTACAGCACCACTCTTTATTTTTATCACTCATATTCAGAAAAAGAAACAATTACCTTTCCAGGCACGCGACAGAGAATCAAATAGACGTGCGAAACTTTTGCGCTTGACGCAATAATAGTAATGTAGAGCTGGTCTATGCGGTCATGGATCTCAATATTTATTTATAAGGGATGGGAAATTATCGACGCGGGTTCAGAGTTCAGAGTCAAAAAAATATTTTCAGTAATTATATAACAAAAGAAACCTGATAAGCCATTTTTTTAAATTTAGGTCAATTATTTTTATAGAAAGGGTATTTTTTATTTGCGTATTTTGGAATTGGGAGCCCCTATGGTCGGGGGCCCTGTCTCATTGATATAGCGGTAGCTACGCCCCTGGAAACAACCTAAAAATTGGAAATATCTAGTTGTACATATTTGCTATAAAGATGCATATCTATATAAACATATAAAATTACAAACTAAAAAAAATATAATATAAAATAAAATCATAAAAACAGTATAATAATCAGTCTTTGTAAGACAGAACTAACTATAAAAAGAGAGGCGATTTAGTATTACAATAATAAAACTTTTCTAGCTTTCTAAAAAGTAAACGAGTCAATTACTTTTGTTAAATCTAAACCTTCAGAAATTTCAGATTCAATCAAGATGATAGTCAAATTTGAGAGCTGTTCTTGTATTATATCGTTTCGTAGGTATTTTTTTACAATTTTCAATTTCATTTCTCTTGAAGCCACAGAAACAGTTATAAAACGGGATAAAACCAAATTTGTTTTTTACTATATGCTCTAAAATTTCCATTGGTGATATTTTTTGTTGAAAATTTTTCTTTAAATGAAGAAATATCATTAAAAAATTGTACAGGGTGGGTTTTTTGTTGATATTATAGGGAATAGCTGAACGGTAACAGATACAAAAAAAAACTAAGATGCGTGTCCCGTTCTCTTTTTTAGTGTTTAGTTTAATGGCGCGGTCAGATCTATGCTAACTGGACTGGTTTAAAAAATACGGGGTGATTCTCAAAATCTTGCGTTTTTTATTATCTTTTATTACTCGGTTATTTATGGAGATAAAAAAAACTTTAATTACAAAAGTTTTATGACTTTTTAAGTAGAACCCAGAGGCGTACTTAAAAAAATATAGATGTTTTAATTTTTGAAATAATATCAAAGGTGGCATTTTCTTAAATAGGACAACCTGTAACTAAGTATCTAGAAAAATTGCATTTTTTCTTGCGATTGCAACAATATATAATATTTTCTTTGTCCTAAATAGCCAAAATTTGGCATTTTTTTTTAATTGGCCATAGATTAAATCATTATTCTTCTGTTTTATAATAGTATCTTAAAAACTCAGTTACCAAGAATATTAAAACATTGATAAACCAAAACATATAGAAAAACAACAAAAAAGTATAATAACAACTCAACAATTATCTTGAATACTTAACGATTAGCATAGTTGTTTAATCACGAAAGGTGCTAAAATTATTTTCCATTCTGCTCGATGCATTTTTGGACTCGGCTTGCAACTGAACGAGTGGCGTTATAAATATGAATATTCGGCACTCTTCAAATGCAATTAATAAAAGTTGCTCTAAGTTCTTCTAAAGTATTACTTCGGGTTTTATATACTTCATTCTTGATATATCCCCAAAAATAAATGTCTACTGGCGTCAGGTCGGGGGAACGCGAAAGTCATTTGTTTGGTCCAGATGTACCAAGTCAATTTTCGCCGAAATTGACAGTTAGTAAATTCCTTACCATATGGCTGTTATAGGCTGGGGCACCGTCTTGTTGTAGATAAACATTATTTCTTGCAGCTCATGGCATGTTATTCAACTCGTTTATTACACATTCTTCCAAAATGTTGATGTATCCTTCAGAATTCAAATTTTCATTATAAATCCTGTAGTTAAGGACTCTATTTTAATATAGTGCCACCCACACATGGAACCCAAAGCCTCCTTGTTGTATCCCTGTTGGGGATTTATGTTTGACCAATATCGATTGTTATGTCGATTAAAAATTCCTTCGCTAGATATAAAAGCTTTCAGTCCATATTACATTTTGAAAAAAATTGGAATTCCGATTAATCTGTTGCAAATATCAATGACAAAATTAAGTATCATGAAGGATAATATCAATAGAGGAATTTGCTAGTACTACCCCTGTTAGTCCTCCACAAAATTCTAAACGCCGTTCGTTATCTCCAGGATGTAAGTTATGAACTTTCCTTATTTTATATATTTTATACGGTTTATACTTATGCTTTTTTAACATTTTTAGAACTTTAGATTTACTTATGCCAATGCATTTGTCAATACCACGGCTAGATACTGTCGGTTCAGCAGCACCACAAGCTAATATATTTATTTCATCTCATTCTCTCTTTTCCTTATTACAACTCTTACCTCTTGGTTTTGTGAATGATCCATACGCACTTAAATTGTCATATAATGTATGAAATATTTGTTTGTCTGGCTGTTGTCGTTCCGGGTAACGTTGAAAATATAGGTCTAACGCTGAGTCTTTATTTTTATTACTCTGAATATAGCACTCAAACATGTTTAACTTTTCGTAGTTTTGAAAAACATTAATTTTGGACACCTTTTTTAAAAAATATAATTTAATTTTGTGACATGTAAACGAACAAAAACAAATGCCTAAATAATTCAGTCCATTGCCAACTAAAAATAAATGTTATTTGGTATTTTAGCTATTTAGGACAAAGCAAAATACTAAGTATTATATATTGTTGCAATCGCCAATTTTTCTAGATACTTAGATATAGGGTGTCCCATTTAAGAAAATGCTACTTTTGATAATATCTCAAAAATTAAAGAATCTCTGTTTTTTGTACGCCGCTGGATTTTACGTAAAATGTCATAAAACTTTTGTATCTAAAGTTTTTTTTTGTCTCTATAAATAACCGAGTAATAAAAGATAATAAGAAACGAAAGATTTTGAGAATCACCCTATATTTTCTAAACCAATACAGTTAGCGTAGATCTGACCGCGCCATTAAACTAAACACTAAAAAAGAGTGATTTGGCGAAACGCCCTCTTTTGGGGCGACTTGAGACATTTCTTGTAACAAACATGATTTAGCTTTTTTTTGGGTTTTTCGCTCCCTTCTTCTTCGATGCTGCTTTTGCGAAGATTTTCTATAATTTGTGAGTTGTGTTGGTTATCCACGGGTAGATATGGTTTTATGGAATTCAAGTTAGAATATCCTGTTATTTTGATTAATTGGTATTCATTAACCCCTGATTTGGCTAAACACGTCACTGCTGTTGACCAGTTTAAATGATTTGTGTGTTTGCGCCCATATGCAATTTCACAGCAGAACCTTTTTTCCAACTGGTAACAACATTTCTTCCTGCGGGGATTACTTATGCCCTATATCTTCTTTCCAGAAATTGAGTATTTTCATCTAGTCATCATGTGAGAAGG
This sequence comes from Kuschelorhynchus macadamiae, assembly GCA_030620095.1. Taxonomy (NCBI): domain Eukaryota; kingdom Metazoa; phylum Arthropoda; class Insecta; order Coleoptera; family Curculionidae; genus Kuschelorhynchus; species Kuschelorhynchus macadamiae. The sequence goes on along the minus strand of JAUTXW010003868.1, from coordinate 194,851 downwards.
ACGCTGAACTATCTCTTCTTTTCTCAATATTTTCTTCTAGATTGCGACGTTTAGCATCGCGAGCTTTTCGGGATGAATAAAATCTTATGTTTTTCACAGGATCAAATATTACATTCCATTTCTTAAAGTAATATTCTTGAACCTATTTTGCTGTATTGTTTCACATTGTCTTGATTGCCGACTCGTTGTAAGGTCCAACCTGCGAGGATCTCGTTTAGTTTGTTTAGAGAGGTATTCTGCTTCAAAATATAATTTCTGTTCTGGCTAAACAGTGAAAACTGCATCCATACTGACAGCTTCGACTTTAGTATATTTACGGGAATTATATTTTCAGTCGCACTATTAATTTGTGGTAGTTTAAAGTCTCCAAATCTAGCTTTCTTTGTCGTACATTTCACGCTTGTTTTAGAACTTTATTTCGCGTCGTTATTTTGTGACTCGTAGTTATCAAAAAACGGAGGTAAAATAGAACACTGTGTATTTTTAAACAATACTTACCAATTAATAAGTGAAAATTTATCTGTCAAAGAAATATAATTTGGCCGTCGATTTTGATTGACAGATAAAAAAAAATATTTTTTTTTAAACTTTAGATAATTATTCATTCATATGTACGTCACGCCTCGTATTAGAAAAATAGTAGTTTTAAATATATTGGGTGTTGGAGATAATACCAATATTTTCTTCTTTCTAGCTGATTCCCTTCCTTCGCGTGGAGTGTATCCCTTAGTTTCAATGGCCTTAAGTTACAGTAAAACGACCGCCATTATTGTAGAATAGGCATATTCGAAATACAACCTTTACAACTAGTTACAAAATCCACTTATAGTCGATAACTCGTACAAACTTGGTAACCATTAAATAAATAACAATTATTAAGAAAATATCAAAGTTTACACAAAGTGCCTAAATACGAAGAAAAAACCGGACATTCTTTGACTAGGGTTGCCAGATTTGCCAAAAGCAAAAGTGGGAGGTTTAGTAGCGGATGCGGGTCGTAACTAGGGTTGGGCGATAATAGATTTTAGTTATCGATAGTCGGTAGGTAAAAACTATTCGAAACATTTAAGTTATATTAATCGATATATTCCCCTTAGTATGGAGGGTAACGTCCTGCAAAATAAATTAGAGTAAAGAAAAAGTCTTGGGCCTACTACAACCAACAGCATCAATTAAATGCCCATTTCTAGTCAAATGTACATTTTCATCAAGGTGCTGATGGTGGTTGATCGATTTTTAGATGTTCTTTTATTTACTGTAACAACTAATGCTTAGTTCTCTTAAAAAGCGGGAGTTTTAAACCATTCGGTGAAAGGCGAAAGATATACATAAAAAGCGGGAGGGTTGGCAACCATCCTTGGTGGAATTTTATTACGGTACAACGTTCTCTCGCGCCGGTTATTGCTCGAGTCTGCTCTTTTATCCGCGAATAGCTTTCAGTGTTGTTAACAAATACAGTGGAAGTGTTTGTGAAAAAAGTTTTGTTTTTGCATGTTACATAACTTTATTATTGATTTCCGCCGAATGTCGAATGACACAATCGTAGATTTTGTTAAAAAATTCCTTGTTTTAATATAGATCCCGAATAAAATTAACTTTCTTTACTTAATTATAAGTTTCGTTAGAAAAAAACAAAAAAAAAAAGTTTTGGTCCTAGTCGGGATTCGAACAAATACACGACGTAGGCCAAGAACCTTAGCAACTGCCCCACGAGGTTTAATTTCACACGGAAAATGTACTAAACGCTGTTTATTATACGCCGAAATAAACCTATATATTAATTAAAATGGGGTTTATTGCTGAATATATTATAATTTGAAAATATCAGTCAAGAATTTAAAAATTTAATGGCTACATCTACATGCTTTAAAACACGTAGACAGGGCCAGGACCATCCGCCGAGCGAATACTTCATTACCCGGTGATTACTCCCAAAATCATTGTGTTTGAAAACTGCGAGGTAAAACCTTAAATTGTCCGTTTTCCCAGCAGTTACCCCGACATTGGTAGCTCTGATAGCATCAGCCAATGATTCTAGCACCCTCATGTTTTTGTCACTGGCCCTGAGGCCAGTGGCGTAGCGTCAACACCGGTTGATTACGAACTAACGTAGGTATTTTTTTTGTCTACATTTTGCTCTGGTATTGAAAAACTGACTGAATAAAATAGTATTCAAATTCTTGGATAAAATTGAAGAAAAATATATCATATATTAATAATTAATTGGCGAGAATAAACCTTTTTAATGATATAATAATATGCAAGGTGATTTATTTAAAAAATATATTATTATATTCACGTGGTTTTTCAATATCTTTGCAAAAAGTGGACAACAGATCCTAGGAACTCATAGGTACTTTTCAGTTTTTTGTAATGACCAAAATAAATAAGTCAAGGAAGGGGGTGGACGTTGTGTGATCACCTCGTGTATAACTGCAGATTACTTTCTCCAAAATAATTTTGGCAGATTTAGATGGACTTAAATTCAATTTGGTTTTTGTGTTGATATAACTATATATTATGATTAAGGCTAGGTCCGATTCCAATTTGTTTTGCTTCAATGTGGATAAAACGGTGGCCTTATCTTAAAAGGGGATTTTATCACCACTTCAGCTACTTAACAGCAATATTAAATACGTTGAATCGGTCAAATTCCTGGATTTAAATATAAATAACAACCTAAATTGTTCTAAGCATATTGCCACCTTAACTAAAAAACTTTCTACAGCCTGCTTTGCCATTCGATCAGTTTCAAAAGAACTGGACGTGTCTGCTGCCAGATTTACTTATTTCTCTCTATTCGAATCCCATCTCCGTTATGGCCTTCCCTTTTGGGGCTGCTGTACCACCGAGCAATTTCTTAGTATTTTTAGGCTTCAAAAGAGAGCAATTCGCTATTTGTTTTGTCTAAATAATAGAGCTCACTGCCAATACTATTTCAAAAAACATGAAATATTAACACTTCCTGCATTACTTATTTTAGAAACCGTCTGTTTGATGAGAAAACATTTAAACACTTTCCCGGAAAGGCCACAACACGTATATTCTACCAAAAACTCTAGGCATGAGATATACCTTCCCATTCCTTCCACAGAAATAATAAAAAATCTATTATTTACAACGCCATAAAAATTGTTTTGTTTTTTTTCTTTTCAGGTAAATTTTGCTTTATCCATAAAATTGAAACAATTTTCCTCCGACAATAAAGCATACTTTTGTTTGTTTGTTTTGTTATATTCATTAATTTGGTATTTCAGTCATTGATATTTTAGAACCTGTAAATACTATTTAACATGTTTAAATTTACATAAAAATCCTAAATTAATACATATCAAGATTATATTATTTGGGTATGACCTAATTTTTTTGATTTAGTAACGTTAGCATTGTGGCAATAAGGATTTCAGTAAAATTGGATAATATATTTAAAATGGTTGAAAAGTGCGACAAAATTGTTGCAATTAGCATTTGGTTTGTTTATTTATGTCCTTTAAAACCGTATCGCAAAGTAACAAGAAAACGGTTACGACCGTTTGTTTTTGGATGGGTTAAAAAATATATAATTTCCTCAAATTTGTTACCATTCGAATTTGATCAGAATCGCTCAATACTTTAGAATCCAACTCCTATAAAAAATGTTGGTACTAAGACTTGTTGATTATTTTTAATAGTCATTTTTAATGTATCCCGCGATATCTCTGTATGAAGACTTGTACAATAATTAGTCTGGAGTCACCGTGTTTAAAGTTTTAGTACGAAAGCTTTTAGGACTGGAATCAATAAAAAAATCATGGTTCTTGGGTTTAAACAGTGTCAAATTTGAATTACTCTCTGACATTTTCATTGGTTTGGTCAAATTTCAATAAATATGAATTGCAATACCTCGAATTACCGTTCCACATACGGTCAGAAAATTGAATAGTACCTTGAATAGGCCAGGTCCGTCGCGCAGTTCCGTGACCGTACTAAGGACGATTTTTCGATGTGTTGGAACAAAGAATATATAAAGAGTACATTTTTGTGATCAATATTAAAAAAGTTTTTCTATAGCACGGCTGTCAAAAATGGCGAAGTCGCCATCTTCTAAGGTAGGTACAGTATGAAGTGGATTTTTCTGAAATTATAAAAAATTTTAGCTGCCGAGAAAGAGAAATATATATGGAAGTTTTTTAATATTTAATATTTTCTTTTGGATTATTATAAAGAAAATATTACTCTCTTTAATAACTCTAAAAAGATAAAATTATATAAACGAGTGGTTCCTGAAGACAATTAGCCCTAGTTTTTTAAATATTATGAATCTAATATTTTACATAGCAACGTAGTGTGTATTTTTTATATTACATTTCCGCTCTTTATACTTTGAGCTATAAAGATAGTATAAAGACAAAACTTAAGGACGTGGGGTATCCCATAGTAATTTGACATAAAAGAGCATCGAAAACCTACCTAATATGATGGAATGTAAATTTGGTTTAGCCCTTATCCTTGGCTTTAAACATTGGTAAAAATTCAAAAAAAATCGAAGTAAATATATGTTTATGTTTGTATTTTGAAGCATACACGTTATACTGGGACAAAACAGACTCATTTTGTTCCTTTGACCGTTATGTATGCTACTTCAATGTTTCTTAAATAATTATTTTTATCAATGTTTAAAGTTATCAATTTAAGTTACTTAAAGCAAAAATGTCAACTTTTTTTTAATCAGGAAAAATATCTTCCCAGGTGTCAAAAATCCAGGGTATCTCATTAAAAAAAAACACTGATTGTGTCATTTTCGCAGCTTCTTGTTGCTCTTTTATTTTTCGACATATAACTAAAAATATCCCACGTCAAAAAGACATTTATCAGTTTTTTACACTGAGTTTTACGTGCAAAATTAACTCTCATTTGTTACATTGTACATTTGAAAATGATTTAAAAAAATAGCAAAAATTTAATTCTTTCGGAGATTTTTGTGGATTTTTGCGTTTTATGGGTCCCTGGACCTCCACAAACATTTCCCATTTTCGTCAGTCTGTCGGTCTGGAGTTGTGCCATTCTATCTTTACGCGACATAGCTCAAAAGTACTTACCCGACTGACTGAAAATTAAAGGTCATATGAGAATGAAATGATTATATTTTGGTAAAAATCCAACATGGCAGAACAAAATTGGGGCCTAATGAAATGTTTAAAAATTCAGTACTACTAAAAAACTACTTATTCAATTGACTTCAAATTTTCTACAAAAATCATCAACTTTTAGTGCGATTTCTGTATAGCAATCAAAACGGCGGTCTAATAAAATGTTTAAATATTCGGTAAAAGTCCAATTCCTGAAATAAAACCTTCTTTTTATGGAGAAAAATAAGAGACGTAATTTACTTCTGGAGACTACGTAAATAATGTTGTGAAAAATAAATAAATATATTAAAATAAATTACAGTATATTGGGTTTGTATAAAGTTATTACGAAATAGTTATATGCATATAAAGACTGTGAATTGAAATCATCGGAATTCTGTACAAGTTGTGGGTAAAGGTGATTTTACCGATTTTGGTATATAAAATACTGTATTGTTAGGTAAACTCTAAAGGCATGCCAAATTAATAAGATAGGTAAGAAAATCATTACAAGATTTGAAGGAGAGAACATAAGTACAGAGAATTAAAGCCAATAAAACCGTCGTAAAATCAAGAAAATCCATCTATATATAGGTATACATAATACTTCACTCTCTTTGTACCTTTGTTTCAGCAAATTATGTTATAAATTAATGTTGTTAGCTACATATATCATACTCAATTCGATTGCCAGTACAGCTAATCAACTAAGCCTATCTTGCATCATAGTTGATCTTAAATATGTTTTTAAAATTTTTAATTTGAAATAAAATGGAAATTCAAAAGTTGGCAATATTCTCAAAAAGCGTAAGTAACTGGGTACTCAAATTTCAAAATTTTGAATAGAATTAAAGTAATAATTAGTTTGCACCTAAAGTTGCAATAAAAATATTGAAAATACTCAAATATTCAAATTCAACTAGATTCTTATGAAACCGTAATAAATAATATATTATTGGACTATCATAACAAATTCAAGATTTTCTTCCTGAATAAAATAGATATCTTTAATATATACCTTCATCTATATGTCTTAATGCGTTACATGCACGCAGCCTTAAATAGTGTTTTAGGAATGTAGATTTGTAAACCAAAAAAACTATTATTTAAAAAAAATAATATGGTAATTAAAATAGCATGCATATTTAAACTATTGCTGGGTGTGACGAATCACAATTTCCATATTATAAACCAGTCTGCGGTTGACTTGTTTCTTTGCATATTATTTGTAAAAGTACGTATCAAGATACGACAACATGTAGGTTAAGTTAAATATTTTTTTAAGTTGATACTACTTTTTCTGCGAGCAATTTTTTAGTCTAAAAAAACACCCACATTTTAGTTTGTCTCCTTTGATTCCAAAATAGTTTTGTTTTAGTTACTGATTTTAAAGCTGACTCATTGATCGGCATTTAGGAGTTTTGAAAGGGAAGAAAATATTTAATGTAGAAACAGATAAAAGAAATTTGACATATTTGACTGTTTTTTTTTAACTAACCGCATTACAATAAAAATATTTTCACTTTTTCAGGATTGCTTCATATACCTAGGGCTAGGCGACTGTTGCATAAAAGAAAAAAAATACTATGGACAAAAATAGAAGAATTAGAACGTGTTTCTTCGTTTGAAGAACGGCATGGATTGTTATAAAAATAGAAAAACCTGTTGATATTCTATAGGAACCAAAAAAAAATAACTTGTTTTATTGCAATTTTTAAGTTCGAAGATTTACTAAATAAAAAAAAATAATAGTGTAGGTACGATGTAAATTTTGAATTCCACTAGCTGCAAAAACCTATAAAGATAGACATTTGAAATAATGGAGACAAGAAAACTACTATCAGAAAAAAAAACTGTGTAGTAGTAGCCACTACTGAGCTATGAGAAAAATACGCCAAAACGCTCGAAAAAATATGAGTTGTAGTACTAGACATCTTGCCTGGATGGATGGGGCTATAAACACCCCTCATAATACGGATGCTTTTATGAGGATATCGAACTAACTCTAGAACTCGTTATAATATCCCAAGCAGTGCAGTGGGTATACGTGTTTTAAGATCCACATGTCACAGGGAGGCTCAAAAATTAGGAATTCGGCAAGTTTTGAAACAACTTTGTTTAATGTGCATTTTCCTAAATTTTAATTTTCTTTCATAGGCCAAGAAAAAGCCATTGTTGACTCAAAGTGGGCATAAAAATTGGAATCTTGAACGGTGGAGGTGCATACAGTGGAGTGATGAGTTTCGTTTTGAAATTTGTGTTGGAGACGATCGTAGTAGAGTCATTCGACAAAAGAATAAAGCTTTTCATCCAGATTGGTTGAAGAAAAAAGTAAAATTTCCAGTTATCTGTGGCGGGCTGGGACTGGATATCTTGCAAGAGGAGAGAGAGCTTCATTTCATATATTGAACTGTCCATTCAGAAAAGTATCTGAATATTTTAGGAGAGTCTCTGTTGCCGACCAGAGAAGAAACTTTGTCCGCTGGAGAAAATTTAAAATAGTTCTCCAACAATAATATTTTACTTTAGAATGGGTTTTATGTAGTCCTGACTTATCACCAATAGAAACACCTCGACATGAAACAAATCGTTGCGTGCAAATCCAGCTAGATTTGTTTAAAAGAACGATTGCAAAAAAATTGGGAAAACTTTACTGAGAACTACTGCCAAAACCTAATAAACCATATCTCAAAGAATTACGGATGCTATAAAAAATAAAGGGGAAGTTGCAGAATGGTAATTTTTGAAATTATGTTGAATGTTCAAGCTTCTCTGGTTCTTCTCTTCTGTTGTAATTATAACATGTATTAAGACGCATAATTTGTGTAAAATATCTAAAATGTTTGGAAAATAATAAAAAGTACATAAAACGAAACCATTTGCCTATTTTTGACAGCTTAAATAACAATAATTAAGACTTTTTCCAGTCGTACCAACTGAAATTGATCGCGGCTCATGTTAACGTTAGATTTAATTGAATTAGAATCACAATAATTACACCAATAAGAATAAGAACGACAATTATTAAAAACTGTTCTAAAAAATTAATCACAAAACAGCAGAAAAATTGTAATCGTTGATCTATCTAGTACTTAGTGGGTCCTCCTTTAGCGCAAATAACTTTCTAGCATCTTCGAGGCATACTGTCTATAAGACCTTGAGTTTTGAGAAACAGCGTTCTACTCCTGAACTAGAATTTATCTTAGCTCTCCCAAAATCTGCGGAGCTAGAAGCGAATAGGCCGAATAGATATTTTATGGATGACAGTCTGCTGAAAGCTGTTGTTTATATTGTTTTGTGCAAAAAAGTTATTAACCTGGCCTTATTTCTATATATATATGTGTTGATTTTTACGGATGGAAAAATACAATGTGTTTTCATTCCGGGTGTACATCCGTTCACTTCTGTCGTTCTGAAAAGAACAGTTTTGCTGACGTTTCGCCAAAATCACATTTGGCATTTTCGAAGCTTTCTTTCTCGCGTCCGAATAGAGTCTCTATTCGGACGCGAGAAAGAAAGGCACTCTTCCAAAAATAAAAGTTGCTTTAAGTTCTTCTAAAGTATTACTTCGGGTTTTATATACTTTATAAAAAATAAATCCCCAAAAATAAAAGTCTAGTGGCGTCAGGTCGGGGGAACGCTGAGGCCATTTGTTTGGTCCATATGTACCAAGCCATTTTTTGCTGAAATTGACAGTTAGTTAGTGTCTTACCATATAGCTGTTATGGGCTGGGGCACAGTCTTGTTGTAGATAAACATTATTTCTGCTAATGGCCTGTTATCCAACTCCTTTATTACACATTCTTCCAAAATTTGGATGTATCCTTCAGAATTCAAATTTTCATTATAAATCCTGTAGTTAAGGACTCTATTTTGATATAGTGCCACCTACACATGGAACCCAAAGCCTCCTTGTTGTATCCCTGATGAGGATTTATGTTTGACCAATATCGATTGTTATGTCGATTAAAAATTCCTTCGCTAGATATAAAAGCTTTCAGTCCATATTACATTTTGAAAAAAATTAGGATTCCGATTAATCTGTTGCAAATACCAATGACAAAATTCTAAACGCCGTTCTTCAACCCCAGGATGTAAGTTATGAACTCTCCTTATTTTATACGGTTTATACTTATGCTTTTTTTAACATTTTTAGAACTTTAGATTTACTTATGCCAATGTCTTTGTTAATATTACGGCTAGGTACTGTCGGATCAGCAGCAACACAAGCTAATATATTTATTTCATCTCTTTCTCTATTTTCCTTATTGTAACTCTTACCTTTTAGTTTTGCGAATGATCCATACGCACTTAAGTTGTCATATAATCTTTGAAATATCTTTGTCTGGCTGTCGTCGTTCCGGGTACTGGTCAAAATATTGCTCTAAAGCTGCTTCTTTATTTTTTTACTTTGAATATAGCACTGAAACATGTTTAACTCTTCGTAGTTTTGAAAAACATTCATTTTAGACAAAACAAACGCCTAAAGAATTCAGTCCATGGACGACTAAAAATAAATGTTTTTTTGGTATTTTAGCTATTTAGGACAAAGCAACATATTAAGTTTTATAATTGTTGCAATCACAAGAAAAAATGCAATTTTTCTAGATACTTACATATGGGGTGTCCCATTTAAAAAAATGCTACTTTTGATAAAAGCTCAAAAATTAAAACATCTATATTTTTTTAAGTACGTCCCTGGATTCTACGTAAAAAGTCATAAAACTTTTGTATTTAAAGTTTTTTTTATCTCCATAAATAACCGAGTAATAAAGGATAATAAGAACCGGGAGATTTTGTGAATCACCCCGTATTTTCTACACCAATCCATTTAACGTAGATCTGTGCGCGCCAATAAACTAAACACTAAAAAAGAGAACGGGACACTTATCTTAGTTTTTTTGTATCTCTTGCCGTTCAGCCTATACCCTATAATATCAACGAAAAAAACCGCCCTGTACTAATACCTACTAAACAACGTTGTTTAGTAGGTATTGCCTGTACACTCTTAGCTATATTTCCATACTCATTTACCTGCAACTTAACATCCAAGTCCATACAGAGATAGGTCGTCATTAGGCACGCCGTAAAAGTCATGTAAGGAGTAAATCTCTCATTTACTGACGAGGTTGAATGGTCATAGGTCAGGGAGGGTAATGAAAGTGGTTTATTATTTTTTTAACTCTTAAGTTGGAGAATTTTTCTTTTTTGTGATTTCAAGGTTTTTTTCATTATTTGTTTTTTATATTCGTTCGTTGATTTTACCACATATTTCAAGATTATTAAATACATATTCTACACAGTTTTAAAGCAGCCTGCGGCCGGCTATGATCGGCCCTGTACTCTGTTGATTCCCGACTTTCGTTGGAAGATATACTGTTAATATATTAATTTGAAAACGCGATCGCCGTTTGACTTGAATAGATCATTGCGTTTACGGCATTGCGGGGCATGGTCCAGATACAGATCGTGATATCCCTGTTAAGATGCGCGTTGGTGTTACGTAGAACAAAAAATTATTAACATTATTTTTCCCAACGAAATTCAGGAATCAACAGTGTAATTTAGTGCCGGTCGTAGTATTAGACAGCGGAGTACTAGGGCCCGCTAGTCTGTCGCGGCCTGATGACTTCTAAAAAAAGCGAAATTGCGATCGTCGTTTGACTTAAATGAATCATTTCGTCTGCTGCATAGCAGGACATGGTGACATGGTCCAGACAGGGATTGTGGTTTCGTTGTGACGTTGGTGTAATGTGGAACAAAAATATATTAGTGGTATTAGCTCGCAGAGTAGTTGTTTCTGTAATCTCATTTTTTGCCTTTGCCCTACACGGCGCTCGCTAGTATATGCCAGCTTGATGAGCTCTAAAATCAGCGAAATCGCGAACGTCGTTTGACTTTAAAGGCTCATTGGGTTTACGGCATTGCAGGATATGGTCCAGACGTGGATTAGTACTTTCAAAGTTTGAGATGAGTTAGGTTTTGATGCAACTAATAATCTTATGATAATATTTAATTCGGGAGATTTCACTGGCTCATCCATTCTTACGACATCATGATCTTACAGAAGGCCTCTTATAATTTGGGCTCGATGCCGAGGATCCAGTAAATATTAAAATTCTATTCGTGCATAAGTACCTAAAGTAAAATATAAAAAAACAGGTAACATTTTGTGGCATCCTCTATAGTTGGCGAGAAAACGGTAAATTGACTTTATTTTCTATTGGACATACGTGCAATAAAACATCAAAATCGGTTTAGCCCATAACTAAGGCAATATTGAGATGACCAAAAAAAATAAAAGACGTAAATTCACGTTTCTTGACATAAACGAAGTTAAATGTGTAGGGCTAACATAATATAATGGGCCACGTTATACCTAACGTAGCATTGTTAACACAATAAAATCAAATATCAAAAATTGGTAAGTTTTAGTTCGGTAGTATATTAAAGAAAGAAATCAACAGACAAAGAATATTTTATTTAGTATAATGAAACCCCAGTTTCGAAGGAAATAACATGTTTCCACCTAACCTAACCTAACCTAGATCGTTGTATGAAATAAAATATAAACTAGGCTGTATTTTACAAAGCCAGTGAAATTTCAGTTTCCGTGGCTTACTTTGGGTCACGTGACGGATTGGCCAATCCCGTTCGATAATATGTAGGTTTATTTCGGCGGAGTATAAACAAGAATCATTAAATCCTCGGTGGGGTAGAGCCTGGCAGCGCCAGCGCATTTTCATTGTGAAGGACGTGTGTTCGAACACCGGTTCGGGCGGTGTCTTTTTTTTAATTTATAATTTTGTATGTAGTTGTGTCTTAAAAATCAAATTTCGTTTTAGTTTGCCATGTTTAAGTGTTTTTTTTTTTGAGAAGATGTAAAAAAGTGTATCTACATTAAAACAAAGACTATTTTAACAAAATCTATACTATTATGTGGATGCGTCCCGTTGTGTTACCCCAAATCATATGAATAATACCTCCAATATTGCCAATAACCCACTGCACAAGTCTTCTAAAATCTCGCATACACGGAAGCTAACAAATATGAGCTGTGTGAAATAATTTCCCACGATATGCGAAGTTAAACGTTTTTAGACCTTGCTGGTTGTGTATTTTTTGGACGTTTTTATAGCAGTCGTAAAAAATAAATTTTTCAAAAATGTTTTCTTGTTTTTATTATAAAATAAATGTTACTTTTATGTCAGGGGTCAAATAGACAAAACTATAAAAAACACTGAGTTAAAAAAAGCTTTAGCTCAGCTGTGCTTCAAAAAACACACTTTTTAACAATACCGTGTCTTATGAAACTAGTAGGAAATATGTGCTTTAATAATTCTATAGTTAGAGAAATCAAAATCAAATGAATGAGCCAAAAAACTTTAAGGACATAAACCTACTAAAACGGGACACAGCTGGTATATTTCTTGATTTCTTTAAATACAGTTATTTTTTAGTTTGGAGCAACACTCTTACTTATTTTAACACAAAAGGGAAAACCATTGGAGATGACATTTACGTAGGGCCACCTGCAAATGTTCAACTTTGAATAAAACTGTCAACCTTAGGAAGATGTCAAGAAAGGTAGTAATATAATTGGAAATTCATTTAAACTCCATGAAACATGAGCAGAGAAAAGAGTGAAGGCAAGGTAAAACTATTAATTAATATCTCAAACGATCATTACATAGATTTTTCAGAATTACCGAAATTTATTTTACATTATTTATTCGTGAACATTGGAAAACACAGCGACGAATATATTCTGCAGTGTCTGTAGATTAAAACAGAAACTTTTAACATTTTAAACAATGCCAAATATTAGAATTCATATTTATCATAAGTATTTGTCGCTTTATGCTTACGCTGGATGATTTTAACGATTTTTGGTAAATTAGTAGATTTTGAGGCTGTGGTACAGAATGCTAAATCACAATTTTTAGTTTACGGCGTCTCTCTTTGGAGGGAGAGGGGGCCTTTATAAAACTATATGTAAGAAAATAAAAGTAATTTTAGTATAAATAAGTAGATCGATAGCATACGCATAAAAAATATTGGCAATTATTCATTTACACTTACCATCGCCGATTTTAATGATTTTGGGTATACCAGTAGATCTTCGGCCGTTGATCACGAAACCGAAATCAGATTTTTTCGGCGACGTTTTCTTTCCTAGATATTTTCCATCCAAATTTACTAATCTTATACACACAGTTTTTCACCTTTTTTTCTCTTTCTTTCAGTAATTTTTACAAGAAAACGATTGAATATACGTTGAATGATCAAAATTACACATATTTTCCAATTTACAATGTTATATTACTCAAAAATCACGTTAATAAAACTGCATCTGTCAATGGTCATTTTTAATATGGAATTTTTTTTTATTTTGTTTTTATGTAGGCAACTATTGTAATCCAAAGAAAAAATGCAGTGAATATTTAATTCAATTCAATTCAACAAAGTTAATCAAAGTAACAGTTTTTAAAAAGAGACAACGGAGCGCTTCAGTGGTACCGGTTTAACACTAGGTTAGGCGACGGAGCGCGACTGCGCGGAAGCATCATCTTTAAAGTTATATTACTAATGTAGGATAGCTTGAACGATGATAAAATATAGCGATTGACATATATAATTTAATTGTTCTGATTTTTTACAATATAATGTTATAAATTTTGATATTTTAATTTTGTATTTAATGTATTCAAGGAAACAGAAAAGAAATAATGAGTGTGAGTATAAAATTGTGAAGTCTGATGACGAATATCTCGGAAACAATACGTTGGTAAAAAAATATGACTTAGAAAATCTACTGTTTACCTAAAGTCATCAAAATCTGTGGTATTAAGTATAAGTAAACAAGTACAAATATTATGTACCTAGAACAGAACAACAAAGCAAGACCTAGTGAAAAATCGAGGGGGGGGGCAGAAACGCGAAAGTAACTGACATCTGAAATATCCACTGGTTTGATTTGGACTTGAGCGGTCAAACCCGCATTTTAATAGAATTAGTACTTTTGAATATACTTGTACAAGCTAATTCACTAAAATAAAGGAGTGCCCAGTAAAATTAAAAAATCGGTAAATTTCTTTACCCGGAACTTCCCTCGTTTTGATTTTTTTCCATTTTTTAGGAAGAGTGAAGTGTGACCCCAATTTAGTTCAGTACATAGTCACGGTATATATGTGTTACATATACAGTCTGGCAACTGAATGAACCTGGATAGAAAGAATGCGGGCAAAAAAACTTTCTTCCGCTTTTCCATATAAGTGGTCCGTTCAAAATATATATTTTTACTGCATCACGAATTCAAATAAAAATAGTAAAAATATATTGATCGGTATCGATAGTATATCAGCGCAGATTTCCCAAACTCCGGCCCGTTCGCATATTCGTATCGGACGTAAGTAATTGCACATTTGAAGATGCCGAACTACGGTTCATAAAGAACGAGAGTGATTGCACTGAGCTGTGCGATATCGTTCGTCCGATACGATTGGCAATTAGCTGCATCAACATTGAGTCTATTATATATTTAAAATAAAAAAACCTATTACAATGTGGTTAAAAATAGAAACGCCATTTTATATGAAAAGTACAGGGGAATAGCAATTAAGGCCAAAAAGTATAATTTTCAGTACAAAGAAAACAAAGCTTAAAGCAATAGAAACTCGACACTTTCGTAGTATTTTTAGCGAAACATATGGCAGATCGAATGTATTGAATGATAATCCCATTTTTCAATTTTTGAACTCTGTTGGTTTTTCCCCTGTATACCCTTTATACATATACATACTATTATTTTTATTGGAAATGAATAAAGTTCAAAAAATAAAAATGAATAAAATGAACATTTGTTTAAAAGTAAAATGTTAACTTTTGAAAACTAAAGTAAATACAAAAAAATGTTTATTTGGAAAACTTATTGTCTGCTAGCGCAATATTGAGTTCCACACATTTATTTAAAGCGTGCGATGCTTTCTTCTTATATACAAGGGACTTGATTTTTCTGCCTGCTTGTAACCTCCTTTTTCCTTTTGAAGTCGTTTTTCTGCGCGCCACTGATGCTGGCTGTACACTTATCTTTTTTCCTTTTCTTTGCGTTTTCTTGCATGGTCTCAAAGATAAGGATTGCAGAACTTTGGACATTTGAAATAGAGCACTCATAAGGGTCGATGAAGAATTTACGTTTTTATCGTAAGTTGCGACACACGAATGAATTGCCCCAGAAAATCCGTGTGGGTCATCTCTCAATCTAGCTTTAACGTCTCTGTCTAGTATGGAAAGAAAGTTGGACCATTTCTCTTCGGCGTTACATATTATTTCATTTATATTAAGTTGAGCGTGCTCTTCATCTAATATAATGAAATCTACGGGCTCATTCGACACTATGGGTGTACATTCTTCAGTTTTCCTTGAAATAGCTGCTGCTTCAAGACTCCCAGTAAGTCTTAATGGACAAAAAAGCCCTTCGGGTGGTTGTGTACCAGTTGCAATTTCGTATAATACAATTTTGTTTTCGTCAGTTAATACATTGCATCTGTCTTTTGGGCTAAAGTGGGTAATAATAAACGATTGATGCTTACATATTTTTCATTTTCTCCTATGAGGCAACTGCAAATTCCATCGCTCATATCGACCAAATATTCTTGAGATCCACTAGAAGACTTTACAGAATATTGCATGGCAGCTAATTGTTTCACCTGATCCTAGCTTACATCTTTAGACTTTGGATATAACCTTTTTAAAGTCATATTATTTACTCTATCAAAAACTAAATCTAAAAGTCGCTGCTTATAGTAGCTTTCAAAATCAGACTACAAAATCAGTGAGCTGTGATAAATTATAGGCTTTTGTGCGCTCTAAAGGGATATCTTTAAAAAGCCTAAACATGACTTCAATAAAGTTATTTGTGTCAGATCTACGAGTTGGCAAATTTTTTCTGAAAAAAAGGCACCAAGACTGCAAATCGTTGTCAATTTTGTTTTGAATATACTTATTGACATTTCTCCTTGAAAGCATCTAAACTTAAATCAAGTTCTTGTTGACTTTTTGCGTACAAAATATTCCTAAACATACGATAATGACTCTGTCTATACTCCTTAGGAATATTATTTTTCGACATATTAAGCCACTTCCATACAGCTTTTAAAACATGGAATATGCATAAGAGCATTTTAGAAGAGGGCCAGTACTTCTGAAGGACTCTTCTTTCGATCATATCATCGTCAGTGATAATGATCGTAGGGTTTAATTTAAAAGGAATGATACTGATTAAACAATCAACGGCTCGATCAAAAACTTCTTCTTTTTGACTAGTTGAAATAATACAAGCTAAAGGTATACCGCCTGCTACTGAATGGGTGGCGAAGAAATATAGTTTGTGGTTGTGGACATCACAGTTGCTAGTCGCATCTACAATGATTATGATGTCTCCATATATTTTCAAAAACTTATTTTTTGGGGCAGAAATGACGATCTGAAGATAAGACGTCATATTTATCATCAAATTCTTCCATCTTCTTAAAACAAAAGCTGTGATATGCAGAAGCTACTGAATGACCCCTTTCAAAGTACTCGATTACTTCTGTTTTTGTTTTCTCGCTAATGGGTCTTTTTATAAGAGCTGCTGCGCTTTCAACAGTGTGATTGTGTGTCAATTCAAACTGAATGATGCAAGGCCACTCGCTACCTAGCTCATCGGGAATTTTTGCTCGAGATTTTCTTTTGGGAATGTGAATAACTGAAACCGTTAATTTCGCCGGACATTCTATATTTCTAGAAAGATGTGGTCTTTTTCGTGGCCCACTTAATTTATGAACTATCGTATTAAAGTGGCAGTGATACAATCTTTTGAAAACGTACTTCCTTGCCTTACATGGGGGCGTTCTTACAGTCCTTGTTATTGACCATGTGAAAATATTGTTCCATTTAACCCTATTTTATCACCAAATTTTATTATTATTTCATATTTTACAAAAACGGTAGCTATCCTTGTAACTTACACTGATTAGGAGCCGATTTTAAATTAAAATTAGTTAAAATATTGTTTTATGCTGACTATAAATTTTCATACTTTTAAAATTAGGAAATGTTAATAAGTGGACTCATTAATAATTGAAAGAATAAGTACTTAATGAAATAAATTTTACGTTTTGAAAACTTTAAATTTTCCATTCAACAATGTACTTCATAATTTTCAGCATCGAGTATATTCGTATTATGATGTACGAAATAAATTAAAACGGATTTTACTTAGTAATCAGAAAGAGTAGAAACATCCCTATGCTTAACACAAGCAGATGCAGACATTAGACAGTTCGCAATATTTATTCCTGATTTATCGGAAGTTTATTACCTACTAATTTAAAATTAAAATCAGACCTAAATAGTAACTTAACTTGAACAATACCCCCAATTTATTTTATTTGAGTAATTTCTCAAAAAAAAAATAAATAAAAAAAAACTTTTTCTACAACCGTGCGTAAAGTACTCACTTTACGCACTGTTTAAGACGCGTAAAATTTGCCATTTTAAAAGAGTACGTAAAGTAACTTTGACATTTATTTTTATCCTGAACTGACATTTGTCAAAATATCAAAATTTTCAAATTACTTTACGAACTAGTGCGTAAAGTAATTTTCTTTACACACTAGGGCGTAAAGTAATTGGTAAATTTTGATATTTTGCAATAGTTTTTTTGGTTTTAGAAAAAAAATTGTATGCCACTAGTGTGTAAAGTACCTTTTTTGACGCATATGATTTTCGCCTACGGCTCGTGCGTAAATATTCATATTCATCAAAAAAGAATCACTTTACACACTTGTTGCATAAATAACTATTATCGATAGGAAGGACTGAACCTAGAACCGTCCGCACAAAAGTCGAATACCTACTTGACCACTGAGCCAATATGCCATCTCGACTTGAGTCATCTAAAAGAAAAACGACCTGCATTGATTGATTGTAATCTGTTGTAGGGTATCGATGGACCTAAAGTGTAGCCACAACCATTAAATGACCCTATACATTATAATTAAGTATGAATATTATAATTCATTTAAAAATATATTCGACAGTAAAAAATAAAAATAAATGATAAATTGGATGATTACAAAATACGGCAAATTGAAGATATTAGGTAAATCAGAAAATGCGGCGATGCACCGAGAGCGACTGAATGAGGTACTGCTTTGGGTACTGGTTAATTCGACGGTGACGCGACTGACGCCAATAGGAATCGATATGCGCCTGCTGCATGGTGCACACTCGCCGTAATTTGTTTTGATTTATTCTATCGTGGCTTTGGATACCTAACACACTGCCACTTTAATACAGGGCTTATTAATCTTAAACATCTTACTATTGATTTCTATGCAGGCAGCTTTTTTGTTTTTAAGGTGAATACAAGTCGGGAATAAATATCGAGAAACTATCTGAATCGAATCCGTTTCGAAAATACAACACGATAACTGACCTCAAACATTTTATACTTGACGGCATGATATAATACTTGAATACTTACATCGATTTCTTTTTTAGCATTAAATTTAGTTCTTATTGTGTCGCTGCTAACATGGTGGTAATCATAATTTTCTGGAAGTATACTACACATTTTATACTTTTATAATACAAATTACATACAAATTAATACAAATCAATAACACGCTGACATCTACTTCTACCTTATTTCAAGACAGAAAGAACACGAAGTATCCTTATCGGACGACTGATTTTGCACACAATGTGCAATCACGTATGTCCGTTAAGTAACCTGGGTCGCATAAGTTCGTTTATTTCCGGTTGTGCAATAACGTACGTTCGATACGAATATGCGTGCGGGAATAGGTGTGTTGTGTTTATTATTAACCCGACAATTATGAGTTGCAGTGAAATTCCTCAATACAGTTCGTCCGAGGATAGTGCGGCTGATGTACCTGAGAATCCGGAGCCAAAGAAAAGAAGAAAAAAGATTGATAAACAGTGGAGAAGAGAACAGGTATTTAGCAACAAAGCTTTAGCTCAAAAATCAGTAGAAGACGAAGGTATTTGGAGCTTTTATCATAAAAATGTTGATACAGAGGGTAACATTAGTGCGTTTTATCGTTGTAATAAAGTTAAATATCGAGGAGAACAATGTGCCTCAGGTGTATATTTATAAGTAGTTATAATAGGGGAGCGCCTCCTCCTCCTCCTCTTCCTCTCTCTCATGTCCCTCATTCTTAACTTCCTCCCCTTTTATTCTCATTCGCATCATATTTTTTAATTTTTTCTCTTTGTTCTCCCACATTTGATTTTGCATTCTTAAGTCTTATAAATAGGTGCATCATGATCATTTTAGTATGCCGAGACACATTTACTAAGCTGTGCTCGAGTTGCGTAAAAAGTTATTTTTGAATTTTTCCACCAATTTTGTATAAAACAAAAAGAAAAAATGTGTCAAGTAATAAGTGAATTATGTGTAATCGCGAAAAATTAACTACAACTATCAGACAGTTAAAAGTTAAATATCTCAATTTCTTTGAAGTGATTTCGAAAGATGAATACACCAAGCTGTTTTATCCACTGAAACGAGATTATTTGGAAGCAATTGACTGTTGTGATGATTATTTAGAAGGAATTATAAGCCTTACTACGTTTTTCAATACATTTGGGAAATCATACTTTGTAGGAGAATTAAGCCACCTAATAGAATTTATAGGAGAAGATTGCCAATTTATACCTGCTATTATTGCAACCCAAAAGAGGTTTCAATTATACGAAGATAAAAAACAGGTATTATCAAAGAAAGTTAATCCTATTCGCAAGAGACGTCCCCCTACATATTTAAAATATTATGTTAAATAAATGAAATGGCTGAGTTGCTGATTGCAGTTAAATTATTAGAGGAGAAATTTAGTAATCTTTCAAAAACCTATTTCTCATATTGTATGGCAAGTGGTCCGGAGTGGATAGACTTTTATTGTAATCAATCTGAGGAATTCGTAAAGGCTGCCCTCTGTTGCAACAAATACATTGAAACATTAAATTTTTTTCAACTTATTCAAGATCTAAAAGATATTGGCTTTGGTTACTATTTAAAAGACTTGAAGCAATTTATTGATGAGGATACTATTCTTCAAGAAATTGAAAAGGAAGAATAAATTTAATAATATTTACAATGGAGCAAATGGTTACTGAAATGTATGAAGAGTTTATTATATCTGCTGCATACTTCCAATATTTATCAATTGTAGGCGAAGAAGACGCAGAAGCACAAGATTTGTCAGCATATGTTAATAATATAGATCGAATGAAACAATGTAAATTAGCCGCTAAATTTTGTAATGATTATTTAAAATATAAAAATGAGTATGAACTTTTAAATGAATTTAGAAAATTAGATTTAAGGTATCATATTAATTGTATTCAATCATGGTTGGTTAATGCAAAATAAAAAGGTAATTAAGTTTTTTTTTATATTTTTATTCATTCATAAAACAATTGTCATATAAAAATAACACATTTGTCAAAGCACACATACAAGGTGATTTTGAATGATAGAAGCATTTTGGTTCCATTAGCTTTAGCGCTGGTTGTTCATCTATTTCAATCACATGCTTTTTAGAATATTTCTGTATAAAATCCTTTTTTTCGCTTCCTTTTACAAAAACAAAATCTGCTTTCTTCGTAAGTGTTTCAATTATTTTTGGGAAATGATGTAATGGAGTAAATCCATTATTCCAATGTATACAATGATAATTTTTCGTTAACCATACCGCCTGCTTGTGACAATCAGGTGAAAGAAACTCCATTGGAAAAGGCTTTTTAAAAATGTAATGAGTCATTTCATAACCATCAAAAGCTGCAAGCTCTTTCGGTATAAATTTATTTTTTTCATCTTTGAATCCTTGAATATCTATAACCAATCTCATATTTTCAAAGCAGCAAATTTTTTAATGAGACTTTTTTTACTTGAATAATTTGCAATTTCTTCTTTCAGTTGATTAATTTTAAAAATAAATTTTTCAATTTGTAGTTGTAGTTTTGATGTCATGATTAAAACTAAAAGCTTTTGAAAATTTCTTTAAATTAAATCGAAATATGAAAATAGTGGGGATAAAGTTTATAATTGTTTCACAATTTTAGTAAGAGGGTTGTAGCTAAATAATTTGTCATGTAAAATAAGACAATAAGCAGAAGTATCTTTTTTAATTGCATTGTGTGTCTCAAATTCAATTCTCATTACTACGGATCCCGTTTGAATTGTTTCTTTTTGATGGGAGCAATCAATATGTGTAATAGGACTAATGTTTTTGAATTGTTCAGGATTAAAAATGGGTTCATTTGGAACACCATAGTAAGACTGTCTAAAGTTGGCAAACATTTCGTATAAAGCAGAAAATTTGTTTTCTTCGAAATTTAAGTACAAATCGTGATAAGGATATCTTTCAGAATTTAAATATACTCTAATATTTGACAAGGTAATATTGTCAAATTTACTCATATCTTTAACAATTTTCCCTTTTCTGTTTTCTTGAAAGCCAATCACAACATGACGAGGAGCTTCTAGTTTACTAGTTGTTTTTACCGGCCATGTGTGACGGGTTGTTTCGGTTAGAGAAGAATATTCAACAAGTTCCCAACTCCTGAATCCTATCAATATATCTTTATTTGATTCTAATATTTTTGATAGAGCAAGTTGTTGTGGCATATCAACTAGAATGTGAGGAACTTTCCAATAAATTTTATCGAAAGTAACCAATGGAGTGTCAGGAGCAGTAACAAGGTGTGCCGGATCTTCTTTGAAAATAACACCATCTAAATCATCAGTTGATCTAATAAGAACCAATTCCTGTTTCATATTCATAATAATTTTTCTGTAATCTTCAAAAAATCCTAAAAGCATTTTTAGTGGTATGGATACGGAGAATTTTCCATCATTATCAACTAAAATTGTATCACCTTCTTTCCGATGTGGAAACCAACCTGCATTTTCCAGTTTTAAACTTTCGTTGGTATTGTGAGAAAGGTAGCTTTTTAAGGTTGATGCTAATCCAACATTTCTTATTGAATCTATAGTAATTCCGTTTAGTTCATAGCGGATTTCTCTGAACAAAAAGGCTATACCATTGTTAATAAATAGCAATTCTTTCTTATATTTACCTTCTGTATTAGTTAATTTTCCTTCGATATAAAGTAAACTATCTGATGGTAGAGTGTAAGCATCGAGTTCTTGAATTGGGATCCTTATTTCATCATTGTAATCGAATTTTGAAGAAATATATGGTTGATATGTGTGAAGCTCAGAACTGACGATGGAATTGTCTACATAAAGCTTTTCGTTTACGTTTAATATGTTCATTATTTTAAAACAGTGAAACCCAAGGATGTGAGAAATTTACGATTATCTCGTCTTAACTTGTTGGTGTTGGATTTGATACTGAACTGTTGTTTAGGCTTTTTCTTTTTATAAGTTTTTACTTTGTTGATAGTGGTAGGGGCAAGTCTCATCCCAAGGGCTCTATTATATCTAACAACCATTTTATATTTCACTTGTTTGTAAATGTAACCTTACTGTTATAGTTTCTCCTCTAAAACTGATAAGTTCTCCGTCTTGATCAACTATTTTAACTGTTATATTGTTAATTGCTTTGACGCTAACTGGAAAATACAAAATGGGCAAAGGAGATTCAACTATTTTATACCCTGGAGCTACAGTTGGATAAAACTGGTGAATAATATGAACAGGTTTACCATTATTGTAAGAACCGACACAAATATTACAGTCAATACAAATAGCATTCACCTTAGTTATTTTTGCAACATTATCTGATTCTTCCTCTTTCATAGCTTCTAGTATCCTGCTATTAAAACCCAACATTTTTCCTATCGAATCTTCCTTGGTAAAATCAATTATTCTACTACACATTAAAAAAGTTTTTAGAGTATTAACATTTGCTTTTAAAAGAAAAAAAATTTTTTCATTCGGAAATAAATCTTCTATACTTTCTCTTATGTATGTTTCTATATCTGTAATGTCATAAGTTCCGTCGGGAATAACAATTACTTTTTTATCTATATAAAATTTATTATATCCTTCTTTTATATTGGGGATAGTCATAAACGTTTCAAAATCAGCTAAACCCAGGTAATATTGTTTTTCATCCTCTAAATATATGGGCGGATTAAAATCAGCAGACAAAACAGAACTGTTTCCTGATATGGCAATTGTGGTAGACATTGCAGTTTATTTATGAATGAGATATTACAATAAATAATGAGTTTATATATTTTTTTGCAAAAATTTTAGGGATAGTTGACCACAGTTATATGAATTAAATTTTTGTTTATTTTCATAAGTATAAAATACATCCACTTTGCCATTCGAATTAAAATATTTGAGAAGTTCAAAAGGTGGTTTTAAATTTCCATAACTATCAAAATATATTACATTTTTGTTATTTTTAATATAAGCAGTCCAATGAGATCCTTTATTTTGTTTTTTATCCAAATTTACAATACCACATTCTTTCAGATTAATTTTTTTTGGAAGTTCATCGAGCATAAAAACACCTCTAAAGCCAGTTATTTTTAACAGCTTTACATATTTAATAATATCATTGTTCGTAAGTGCTCTTTTTGGAAAACTTATTTTGAGTTTTTTTTTTGTCTGATTGCTTTCATTTTGACGGATCCTCCTTTATAAGGTCTAATAAATAGTCCCTTTCCTTTATATGGTCTAATATATAATCCTTTCCCTTCTTTAGAAGCATTTTCCATTGCAATATTATGTCTATGTATTTCTTCTAGTTGCTGTTTAGCTGCTTTAGCATCATTTACTGCCTTAGCAATTCCTGCCGCGCCTCCACCTAGTGCACCCAGGGCGCCAAGAATGGGAAACAAAAGAGGTAGAAATCCTCCAATTTTTTTGGGCGTTCGAATGATACGTTTTTTTCTCAATTTAAGTTTACCCCCTTTTGTATTTTTTAATCCCAAACCGAACTTTCTTTTACCCTTCATTATTCCTGCAACACTTAAAGCTGCAATTTTTTCACCAATAGAAGAATCTTTAGCTTTTACCCTATCCCAGGCTTTTTTTTCTAATATTTGGTCAGATATGTGTCTTTTTGATAAATCTTCAGTCTGAGAGTAAGATATATCATGTTCTTTGCAAGCGGAATCCAATGGATTTATACCAACGTCACCTCTAGTTAATCTTTTTTCCAAGTTGGTGCCGGGACCACAATAATTATATCCTGGTATATGAACTTCGAAAGGTAGTTTGCTAATTAATTTATTTACTAAACCAGAGCCTTTTCTATTACGTGTTTTAATAGTTTTTTTCAACTTATGGCGACCCACAGTCATTGAAGTTCTTTTTATACTAAAAGCACATTGACATTTTTCTGGTATAAATACTTTTACAGCTAAAAATATTTACTAGTGTGATTAAGAATGAGGATTGAAAAACAAAAATTCTCATTACCAGTAAATAATCATGATGAAAAAATTTTAAGTAAACAGTTGAGAAAGCATGGTGACTTATTTTGCGGTGGTTCAAAAAGAGGGCTTATAGTTGGTTGCAGTGGTAGCGGTAAAACCAACGTTATGCTTACACTGCTCGAGCATCCAAATGGAATTAGGTTTGAAAATGTCTATGTTTATTCAAAGTCATTAGATCAACCAAAATATGAATATTTAAGAAAGTTGTTAAAACCTATGAAAGAAATTGGATACTTTGAATATGATAGCGATGAGAACATTATTTCACCTCATGAGATAAAGCCAAATTCCGTTATCATTTTTGATGATATTCCTTGTCATAATCAATCTATTATTAGGGACTATTTCACGCATGGAAGGCATAGAAACACCGATTGTTTTTTTATTTTTCAAGGATATTCCTCAATCCTTAAACGTCTAATTCGAGAAAATGCAAACTTATTAATTTTATTTAAACAGGACTGTTTGAGTTTAAAACATATATATAATGACCACTGTATATTAGATATGACATTTGATCAGTTTAAAAATATTTGTGCTAACTGTTGGATGGATCCATATGGCTTTCTTGTAATTGACAAAGATTGTGAAGTAAATCACGGCAGATATAGGAGTAAATTCGATTCCTTTATATATTTATAAAAGTAAAAAATTTGCAGTTTTATTTCATTTAAAACTTGTACAGCATGGATAAACGTTTAGCTCGAGAATTAATAAGATCGAGACAAGCCGTGAAGCAGAAATATCAAAGCTTGAAATTAGCTACTTCTACTGCTCAGTCCGAATTAGAACAAACTTATAGACCAATAACACAACCACTTAAACAGCTAATTTCAAGTATTGGTAAATCCGAACCATTCGATTTAAAAGAAGAAAGAGTTTCAAAGTATGAAGATTTCAAAACACCTACAAAGCTTTATAAAACATCAACTCCGACGAAAAATATTCAGAAAACAGGAAAAACTCCGTCACTCCCTACAGAACTACCAACATTTTTAAATGACAGTAGTATCACTTCTTCCTCTCCTGTAGTACAACCATTGTCATCAACTGTTATAGCAGAAACTTCAGATCCTTCTAGTGACACAACAACAAATTTAAACTTGTCAGACATATTGGAACAAACTAGAAAAACAATTCAAACCTATGTTGGTACACCATCATATAAAGATTACTTAGCAGATTTTCATGAATTACCCAGATCATATATTGATGAGGGTGTGAAAGATACACAACATAAATTTGACCATTATTATGGAATAGTTCATGACCTCGAAACGGATAAGTTTTCTTTTGGTTTAACACAGATACCGGTAGAAATTATTGGAAAAGACATTAAAGTGGGAGGAATAACGTACACAGGCACGCCAGGTTTATACGAATTGCTTTTCAAAAAAGAACCGAAAGGTTATAAGAAGGAAGATTTAGATAATTACATGAACATTCTAGCTAAAACAAATGTATATCGTAGGAATTTTGATTCAAATGAACAAGTTCAAGGAAATACATCACACAAATATGTTACAATAATAGGACCATATTTACAAAGAAAGGGGATTACAAAGACAAAAACCTTGCCAAGATTAGTTACAGCATTTAACAAACCAAAACCTCCGTTTAGAACAACTAGAGCCAAATCTACAGGAAAGGGATTAATTTTGAAAACAAACAGATCAAATACAGACTATGTATACTGGAATAATGTTAACGAAATTGTTGATAGGCTACGTTTATTAATTTCATCAAGTGATGCGGGAAATAATGCTCATAGTAACGAGATTATCTCTATTATTGAAGAATTAAGAGAAGATAAAGTAATACTATAAATAACAGCTATCAAATATAATCATATTTATTGTTTAATGAAAGCTCAACATGACAGTTGATAAATTTGGACGCCATATTTCAAAACAAAATCAAGAGAGAATAAGTGACATTAATAATTTAAAAAGGAGATTAGGTGAAAATGAAACAAATAATGAAATCTTTGCTAAAAAGCTTAAGGTTTTTGATGAAAATTTTTTAAAGTATGAAAACCAGATTAAAGGATGCTATACCTCAATTGAAAACGTTAATAAACAGTTGCTAACGCTAAATCAAATAAGTAAAGATTTGCAATTTTTAAATGAACATGTTAAAAAGGAAGACAAAAAATTAAGTGATGATATCAACAAAATTAATAAAATAATGGAAACAAATATAAGAGAAGTAATAATTGAAAAACACAAGGAAAAAATTAAACAATTAAGAACTTTTATAAAAAGGTTAGATGATGAAAAAAAAAAGAAATCAAAATAGCATTCTTAACAGTAGAACAATTGACCAACTCACTTTGGAAGAAAATCAACAATATATTTCCTTGGAAAATATAATGTCCAGTGTAATTAAGAAATTAGAACAAGAATTAAATAAAACAGAGGAGGAATTAAAAAATAGTGATAGTAGATCAACTACTTTCTTAACTGGAGAGATAAAAAAATCCTTTAATGCGTTAGAAAAGGAGATTACTAAAATTAGTAAAATTTTAAATGAAAAAAGTTATACAATACAAATTGATAAATTGAATGAATGGGAAAAAACATATAAAAGTTATATTTCGAATTATTACAAAACATAGAAAGTGAACTTCCTTAAAATTGAATAAACAAGTTTGTTGTCATGACAACCGTTAAACAGCAAGTCGTTAATGAATTACATAAACCTGCTAGAAAAAACTACAAACGCAGAAGGGTGGTAGTGAAAGGGTTAAATGATCTTTTTCAAGCTGATTTGGTTGAAATGTTACCCTATGCCAAATTTAATAAGGGATTTAAATATATCTTGATTACCATAAATGTATTTTCTAAGTATGTTTGGGCCGAACCGTTAAAATCTAAATCTGGAAAAGACGTAACAGCGGCAATGAAAAAAATATTAATCAGTGCAAAAACTCCACCAAAAAACTTGCAAACGGATAGAGGAAGAGAGTTTTTCAATGTAAATTTTCAAAATTTGATGCAACAATTTCGAATTAACCATTATAGCACGTTTTCCAATTTGAAAGCGAGTATAGTAGAAAGAGTGAACAGGACTTTAAAGAATAATATGTGGAAAATATTTAGCATTCAAGGAAATTACAAATGGTTTAATATATTAGCGGATATTGTAAAAGATTATAACAATACAAAACATTCTTCAATAGGAATGAAGCCAAAACAAGTAAATAAAACAAATGAAAATAGAATCTTGAAATCTGCATTTACTCATGCTAAAACGTTAGATATAAAATCTCCAAAGTTTAAAGTGGGTGATCACGTACGAATAAGCAAGCATCGAGAGGCATTTTCAAAAGGTTACACACCAAATTGGTCAAATGAGATATTCCACATTAAAGAAGTTAAGATGACAAACCCTTGGACATATTTAATTCAAGACGAAGATAATCAGGACATTCTGGGTGGTTTTTATGAGCAAGAATTACTAAAAGTAAAGCATACCGATGTGTATCTTATTGAGAAGATTTTGAGAAGGAAAGGAAACAAAGTTTATGTGAAATGGTTAGGACTTGATAAAAAATATAATACATGGATTGATAAAAAAAATATTGTTTAATTAAATTGAAATTAAATTTTAGTTAAATTTGTTTTATTTCTGTTCCTCACTTTATGCTTTAGCTGATACAAATTACAAAGTCTTAATGTGCTAATTAATTTCAAATAAAATTCACATTTACTAAACTAAAATTTTATTAAGTAAAACATCAAATACAATTTTTATTAAAACGTGTCAAATATATTTTATTTCTATGTTCCTCAGATAATATCGAATCTAGAATAAGTTTACAATCATTTATTCTTTTTTCAAAACGGAGTCTATCTAAGTACCACATCTGAAAGTTACTCCTACGGGCTTGTCTGTAAGCAAAGCTCCACTTCACTAACACATGCACCTTATTGTTCTCTTCCAGAAAAGATATTGTTTTCTTCGTAATATTTTCTTTTTGATCCATTTTCATTGTTTTCTTCGTAATATTTTCGTTTTGTTCCATTTTGCTTCAATTTGTTTTCCATTTGTTCAGGATATAAAGCAAGTAATTCCATCATAGTTGAAACATTTTCACTGTTAGGATTTTCTGTTGGACTTATTATATTATAAACATGCGTACACAAGTCGCCACAATCAGATGAAATATTATTTTGAAATATTTTGAAATATGTATTGAATTCTTGCCTTTTAAGTATAGATAATCTATAATCAATAATTTCCTTTAATCGCCACAAATTGTCCAAAGACTCTTGTCCTAAGTATATGAAGTGTGGGCCTTTTGTAATTTGTAGAACAGGGGTATCATTTATTTTCTGAACCTGCAGATGAATGTTGTTTATATTCACACTGGTTTGATCAACTTGAGGAAAGTAGAAATTGTTTACAATAATTCCTTGATGAACACAAATGTCTTTCCAATTTTCTTCGGTTAGTGCGATTGAAAATCCAGTTTTTCCACCAATTACAATTTTTGGAGAAAAATCATTTAAACTAATGCCAACAAGAACAAATTTTGACAAAGAATTATTTAAAAAATAAATTTTTGAATTAAGAAGCGTTTCCAAAGGTTTATGAACCACGGCGTTGTTCATAATGACTAAACGAGACTGAAACATATTGTGTTATTCTTGTACTTAAATATTCTCATCCCCACTTTCTTTAAAGTTTTGATTAAAATGGATTAATGAAAAAATAGATTTCCAGTTTGAAATTTGTAATAAAGATAAATAATTAAAATGGTAATGTATAAAAATAATGCAAAGTTTAATGTAACACTAATGATGGAAAAGTAATAATTTTTGAATCCGTCATAATAATTGGTACAGTTGGGGGTTAAAATTTGTAACTGATTATTTTTAAACTCTAACCTTTCTATCCAATTTGTATCAAAAATAGATCGATTTGGATAATGATACAAAATTTTAAAAAATTTACTTGCATTTTCATTTCCATTTATTCGTTCCATCCAACTAATTGTACTATTGTTAATTAATCCAATTTTCATAAATTTACAATATTTACTTAGAGTGACGTCTGTTTTATTAGAAAAACATATTTCACACTGTGTTACGCCAGGGGGATGATGAACATAAAAAACATTTTGGAAAATAAAATAAAGAAGAATAAATTGAGATCTACTGATAGTCATTAAAACAAATTAATAATTATATTCCAAATTTATTAACATTAAGCAGATACTTTCACCACGAAAGCAAAAGCAGTTGTAAAAAAATAACAATAAAATACTTAATTTAAATATATGTAAAAGTTCATAAATAAGGATATTAATAATACTATATAAAATGTGTAGCTTGAAGACTTATTTTGAATGGTTACAATTATTCGATTCCTATTTTTCCATAAACAGTTATTTAAATCACAATTCCTAGCAAATTTCTTATGCTCCACAATAGGATCATCATAACTTAACCAATCAAAAATTTCAATACCACAATAAAAACATTTACAAATATCATTGATTGAAGTATAGTAAAAGCCAGCTCCAGCTAACACTTCTGGTCTCAATTTTCCTTTCCATTTTTTAAAAGTGGAAAGTCGTTTTTCATATGTTTTAAAATAACTGTTATCAATTTCTTTGTCAAAAGTTTCTATGCACATTTTGTGAAAGACTTATGAAGACTAACTTTGGTTTCAAAAACAACAAATTTAAATACCTTATAATATCTACATAAATATATCTAAATCTTCATGTTCTGCATTCCATTGATACAAAGCAATATCTTGGTGTCCCCAAGCTAATGTATTAAAACTATAGGGAATTTTATACCGCTTATCATCTTCGGAACTCAAAGCCAATTTATTAATTAACTCTGTAAAAATTGTATGTTGTCTAGATCGAAAAACATACATTGAACAAAAGGTTTTAGAATGATTTTCAACAACATCTTTATAATGAATAAAATCCAACTGCTTTTTAATTGCACTTTTTTTAACACCTTTTGCTTTTTTTGTTAAACTGTTTTCCGTTTTAATACAATATGCTTTTGCTCCAGTACCAAAGAAAGCAGTAATGGGTTCACCAGCATATTCATCTTTGAATTTTCCTATAACTGACTTTGTAATAGGCATTTCATGAATATTATTAAATTCATAATTAGATGTGTCAAATTTGTGAATATTTTTTATCATGTCAGAATAAATATTTGGAGTTGTGACTTCTAAAATGAACGAATCGGTATCGGTGTATAAAAGTGAAATATTTTCCTGATAAAGAGGTTTTAAAAAATTATAAAAGAAATCATACATGACAGTTTTAGATATATCTAATATTGAGAAGCCTACATATATTGGTTTATTGTAAGTAACTTGAATCTTTTGCATTTGAATAGCTACCAAGTTTTCAGAAAATATTGTTAAGTCCTTGAAATATGGTTTTGCAATTAAATTCTCAGCACCATCTTTTCTTCTATTTTTTTCCCACTCTGTAACAAGTCTTACGTCAATTCTCCTATCAACATTTTCCATAGTCTTGCCATAAATACTATTATTTGCCAACTTGTAAGTATTACGATCAAATTCATTCTTTGAATCATTTCTTAATCTTGAATTCAAGTCTATATATTTTTTCAACCAATCAGATTGAGAAAACTGTAAAACTCTATGAACTTTAGTTAACTTGAGTCCATGTTCCAAACATTGTTTTAATAATTGATAGTGAATAACATATTTTGATTTATCATTTAAATTGGGTATTAATTTTATGCATTTAGAATTTGGCGGTTTAAAGTTTTCTGGACAAAACGGAAAATCGTTATGATAGGAATGTAGACTTGTAGGATATTCTAAATCAACTTCTAAAACATATCCCTTATTAGATTTTTTAGAAATATTCATAATATTTAAATCATTGATTTCTTTATCTGTTAACCAAACAAAATCTCCCGTTGGAATGTGCTGTGACATTGCATAACCATACAAATTTGTTGCATCATAATAAATTATGTATTTAGTTGGCTTTAAAGGATCAAAATTTAAAAGAAATGGGTTATTAGCTTCAGATTTTCTACAAATGCAAGAGCTCACACCACCGCGAACGCTTTTTTTGAAAAAGTGTATCATATCTGGATCAGTTAACAATTCTAACTCTATTCCAGTATAACGCAAACACGCCTCCCAGGATAAACCTGGAAAAGTGTAAAAATGAGCTGGATCGAGCTTATATGTGGATAAACAAGTGCTTCTAAAATTTTCAAAAATATCTGCCAAAAGTAAAGTATCAGAGAGTAAGTAAACGTCGGAGTATTGACCAAGAGATTCACATTTAAACAATTGCCAAACCTTTACAGCTCTTTGGTATTCTGCATCACTGATGTGCTCATCCGTTAAAGTATTATAAAATTGGTCTTTCTGAGGTAAAGTTGTTTCTTCTAATTTTAAATAATCATCAATATAACTGTAAGGAAATACACCTTTTTGCCGAATAAGTTTAAATCTTTCTTCATCATTGAAAATTTTTTTTATTTCCTTACATTGTTCATCTTTTAAGCTTTCAGAGAGTTTTGATAAAGAATGGGATAGAAATTGAAAAGAATCAATAAACCTTAATGATATATTTTTTTTCTTAGCCTTTTGTGTCTTTTTATCAAAATAGTTATCCACATGAATAAGCTTTTCAAATGAAATATATTTTTCCTTGTTTTGTGCGATAACTGTTAGTTGTTCTTTGTTTAAGCATAATTTTTTAAGAAATAGATGAGAATCATAATTACGCAAATTATGCAATATAACTGGAATAAAGTTAGGTATTCTGTAATTTATGTTGCAGAGTGAATGAGCTGGACCTCTATAAAGACCGGTTATATGACAATGATCTGCAACCCTGTCATTTAAAAGAGGTTTATTACAAATATGACAAACTTTTTCATAGTTATGATAAATTTTGTCCAGTTCGTTCAAAGGGATCATTTTTTTAGGAGCCTTTAAATATTTATTGTATATGTTATACACATCTCTTTCTAAAGAATTTATAAATAATGTATCACAATTTTGACCTCTATATTTTTCAAATTTAGAATAATTATCGTCGAAGGAACATTTAATGTAATAGGCAAATGAATGTGGAATATGTTCATATTGTTTTAAGGTGTATGAAGTATTAGGATTTTTATCAACATTGTCATTATTTAAAGGCTTTAAAATGCATTCAAAATCTGCATACACCACGAAAGGAACTTTCATTTGTTTATGATAATTTACAAATTTCAAAATATTATCATATGAATAGTTTCCAAACTTATCTTTTATTAATTCTTTAGAAGGTAGGTTAATTCGTAAATGATCACAATCATAGCTATTGTGTTGTAATAAATTTTCTTCTGTAGGGAAATATTGTAAACAACCATCGCAAATATATTTTTTTCCGTGATGTTTAGAAATTTGTGCAGAAACTAGTTTTGATAAATCTTTAATATAGCAATAATGAAAAGTTTTTTCATCATCATCACTTATTAACAATAAATTGACATGTTGATTTTTTTTATTCGATGAATAATAAAGTGGACCAATTACTTCATACCCCTTTTTAGGATTTATAATTTCTAATCCATATACATTAATAGAAATGTTATTTTTTTCTTCAAAAATCTTAATGTTCTTTAGCAACATTGGAAATTCTATACCTGACATATCCAAAACAGAAGAGTAGTGTGGGTAGGATGAAGTTTCAAAATCTAATCCGCGTGGTTGGTGAAGAGCAGACACAACTGCCCAGGCGAAGCAAAAGTTGTCATCATTCCTAATGTTGATCACAGCTTGACGTCTCTTGATCTCTTGAGGAAGTTCGATAAAAGATGAGGCTCTCAGCGGATTGTGCTTGTTAACATTAATTTCCAAATGAAGTAAATTCATCAAAGCCCATCCTGCAACGTAAAAATTAAAAAATTACTTTTTTGTTGCTGTTGTAAAATCGAAAATAAATTCTTTACCTGAATCTCTTTCTGCAAATTCGTCAGCTTTCTGGTCAATAATGGTGCAGATTTGCTCTAACAGTTCTTTTTTCTGATATCCCTGGCAAATGACTTGGAACGGCGCATTAAAAGATTTGACATCATAGCTGTCGCTGCTGGGGTTAAAATAGAAACCGAACAGTTCCATATTTAGCTTGATACATTTATGTTTCTGCAGTTCTTGATCTATTAGATGTGCAATTTTGTATTCCAAATGTTGAAAATATTCTTTCACATTTATGAAGTTTTGGTGTGAGGAAATCCTATAAGATATTATTCGTTCCCTGAATGCTGACTTGATAATTTCAACACCTTCCTCCAAGCCTATTTTGGAATTGTTCTTGTGCACACTAGATCGAAGATGTCCACCCCATAGACTTTGGTTTATATTTTTCTTGCATTCTTTACAATATTTTACAATATTTGTAGAATCTATATAAATTAAGAAAAAAATATTTTACAAAATATTTTACAAAATATGACATGAAAAATAAAATGTTCTTACCTTTAACAAGCTTTGGTTTTTTCAACCAACTGTTGAGTTTTGTGGAATTTCCGTTAACATGTTTTTTAATATGTCGCAGTAAATTATCCTTTCTAGTAAAGACTTTATTACATGTTACACACTTATGCATTTCTGAAGTTTTCTGCATAATAATAATAATAAAATTAATATTGTGCAATTCTATTTAGTTATAGTCAAATTTTGAAAAAAGCAATTGCATTTTTGAAGTTCTTTGTATAATAATAAAATTAATATTGTGCATTTTTATTTAGTTATAGTCAAATTTTGAAAAAAGCAATAGAAATTAATTGACTTTATGAATCCATTTCTTCAAATGAGTCAACTAATTTGTCAAAGGCCTGTTTAACATAATTCACCGTACTTTCGTCTCCCTTTTTAATTGTGATCAAATTAGTTAAATTTTGAATAGCGAAACCCAGACACTTAAGGTTTGCTATTTGTTTTTTATTTTTTTTATTAATTTTAAATTTTTTTTTAATGATAAATGATGGTTTCGAAATTGAATTTTGTTCAACTGGTGAATTATTAGGAGAAATATCCGAAGTCAAATTTGCATCAATTTGTTTTTCTTGCGGATCAGAATTTACAATAGCATATGGTGAATTAATAGAAGATATAGCCGAACTTAAATTTTGATCAATTTGTTTTTCTTGCGAATCAGAATTTACAATATCATATGGTGAATTAGTAGGACAAATAGCCAAACTTAAATTTTGATCAATTTGTTCTTCTTCCGAATCAGAATTTTCACTAAACAAAAAGGGAGAGCAAATTGGTCTCGGAGAATTAATTGGCGATTTTAATGTTAAATAATTTGGATTAGATTTTTGAAAACAAACAATATCCTCATAGCTAGAATTTTGAGTTTCGTCAA
Organism: Kuschelorhynchus macadamiae; assembly: GCA_030620095.1. Taxonomy (NCBI): domain Eukaryota; kingdom Metazoa; phylum Arthropoda; class Insecta; order Coleoptera; family Curculionidae; genus Kuschelorhynchus; species Kuschelorhynchus macadamiae. The sequence goes on along the minus strand of JAUTXW010003868.1, from coordinate 159,862 downwards.
TGTCATTCAGTTCTTCAAGAGTTTGTTTAGTTTTTGTTGTAATTAAGTCCGTTTTGTTGTCAATAATGTCATTAAGATCGTCAAGAGTTTGTTGTTGAGTAGCTGTAAATAAATATTTTTCGTTGTTGTGTTTGTTGGCATTATTCTGAACTTGGCTATTGTAAATAATTTCATTCAAGTCCTGAATAGTTTGTTGTTGACTAGTTGTAAATACGTCTGTTTCATTGTTTTGTTGGTTTGCAAAATTCTGCATTTGAGTACATGTGTATAAGTCAAAGTCATTGTCAATTATTTTGCTACTCGATGCCAAAAAATTGTCCATTATGAAAAAAATCGTAATAACAAATAAAAATGCCACAAATGTACATAAAAATGTCACCAATATATATAAGAATTAAATCTTGCCAAATAAAAATGTTAGAAATAAAAATAAAAATTTACCAAATAGACACAATGTAAACACCAGAAAACTCGCGAGCTCTGCACAGTGTGAATGCAGAAATCAATTGCATTCGTCTCTTCGCTGAGGCGATTTTATATGCAAAAGTTAATCACATGTGTCCTACTTAAAGTTGAACGACAATCTCTAAAAACCACTTTCCCAAGCCGATCAACAACCTTACCCCCCTCCCCCCTTTCCCCCCGGACCTCTGAATTTCCGAGACTAAAATCCCGGTTCCCCAATTTCGGGCTACCCTCTGCAGGTTAAGTTAAGTTAGGTTAGGTTATGTTAGGTTAGGTTAGGTTAGGTTAGGTTAGGTTAGGTTAGGTTAGGTTAGGTTAGGTTAGGTTAGGTTAGGTTAGATTAAAAAAGAAGAAAAGAAAAAAGGAGAAGGAAAGAAAAAAAAGAAGGAAGGAAAAAGGAGAAGGAAGGAAAAAGGAGAAACATATAAAAAAGAGAAAGAAGGAAGGGAGAGAAAGAAGATAAGGTGAGGGTGAGGGGGGTTTAAGGGGGGTTGGCGGAGCGGGGAGGGAAGCGAAGCCCCCCTTGCCCCCCCCCCCCCCGAGGAAACTGACAGGGAAAGAGACAGCGAAAAAAGAAAAAAAAAAACTTAAGTATTGCAGGTAGTAAAAGTGGTGGTTGATGGGATATATACTTAAGAACATCCACTCGACGATCATACAGTATCATTCGCTGTAATATCAGTTGTCGATATTATTTTATAAGCTATAACCAAAATTGTTTTTTATCAAATATATCTATCTAAATCTAAAGCTCCTAACGATGGCAGAAAATATGATTGGAAACGCTGACCAAATTGAAGAAAATAATGTGGAGAACGCCGCTCAAATTGAAGAAAGAAAAGAAATTTTTATTAACTTGGAAGGCGATTCCATCACTTATAAACATTCATTTTTGGACAAATCATCTAGGCTTGTTAGAAGATCATTCTTATGTAACATCGACATTAATTATATTGAGGAGGAAGAAGAAGAGATGGAGGAAGATGATCAGGAAATTGACGAAGGAGTGGACATGGATGGACAACTGCTAAATTTAGGAACCGAGGCTGACGTAAAAGTAAGCAAGTTTAGGGCTAGTGAATTATTTAATAATTTTGAAGAAAAAGATGTATGTGTTATACAAAGCTACTCTAAAATTGAAAGTCGAAGACTAGGAACATTTGCTATTTGCCTTCCTTGTAGTGCAATTCACATGAGATATTTACGGAGAGGGGAGTCCGATCATGTGAGCTGCCACTACAAAAGAGCCTATGTTGTTAGTGCTTCTGATTTACATTGTGCTATTTGTAGGATACATCTTTTTCTACTAATTCCTGAACATGCTTGCTTTTACTGCAACAAAAATGAAAAAAAAGAGATAGAAAATTATGTTGTTAAATATTAATAATAAACATAGTTTGTAAAGGTGATGGGTAGATTATTTCAACAATATTAATTTTAAATATAGGTTATAAACGTAATGGGTAGATTATATCAAAAATATTAATTTTAAACATAAATTGTAAAGATAATAAGTAGAATACGTCAACAATATTAATTTTAAAAAATGTCAACTGTTACTATAAGCGGTTATATATTTTCATTGCTATATGCAAAATACTTCTTTTTATTCTAACATCTGACACTGTATTTGTAAATGAAATAGCTAATCATATGTAAAAAAAAAAAGTGTCGATTATGTCAACTGCCACTAGAAGCACTCATATATTAGCATAACATTTTGTTAACGCTTGTTTCTGTATTCAATTGAGTTTTCTCTTACTTGATGCAAATTATATTAATATTATTAGTATAATTAAAAAGTAGTAGATTAGGCTATGCCGGTCCGACAATCAAAACCGTCATTTTTACATGTAAATTCCCATAAGAAAATTTAAGCTTCCATTTGCAAAAGTGGTGCCATTTTAGGGCGTGGCACTTTTTGTGTAAACCCATAACAATTGTTTTGTTATGTAATGTGAAAATTAGTATGTATTAAAAAACTTGTTAGATCATTGTTGTCGTTTCAATATAGGAAAAGGAAAAAATGTGTGTCAATTATTATATATATTTACATTTACTTTTTTTTACAAAATTATTTGTTACCAGAGTTTTCACAAACACAAATTATAAAAAATATTATCCTCTTTTTAAAATTACAACAAAATGATGTCTAATTACATCTTTGAAGATTTGTACCAAATAGTAATATCTAGTGCGACATACAGGACAATTGTTTACCATTATAGAACAACCATTTTCATCATTCCATCTTAAAATACATTTTAAACAAAAAATGTGGGAACATGTATTTGGTCTACATGAATCATAATATTCGATTATTTCAAAACAAATAGCACAAAACACTTTTTTCTCTTCACTCTCAGTTTTATTCAAATTTTTTAAAACAATCCCATTATTTTCTACTCGAACTAATGGTATATTTTCTTCTTGAACTCCTGGTATAATTTCTTCGAGGCTAATTGTCTGAAGCGGAATGGATCGATTTCTTTCTCCAACTGATTCACTCATTTTATTTTAATATTATTATTAATAGATTTATTCAACAGATTTTTTTCTTTTAACAGTCACTCGTTCATTAACATACTAAAATGATCTTGATGCACCTATTTATAAGACTTAAGAATGCAAAATCAAATGTGGGAGAACAAAGAGAAAAAATTAAAAAATATGATGCGAATGAGAATAAAAGGGGAGGAAGTTAAGAATGAGGGACATGAGAGAGAGGAAGAGGAGGAGGAGGAGGCGCTCCCCTATTATAACTACTTTTATATTATCCCGCAAATAGTGATGATATAGTTTTATACCGATCGGAATTGCTTCATACTTGCGATAGTATACAGTCCAAAACAACCGTTAAAATAAGCCGACATACTAAAACGGAGATTAATACCCTGTTCGAAAATGATCCAAAAGTAAAACCGAAAAAGATTTTAGAAATTCTGGCAAAAAAAGATTTACCAATTCCTAAAAAGCAACAGTTAAATAATTATTTGGGTTCTTTAAGAAAGTCAAAATTTGGTCCGAATTCGATAAGTCTTGGGGAGTTAGAAAAATTCTGCATCGACCACTCTCTAGTTCCAGAAAATGAAAATGAGGCTTTCATAATATCTCACCAAATGGATTACGGGGATCCCCCTTCTTTTCGATTTTTTATGACAACAAAAAATTTAATCAGGCAATCACAGAATGCGTGCCATGTTCATGCAGATGCCACATATAAGCTTATATGGCAAGGTTTTCCGCTATTGGTGTTCGGAACAACAGACAAGGCCAGATCATTTCACACTTTTGGAGTGGCAGTTTGTGCTAACGAGCAAATTGAGGATTTCATTTTTGCATTCAAAGCGCTAAGAACTGGTACAGAGAAAGTTTTGGGTGAAACCATTAATCCATCGATACTAATATGTGATGCTGCCCACGGTATACAAAATGGTTTCAAAAATGTATTTGGTCCGAACGTTACAATAAAGATGTGCTGGGCTCATATGAAGAAAAACGTAAGAAAAAAAGCTGATCAACTTGTGCGTCCAAAAGAAAACATACATACAATTTTGGAAGATATTGATTGTCTTCAATTAAGTAAAAGTCGAGAGATATTCAATAGAGCGTCCATCATGTTTCTTTCAAAATGGGAGGGGCAAAAAGACTTTTTACGTTATTTTGAAAGTGAATGGCTACAGATGAATCGAAACTGGTATGAAGGGGTTGACAAGAAAAGTCCAAGTACTAACAACGCCCTAGAGGCTTTTAACAGAGTTATCAAAGATGAAAATACTCTAAGAGAACGGCTTCCTCTATCTCGATTCTCTGTTATATTAAAGGAATACGTAACTTCGTGGTCTCAAAATTATTCATCGAAATTAAAAGAAGTGCACCTAAAGCCGCCAATTCACCTAGATTTGTGGACAAAATCTTATCAGTGGGTTAAAGCACAAAAAAAGATAATTTCTAAAGCGACACCATCGGGCCATGTTTACATTATTCCTTCAAAAGATGCAACCGAGGTCAACCAGGACGACCTTAAAAAGTGTACTGATCTAGACTTCCATAGTTTTGACGAATATAAGAATGTAATGTTTAGTGTATGGACAATAACAATTCCTGACGACAAAGATGATTGGATTAATGGTGAATGTGATTGTCCGACTGATATGTAAACACATTGTGGGACTCGCCATACGGCTAAAACTTACCACACCACCTCCTGAAGCAAAATCAGTTCCAATTGGAGTGAAGAGACGTCGTGGGCGACCAGCCAAGTCTAAACGAGCTCTTTTAGTTCAGTAGGTAAGTCATAGGCGAATAATATTTCCCTGATAGATGTACATATGCCATTTTTTTATTTCAGATAATCTCATCATCCTCAAAGTACTTTGTGGCTAAAGTGTTTGTTC